>JBAHVR010000369.1:15000-125000 GCA_036898135.1 Oncomelania hupensis
GTTCATGCTCATTTAAAAGAAACCAGGGAATGGCCATCAGGTGTTTGTTGTTGTTGTTGTTTGTAGATTATAGTCACACGACACTTTCGCATATAGGTGACTACTGGACCGATTTATACTGACACCAGCGGGCCAGTTGTTGGTAAAGGGGAAAATAATATGATCACACGTTGACCAATCCGGGATTCGAACCAGCGACCTTTCGGTTACTAGCAAGACGCTCTTACCAACTGAGCTACCCTCTGTTGTTGTTGTTGTTGTTGTTGTTGTTTTTTAAACCTTTTTATGTCACTAGCAGCCGGCCATCTACGCGCGCTTCACTGGTCACGGTTGAACGTAGTTTAGAGTTATTTGTGGTCTATGGTTTAGAAAACAAGCCCATATCACGCGATCAGATCCAGATCGCGTGACTTTTAACTGGTGAGAGGTTTGAGAGAGGTAGTAGAGAGAAAGAGGGGTAAGATGGGTGGGTAGCAAGAGAGAAAAAGCGTCGATAGACGTACACAAAGTTACATACAATGTATAGCCCAATAGAGACGACATAATGAAGTGTCGAATTATATAATTCTACCCGTTTTCTGTCCACTAACTGTGCCTCTCCACCACCATTGTAATGCCAATACTATTTTATTATCAGGCATCGGTTACAGCCTCTTTTTTTCAAGAGACCGGTGTCACGTCCTCAAAGTTCCGGGTGTGTTAATTAAGCCGGGCGCCTTTGGGCATGCGCCAGGTCAAGTCGGGCCGGCTTTTTCACCATTTCTTAGGAGTCGTAACCCTAACCCTAACCCTTCCCCTAACTCTAACCCTAACCCTAATCCTTACTAAGACTACGATAGCACTGTGCGCATGCGTAGAATTTTGTAATGCGTCGACCAATCAGAATGCTCCCAGTCGCTCCCAGCCCAATTAAGATACTAGGAACTGTAACGATGTCACACCGGAACTGCTCTTGTTTACGGGAGGCTTCGATCGTCAAAATGAGTGTGTATCGCTATAGCTAGCTTCGTCCCCAATACGCCCTATGGTGTTGGGGGACGTTAATATTACTCAACAACATAGCTAGCTCAGTGTTAGAGCGGGCACCTGGCTCACCGATGAATCATTGGCCCAGGTTCAAATCCCGAGAGCGGGCAAGTTAAAGTGGGCAGGTTCGCTGTCTAACTTTTCAGTGGGGCCGGGTAGCTCATTTGGTAGAACGGCTTACTAGTAAACCGAAATGTCCAATGTTCGAATCCCGGTGTTATCGACATCGTCAAAGTTCCTAGTAGGCCTATCTTATTTGGGCTAGGAGCGACTAGGAGCATTCTGATTGGTCGAAGCATTACAAAATTCGACGCATGCGTACAGTGCTATCGTAGTCGTAGTAAGGGTTAGGGTTAGACTTAGGGTTAGGGTCAGTGGTTAGGGTTAGGGTTACAACGCCTAAGAACATCGTGAAAAAGCCGACCCGACTTGACCTGGCGCATACGCAAAGACGCCCGGCTGAAGTAAGACACCCGGAACTTTGACGACGTGACACCGGATTGGCCAACGTGTGACCAAATTATTTTCCCCTTACTATCAAAGAACGTATAGCTGTACGTTCTTTGTTACTATCAACTGGTTTCGCTGGTGTCAGCAGTAGTCGCCTATACGCTCCAGTGCCGTGTGACTATAATCTACAATTACCCTGTCTAACTTTAGCAGTAGGATTGTTCTGGCGATACAGAGTACATTTAGGCATAGACCATAATATACTATTGGTCTATGATTTAGGTCCCTAGCTCTTTCTTTCATGGGGTGAGGTGGATATTCCCGGTTGCCTACTAGAAAGCAATAACTCGCTATAGCATTTCTTTGGCAAGCGGTGTGATCGCTAGTGCACGCGTTCATGAGGTAGGGCAAAACAGGCGAGGTCACGTCACAGTACACTTGTACTGAGACTCAAACAGGTGCAGGAAGAGCAAACCAACAAGGTTGCTCGCTACAGAGACCTTGCAATGCTGATATTAATTCAAATGAGTCTGTTTGTTTGTTTGTTTGTAGATTATAGTCACACGACACTTTCGCATATAGGTGACTACTGGACCGATTTATACTGACACCAGCGGGCCAGTTGTTGGTAAAGGGGAAAATAATATGATCACACGTTGACCAATCCGGGATTCGAACCAGCGACCTTTCGGTTACTAGCAAGACGCTCTTACCAACTGAGCTGCCCGGCCCCTCAAATGAGTCTGAGACCGTAATTCTCCTTATATTACAACAAACAAAACAAACATGGTTGCACTAGATAGTATAATATAAGAATTTATCACTAATGAATTAACGGAAAAGTTACATTCGGAGCGACGAGCTGATCTTTCCACAGGAAAAAAGTTCTATATAAATACCCTTATTATTATTATTATTATTATTATTATTATTATTATTATTATTATTATTATTATTATTATTATTATTATCATTATTATTATTATTATTATTATTATTATTATTATTATTATTATTATTATTATTATTATTGTTGTTGTTGTTGTTGTTGTTGTTGCTGTTATTATTGTTATTATTATTATTATTATTATTATTATTATTATTATTATTATTATTATTATTATTATTATTAACTGACCGACAACCCGACTTCTACTGAAGGAGGCTGGTCCATAATTTGAAGTACCTGTAATATAGCTAAAAATAAAATCGCTATTTTTTAATTGTCTTATTATGGGTTCCCACTCACTTGAAAAAATTATATATTTTGATGCATTACAGTGCAGTTTGATCGGGGCAAATACCGGATGAAACAGTATCCTTGTACGCATGGCTTTCGAAAGTTTGAATACCCAACAAACTTGAAATCTTTGCCAAAGATTCAACAGGTGAAACCGAAGTTGCTCACAGAAAGTACACAATCGGGCAAGTGTGGCATTTTAAATGTTTTCATGTTAGAGAACGATAAAAACGCTTGCTAGAAGAAGAAGAAGTTAAGAAGAAGAGGAAGAAGAAGAAGAAGAAGAAGAAGAAGAAGAAGAAGAAGAAGAAGAAGAAGAAGAAGAAGAATGTTGTTGTTATTTATTTATTTTTTGTGTGTGTAGCTGCTGCATAGGATAATGACGAAGATGATAAGAATAAGAAAGATATTTATGACGATGTTGTAAAGTACAGTGCTGCTACTGCTGTTGTTGTTGCCGCTGTTGCTGACGACGACCACAAAGGCGACGTCGATGTCGATGTTGATGATGATGATGATGACGCTTATGATGATGTGTAACTGCTGTAGTTACTTCTATATTGATCATGCCGCTGCATGATAACGATCTATAATTATAATGACCATGGGAGTATTTAGCTCTCTGAATTTCATCGGATCTTGTATTTAAGTGATGCCATTGGGGAGAGTTTAGCCTACATTTAATTTGCGATTTTAGACAATAATTGTTTTTAACCGATCCTTTCAAATGTAGCTGTCTGAATTTGATCGAACCCTGGAACTGTAAGTTACGTCATTGGAGGGAACATTACACGTGCGATTTTCCTGATAGCAGACAGCGAAAATAAAAGATGAGGTCTTCTAAGGATCAACGTGTCCCCGTAACCCTTCCGTCGTTGGGGAGAGAGGTATTTGAGACCTTCCTTTTCGCTAGGCCAGCTTAATGAGGGCAATGCCCATCTCCTCTCCCCCAGCTGCTTTACCTTCTCCGGTGTCACATCCTTCACGTTCCGGGTCTCCTAGTTTATCCGAGCGCATTTGCGCATGCGTTAGGTCATGTCGGGCCGGCTTTTTCACGAAGTTCTTAGGCGTCATAACCCTAACCCTAACCCAAACCCTAACCCTAACCCTAAACTCTTAACTCTAACCCAAACCCTAACCCTAACCCTTACGAAGACTATGATAGCACTGTGCGCATGCGTCGAATTTTGTAACGCGTCGACCAATCAGAATGCTCCCATTCGCTCCCAGCCCAGCTAAGATACTAGGAACAGTGAGGATGTCACACCGGTTCTCAATAGATGTAGGTCCCCATTGACAGCTCGGGTGTGTTGGTGTGCACTGGGGTGTGTTGATGTGTACTGGGGTGTGTGGGTGTGTACTGGGGTGTGTTGGTGTGTACTGGGGTGTGTTGGTGTGTACTGGGGTGTGTTGTGCGCATGTTTCACTCTTTTCGGTGTCTTTTAGTGGTTGCCATCCACATCATCCATCGTTGATCGTCCTATTTCGACACCCCCCCCCCCCCTTCCCCTCCCTCTCTTCCCTTTCCCAATTAAAAGGCTTTCCATGCATGTTTGTTGAAACGTCTGCGGAGGTCTTTAGGTAAAAGAATTTTGTTGGAATGAAGTAATGAAACTTATTCTGTGTCATCCTATCCAACGAACTGACGGACTACACCTACTGCATTGCATGTTGCTTGTTGTTGTTAGAATGGAGCGTGAGGTAAATGAATACACCTGCGCCCCATCTGGCCTACTTAAATGATCATTGCAGTTATGTCTGTGAAAAGTTTTTTGACAAAACAATAAATCAATTAAAGAAATAATTTTTTTTTTTAAAGACAATAAAAAAAATAAAGGAAAAGAAGGAAAGAAACACAACAAACAACAACAACACCAAAAGACAGAAAGAAAGAAAGAGAAACGTTGAAGCTTAACGTCTGTTCCCACCAGTGTCAATATGGTAGACAGGGAACAACTTACATCGCCAGTGGTGAAGAAACGGAAACTCCGATGGTCTGGCCACGTCAACAGATCATCAGGCCTTGCAAAGACCATTCTGCAAGGCACAGTGCAAGGAGGTAGAAGAAGAGGGAGACCGAAAAAGAGGTGGGAGGACAACATTCGAGAATGGACTGGTTTGACACTGAGCAAAGCCACCAGGGCTGCTGAGGACAAAGAAAGATGGAGTATGCTGGTTAAACGATCATCTGTGGTGCCCCTACGACCTCTGGGTTACGGGACAGGATAGGATAGGTTGGAATAGGATAGGATAGGCGGGGAAGATGGGGGTAGGGCCCCAAATTAACACTGCACCGCCCGAGAAGCCTTTACCGCTAAAAAGATGGACAGTGAAAACTAGTCACTTTTATTTTGCCTACCACAATGTTGGAATGTGGGTTATTTGGTGTGCTGATGAACGCTCTCTACCACAATGTTGGAATGTGGGTCATTTGGTGTGCTGATGAACGCTCTCTACCACAATGTTGGAATGTGGGTTATTTGGTGTGCTGATGAACGTTCTCTACCACAATGTTGGAATGTGGGTTATTTGGTGTGCTGATGAACGTTCTCTACCACAATGTTGGAATGTGGGTTATTTGGTGTGCTGATGAACGCTCTCTACCACAATGTTGGAATGTGGGTTATTTGGTGTCCTGATGAACGCTCTCTACCACAATGTTGGAATGTGGGTTATTTGGTGTGCTGATGAACGCTCTCTACCACAATGTTGGAATGTGGGTCATTTGGTGTGCTGATGAACGCTCTCTACCACAATGTTGGAATGTGGGTTATTTGGTGTGCTGATGAACGCTCTCTACCACAATGTTGGAATGTGGGTCATTTGGTGTCCTGATGAACGCTCTCTACCACAATGTTGGAATGTGGGTTATTTGGTGTGCTGATGAACGCTCTCGTCTCTACCACAATGTTGGAATGTGGGTCATTTGGTGTGCTAATGAACGCTCTCTACCACAATGTTGGAATGTGGGTTATTTGGTGTGCTGATGAACGCTCTCTATTACAATGTTGGAATGTGGGTCATTTGGTGTGCTGATGAACGCTCTCTGCCACAATGTTGGAATGTGGGTCATTTGGTGTGCTGATGAACGCTCTCTGCCACAATGTTGGAATGTGGGTCATTTGGTGTGCTGATGAACGCTCTCTATCACTGAGCTACGGTGGTGGTTGAGAATAAACAGAATGAAGAAACAAGAAAAGGCTTGTGATGGCGAAGGGGGGAGGGCAGCCGGACATGGGTATGGGTATTGACCTCAGTTTTATAACACAGTACAACCACTCGTGTTAAGCAAGTACCCTGCGCTGTACCAACAATGATTAAGTATCTTGTTAGTGTGTGCGTGTGTGTGTGTGTGTGTGTGTGTTAAATTCCCAGACTTTTCTGAGAATATTTGGATTTATTCCAACACCAGAACGAGCCAAATTGATGTTATCTTGGTGTCGGTCAGTCCGTCGCAAGCCGTGTAACTGTAGCCTACACATGCAGAGCACAACCTTACATCGGTCGTCTGCTAGTCAGCGACTTAACTTACATAGGTCAAAGCAGGCTGAACGTTGGAGGCTTGAAGCCGTAGTGCAGGGTCTAAATAGCCTCTTGTGACAGTCTCCCTGGCCATCGCATTTGCTCTATCTCAAGGGTCAAAGTCCCTTAGGGTTATCTCTTTTCTTTTTATTAACCACTAAACATGTTTTGTGCTGTATCTCAAAACTGGCTGAAATAATTTGGATAATGGGTTGAAAGGTTCTTTTATGAGTTGTCCACTGTGGTCAATTTTGTTGGTTGGACAGTCGGTTTGGAACTTTTTTGTTTCCAGCTTTTGAGCTGTCTGTCTCTGTCCACCTCAATTTTTTTTAAAGTTGTACTTGTTGAAAAAGTGTTCTCTGTCTGTCTGTCTCTCTCTCTCACTCTCTCTTTGCCTCCCCCTTCCACTCTCTCTCCATCTCTCTCTCCCTCTCTCTCTCTCTCTCTCTCTCTCTCTCTCTCTCTCTGTGAGAATACATTTGAAGAGCTTGCCTTTTTATTTTCTTTTTTATGGCTCGTCTGACGCAAGCATGCAGCATCATAAAACTGTACGCACACTGGGTTGTGACTGATATAAGCAGCCTATAAACAGAAGACCCTATAAACTGTAATACAATGACAACCACCATGCAACTGCAGTCCCTGTTACAACACAAGTCCTCACTCCTCCCCCACCTTCCCACCCTCCTTGTCTCCTCTCCTGTCCTAGGTGGCGCTGCTTTTGCGGCTACAACGCTTTCAGCTGAGAAGACAGCCCGAAGAATTTCAACCGCCAATGGGTAAGAAGTAAAAATCCTTATGTCTTTGTCGGAATAGGAGGCGACGTGATCTGTCGCCCTTTGATCCTGTCCTGTGAGCAGGGCTATATTCGTTTCGTTTTGGTAGATTAACGTCCCCGGACACCGTAGCGTTAGGGGCCTTGATATTGATTGATTGATTTATTGTTGCTTTAGGTCCAGCGGACTCTTCCGAGCCAAATCAGGACCGGACAACCCCCGATCCGCATAAAAGATCTGCCGAAACAACCCTAGTGGGAAAATTGAATGCCCTCCACCGGCTAGTCACTTTACAATAAAGACATCCCACGCGGGGGACGGCTGAGGGTTGACCTCAACTACGCGAACACCCCGGTTACAAAAACAAAATAGAATACAACCATCATTATAAATCATCAACAAAACACATACATATAAAATGCCTATAGTGCGAAATAATACAATCATAGGAAGCATCCAACACTCCCAACACTCCCAAGCTGATCCAACAGACCTCATACACAAACAAGGAGTCTTGTCCAGGAAGAGTTTTCAAGAAAAAAGGTAGGTCATTGATCTAGCGAAGAAGAAGAAAGTATAGCAGAGTGATAGGACAGATCAGGAATGGGAAAGAGCAAATGATGAAGACAGCGACAGTGGGAATTTAAAGCACTAAATTTCCAGAAAGTGGGGATACTATTTATACTGAAACCCCCGGCACTCCAACGGGGGGAACTGTTGCCGCAGTGAATTAGTCATGCCTACAAAGGCAAGACAGGTTTTCAACTGGGGCTTTCACTGTTCCCTTTATAGGTTAGAACAATCTACAGTGACAAGATTGCTCATGACCCCAAGGGGTAGGGGCCTTGATATAAGAAGTCGTAATTGATGTAGGAAGTCATGGATGAAGTGTTGAGCCAAAGTAGGTGGCGCGCAGAGGTGGAAGAGTGGAGTCGAAGTTGCTCGACGAGGCGTGAAGAGATGTGACCGTGTTAGCAAGGCCTCGAGGAAGAGGAATGAGTATACAGCGCTATTGGAGGTTAGGAGCTTAATATTAATAGAACAAAGCGATCTTGACCTTGATCTTGACCCATATAATTCTGGAAATACAAAAAGTGTGTTCACATCCTGTATTGTTTCCTGGAAGAAAAAAAAAAGTATTTTAAAGTTGTTGGTAACGGGAGTTACACCAAAAAGTGCGATAGGAAAACTGGTGTTAAAAAACAAACAAACAAACAAACAAAAAACCTTTGCGCCTGCGTGATAGATGCCAAAATTTTAAATAAAGTTTGGGGCAAGAGCAACTGTAGTGTCAAGATGACAGTTCTCTCTTGCCGCTGCACAGCACAACAGCATTGAAAACCGTAAATTTTACAGTGTTGTCAAGGTGGCGACGTGGTGATTCGTCCTTAACTCTTACGCAATATGACGTTAAGCTTCGCTTTCCTCCTCCACTATTATATTAAATCAGTTGTTGTTGTTGCTGCTGCTGTTATTTTCTCCCTTGGCTCCCCCCCCCTTTCTCCCTCACCACCACCTATCTTTCTACCCAGCGTCCCCTCCCACCGCCACTCCCCCAATCCCCTTCATAAGATTAAAGAGTATTCACTTACACGTCGTTCCGAACCAGTTCGAGGCAGCTCATCTAGCTACCGTTGACAAGCGTACCAGTGTTAGTTTTCTCCGAGAACTTAACAAGCACTTTTAACTGTCGTTCCGCTTCCTATTGTATTGTGGATCCCGCGGGTAGCCTAGTTCGTTGACCCCGCTGCTCGTAAGCTCCGTGGATCGAAGGGCGTTCACCTGGTACACCGAGGTTCGAATCCCTAATAGGTGGGCGAAATAAAAAGTGGCTAATTTTTCAATGTCCAACTTTAACAGTGTGATTGTTCAGGAGGTTCAGTGTTGACCCTATATCCTTCCTCCCCCTTCCCTCCCCCCACCATCTTCCTTGGTCGGGTGGTTATCGCACCCGTCCGCCATATCGCCAATGGTGGGTGTAGACGTCACACTTCAATGTTCATAGTGGTCGTGATAGCGTAGTGGATGATCAAGAAGAAGAAGCTGATGATAATGATGATGATGAGAAGGAGGATGAGGATGAAGAAGAAGACGACGACGACGAAAGCAATTTGGTTAGTTAGTTAGTCATTGTTTATTTATAGGGTCCATCGGACTGCAAAGAGTCGATTCGGGACTACAACTTGGTTGAAAGAGGGTTCACCTCTGATCCATATAAAAGATCTGCTGAAACAACCTTACTGGTAACGCTGAAGGCACCCCACCAGCCGGTCACTTTACAATCGAGGAGGCGTGGGGCAGCACTCTAATTTATGGAACCCCCGTTTACAAAACAAAATACAATATAAATATCATTATAAAATAATAACAAAACACATACATATAAAATGCACACATTGTACCATAGAAAGCGCTAGTGACCAGTTGGCAGAAAACGTCCAATATTTCCAAGCTGACTCAACAGATCACAAACGAGGAGTTTTGAGAGAGTTTTCAAGAAAAAAAGGTAGGTGATTGGTCTAGCGAATAAGATAGTAGATTGAATGACTAACGAGAAAGAACAAATGAGAATGACAGAAACAGTGGTAATTTAAAAAGCACTAAATTTCTACAAAGTGGGGATACTATTTATACAGAAAACCCCGTCACCGCAAAGGGGACAACAATGACGATGAGGAGGAGGAATGATGATGAGGAGGAAGAGGCAGACGATGGTAACGATGATGATAATGATGAATAACGTTTAAATAAATTAATAAATATATGATGATGACAACACGATTGCGACAAGGACGACGACGATGGAAACGACGATAATGACGATGACGATGAAGACGACGATGATGATGACGACGAAAATGACAGCCTGTATTGCTGCAGCTGGCGACGATAACGACTTTTATGAAATGATACTTTCATTGGGGTCGTTGTTTGTGCAAAACAGTACATCGGTATAAATTAATGATGATGGTGATACAGTAGTTGTAATTTGTACTCGTTTCTCGGGGTAATTGACCTATTATAAGAGTATATGGACAGGACTACATTCCACAATTGGTATATAAGCGCCATTCCCCTGAAACTGCTAGTTATCCACCGTGCTGAAATGTCAGGATGCCACAATTTAGGTAGTAAGTAAATTACTAGGGGACGCCTTTGTGTCGGGAACTGTTCATTTCCCATAGTACAGTTTGGCTCCTGGCTGGTCGGACAAACCAGAGATTGTTTGCGCAACCTTAAAGCAATGTAGGCTAGAGATGATGAGTTTTATTGGCATTGAAGAAGTAGACAGTGAGTTTGGTTCTTGGCTGGTCAGACAAACCAGATATTTTTTGGGCAACCTGAAAGCATGTAGACTAGGGATGATGAGTTTTATTGGTATGTAAGAAGTGGACAGTTGTACTTGTATCTTACACACACACACACACACACACACACACACACACACACACACACACACACACAATGTGATGACTGTCGTGAAACTCTATAATATACATTATTTTGACACATTTACCATCATTTTGACATTTTGACATTTTTTTGAAGCTATCCCTAACCCTAACCCTTAACATATCACAGCCCAAACCCTAACGGAACACTATTTTGACGTCAAAATAACGGGGCGTCAAAAGAAAGTACGTAGAGTTTCAAGTGTATGTCAGAGTAACGTCGTTTCTACCTAGCTACACACACACACACACACACACACACACACACACACACACACACCTGATTGCGCGCACACAAACGTGCAACAAACCACAGGCGCTTGTATCTGGACACGCGAGGGCCTATGCCTGTGACGCGTCTCTCTTTTGTTCATCTATAGTACCAAAGGCCTGAAAGGGAGACGCGTCACAGGAATAGACGCTCGTGTGTCCAAATACAAGCGCCTGTGAAACAAAGCATACAAAAGCAAAAACAAAAAAAAAAAAAAAACAAACAAAAAAACCAAATAGAAAAAAAAAAGATTTGCTTGTCGGACCCGAAACCCAATTTGGCTAATAACGAGGTAATTAATTCTGTCCTTTTGGATGAATAATGGCCGTGACCGGCCACAATCACTGCAATTGCTGCCAGTTCTGTTTCTTTCTCTGCTTTCAACTGTAAATTCCCACTCCATCTAAATGTGTGCACGACCGCCCTCCCTCGCCTCAGTCTACAGACCCACGTACTCTAACCAACCTCCTATATCTCCATCCCCAGTCAGTCAAGAGAGCACCAAGACGCTTAATTTACGTAGAGCTAGGCACATTTATTTAATCGTTCTTATATAGCGCTTTTCCAGCTCAAGAGCTGCTCAAGGCGCTGGCCGATACAGGATCTAACTCAAGCCGACCGAGACGCCCACCCGCAGCCTTTGGGCGCATGGTCTGACGCCCGGACAACTGAGCACAATCCTGGGCAGCCAGGGATGGGGGAGAAGGACCTAGGTGCATGCTGGGTGTGTTCTTGTCACCGGCACTCACCCGTCTAGGACATGAGAGTCAGGATCTTTAAAGTCCGTTATGATGGAATGTATGCGACACAGACTAGACCTCGGTTTATACTCTCATCCGAAGGAGTAGGAAACGGGAGTAAAGTGTCTTTCCCAGGGACACAACACAATGGCCCGGCCAGGGCTCGAGCCCGGGACCTTCCGATCCGCAAGCCGAAGCACTACCATTAGACCACAGTGCCTCCCCAGGCACATACCCTTCATACGTGAATACTTTCTCTAGGTATAGATAACATTTTGGTTAGGCATTGCTGGCTTGAACGACACTCGATACCACCCCCAACCCCACCAACCCTCCCCCCCCCCACAAAAAAATAAAATAAAATAAAATAAATAAAATAAAATAATTTCCTGCTATGCTTCTGGCTTAATAAAATTCTGTAACCTGGGTGTGCTCTATTAGAAATGTGTTGTATATGTTTGGCTTTGGTGTGGTTTGGGAAACACGGATGGTAGGATGAGAATATAAACCGAGGTCTATAGTCCGTGCACGCACGCATTCCATCGCATGGACTTTAAAGATCCTGACGCTCATGTCCTAGACGGGCGAGTGCCGGCTACACAAATACACCCAACACGCACTAGGTCCCTTCTCCCCATCCCCGGTCGCCCAGGATTGTGCTCCGTCGTCTGGGCGTCAGGCTATGCGCCCCAAAGGTTCCAGGTGGGCGCCTCGGGCGGCTTGAGTGAAATCCTGTATCGACCAGCGCCTTGATCAGCTCAAGTGAGAGGCTGGTAACCGAGAAACATACACAGTTGCTAGCGTTTGTCATGGATTCTTCCGTAAATGACAGTCTGTGCTTCCTTCCGTGGCTCTTGTTGAATGTTGCCTTTGTTTGACGGTCGCTTCCTGTAAGTTACAAACTACAATAAGGGTTTATTTTATTGGCGTGATTTGGTTTCTTTCGCGATATTATGTTCTTTAATAATTTTTGTATATTATTTTATTTTAAAGAGAATTACTCACAGCCCCCACATCAGAGAGAGAGAGAGAGAGAGAGAGAGAGAGAGAGAGAGAGAGAGAGAGAGAGAGAGAGAGAGTAGTCTCGTTGGCATGGTTTAAGTTCTACAACTCCGTGTAACTACACAAATATGGAGTTTATTCTTTTGTCTCCAGTTACGTCCCTTAGTATTAAAAACGCATCGAAATGATACTTATTATAAATAATACTTCAGATGTTTTGACACTACCAAGAATGAAGAAATGAAAAGAAAAAAATAAATGAAAAGAAAAGAAAAAACAACAAAACAAAAGAAATTAATAAATCAATGAAAGGCATAAGCACATCTCGTTCTCTCTTCCACTGTAAAATAATGAACACAGGAGTTGTGTGGCAGTGGATACCATTAATTTTATTGTTCCAAATCTAGATATAAATATCACTTGTAAAAAAAAACAGGCAGGATACAGCGAACTATGTGTGTTGGAGAGGGGAAGGGAAGGAGGACACACTGCAAATGAATACTACTACTACTATTATTACTATCTTTTACTAATAGGAGCAGTCAGTAAGTCAAGTGAGCCAGTCAAAGGAATCAGTCCCAATTTGCACATGAATAACTCACGACCTTCACATACGAAACTGAGGTCTGACCAATTCAGCCTATAATAATAATAGTTATAGTAATAATAATAATAATAATAATAATAATAATAATAATAATAATAATAATTTACTACTACTACTACTACTACTACTAATAATAATAATAATATTAATAACAAATTTTTTTAAAAAAATGCAATGGACTGTAGCTTTATTGGGCGATGTACATTTTAAAACTTAGTGAACAATGAAAATACAATAATAATGATGATGATGATGATAATAATAATAATAATAATAATAATAATAATAATAATAATAATAATAATAATAATAATAATAATAATAACAGACTGTGGCTTGATTGCGTGAAGTATATTCTAAAGCTTAGTGTATGCCTCTTGAAAAATTATTAGTTTTAAGATGATTATAAAAAACAAACAAACATGAATTTGTTTTAAGTGTATGCCTAGTAAAAAAAAAATCATTTGTTTTCTATGCATACCTAGTGTTGTTGTTTTTATGCTGCTTACCTAGTGTTTTCTTTTTTTTTTTTTTTTTTTTTGCTGTCTGCCTAGTGAGAAAAAAAATTTGTTTAAAGTATATGCAGTCACCAATATTTTTTTTTATGTGTATGTCTACATAAAAAATATTTTAACAATCAGTGAATAACTATTGAATTTTTGTTGGGTTTGAATTGCACATCTAGTGGTTCTTTTTCAAAAGTATGCCTAGTGAAAAATAATGTTTTATATGTATGTCTATTGAAAAATAATGTTTTAAAGGCATGTCTGTTGAAAAATAATGTTTTCAATGTATGTCTATTGAATAATAATGTTTTAAGTGTATGTCTGTTGACAAATAATGTTTTAATGTATGCCTAGTGAAAAATAATGTTTTAAATGTATGTCTATTGAAAAATAATGTTTTAAATGTATGTCTGTTGACAAATAACGTTTTAAATGTATGTCTGTTGAAAAATAATGTTTTAAATGTATGTCTATTAAAAATATGTTTTAAATGTAAGTCTATTGAAAAAACATTGTTTTAAATGTATGCCTAGTGATTTTGTGTGTTGTTTGAAGTGTATAACTAGCGATATTTTTACAAGTGTAGACCAAGTGATTTTGAAAAAAATTGTTTAAGCGTTGGCCTATGGAGTTTTAAAAAAAAATTGTTCAAGCGTATGCCTAGAGATTTAAAAAAAAACAACTGTTTAAGCATATGCCTAGAGAGTTTTTAAAAAATTGTTCAAGCATTTGCCTAGAGATATTTTTTTTGATTGTTCAAGCGTATGCCTAGAGAGTTTAAAAAAGCTTATTCAAGCGTTCGCCTAAAGATTTCTTTTAAAATTGTTCAAGCATATGCCTAGTAACAAGTTCTTTTTTTTTAGAAGTGTATGTCTAGTGACAAATAATTTGTTTTAAATACATGCCTAGTGAAAAAAAAGATTAAAATGTAATCTTAGTAAAATCATTACTTGTCAATATTTGGGAAGGGCAAGGAACAGCTAGTAGGAGAAAAATGATGCACACTGAAAGAAATATATACAATAAATAAAAGGCTGAGAAGAAATTCCTATAGCCATTTTCGTATAACAATTTCGCATAATTTCTGTTCTCACACAAATATTTTCATAAACAGCTTCGCATAACAGACTAGTCTATAGATCTACCGTGACAACAAAAAATAATCAAGTTTTTAAACAAAATAAACTAATGACGATTAAAAATTCTAATCTTGCAGTGATAAGCAACACGCGTCTGATGGTCAAATGTTTTCTGGGATATTAAACTGACTTGAAGATAATCAATGGAAGAGCCGTCATCTGAAATGAAAACAAGAAATACGTACAAATATTGCATATATATGTACAAAGGAACAATTGCTCTAATGTATTGTAAGCCCATTGTGTTTATGAACATGTACATATATATTCAAGGTCTATACTATATTATGTACAGACCTGCAAAAAAAAAAAAAAAAAAAAGCAAACACTTTAGTAATAAAATAATAACAGGCACAAATTTAACACATATATAAATCTAACCTAAAAGACAAAGACCATATGACTCACACGCTCCTTAGGGAACTTGCAATAATTAACATAAAAATGAGTGCCAAGGAAAAGAAAAATAACATGAAACTGTGGCATTAAAGTTCAAAGTAATACCGACTTTGATCTTTCTCTTGAGATGACCTTGGCCTCCAGCTCCAAATACACTCATGAATGATGTAATAAACTATAAAGCAAAAGTTGTATTATGCCAAAAAACTGACCTTGAGATGACCTTGATCTTTACATGACCTCTCATGCTCATGTATGATGAAATAACCCAACATTGTTGCATACTATGGGTAAAATAGTGCCATTCTACTGTACAATGACCAAATTTTAATATGTTTTTGCAAGGCCTAAAATAACCTTGACCTTCAAGATCAACGCAAAGATGGAACATATATGAAAGATTAATCTATTATCTCTAAATACAACAAGCTTGGACTTTATATCTATCATAGTTTAAGTGTTACTTCAAAGTACCTATACTACCCGACTTTGAACAGCTCCAGTGACCTTGACCTTGAAGTGAGGTTGACCAAATATGCAAAGTATGTGTGTCTCATTGATATCTATCATGCATCAAAGAATTATAAGTTCAATATTAATAGAAGAAAAAAAAGGTTACACTTTGTGAAAAATTACGAATTTTTTGACTGACGTTTGTTGACCCTGTGACCTTGACCTTGAAATGAAGTCATTCATTAACTGATCATTTATGAGGTCTCAGGATCTACGCCATCTTACCAAGTTTGGTTGTGATAGTTGAAATAGGTTCTGATCGAGATATCAATCCACTTGCAAGTTTTGCACACAGTGGGATGTGTGAACACATTTTCTTTCATATCGTTTTTGGACTATTTATGACTTATCTCGCACAGATTAGCAAATTTTTTTTTGGGGTGGGTGGGGGGAGTGGGGGGGGAAGTGGGTATGGAGTGACGTGTTTGGGGAGGGAGTGAATACACAGACTCACAATGCTATGCATGTGAGTGAATAAAGGCATAAAAATAGATAAATATAATCTTTATGAAAGAATGCCGGGTACACCCATATTCAGGGATCAAAGGTCCGGATCTTCGGATTATCCTTTTTTGTTTAATCTTTCAAACATAAACGAAGTACTGTGGTCAAAATAAAACAAAAAACAAGTGTTTAAAAGAAGTGTGGGTGTAGAGAGAGAATCCGGGTGTGCTGAGGGGGAGAAGGATAGAGGGAGCGAGGGGGAGAGAGATAGAGAGAGTGGGAGAGAGAGAGAGGAAAAGAGAGAGAGAGAGAGAGAGAGAGAGAGAGAGAGAGAGAGAGAGAGAGAGAGAGGAAAAGGGAGAGAGATAGAGGAGAGATGAGAAAGAGAGAGGAAGAGAACGAAAGAAAAGGAGTGGAGAGAGAGAGAGAGAGAGAGAGAGAGAGAGAGAGAGAGAGAGAGAGAGAGAGAGAGAGAGAGAGAGAGAAAGTGAAATCGAAGTCAAAGTCGAAACCTTTAATAGGATAATAGCATTAGATCCTATGTACATGTCTTACAGCTAGCCCTTAATTTAAAAAAAAAAAAAAATTCCGAACAAAATAATTAACCTAAAGTTGATTTGAAACTAACACAAACCTTAATAATGGTAAGAATTACAGAAATTACTAAGAATACTAATGTAAATACACATACTCCCTCTCCCCCTCCAATATCATTTCCATACTCCCATTCCTCACCCCCATCCACCCACCTACCACACACATACACAAGCTTATTCCCACTTCAAAAAACTGTTGCAAGATAGGGAAGAACAAAAGGTATACAATAATTTTAAATATTAGGAGCAAAGGGAGAATAGAGCTTTATGGAGTCTAGTGTTAAACGATGTTAATAATTTACTTTCCTTTATCTCTTGTGGTAGAGAATCCCACGCGCTTGGACCAGAGAGTGAGAGAGAGAGAGAGAGAGAGAGAGAGAGAGAGAGAGAGAGAGAGAGAGAGAGAGAGAGAGAGAGAGAAAGAGAGAGAGAGAGAGAGAGAGTTATAGATGTATACTTATATGGAAATTGGATTAAGAAAACAATTAATTATAGAAAAAAAAATCAATATTAATTAAACAAACACATACATACCATACATACATATATACCATACATATATACCATACATACAATTATATACATATATACATACAATTACATACAGGGTGGGCCAATAAAATGTTACCACGTTTTCATTGTGCATACGTTTTTACAATGAGAATGTTTTCGAAAATTTTCTTCACAGAAATGTCACGGAAGCACCAAGTTATGATTTGATAGCAAAGATTTCCCACTTTTTCACTCGTTCTGTACACAGTTTAATAATTGATGGTATGCTCAATCCACGCTCCTCTTCTCTGGATTACAGTTGCAACACACACATTGAAGTTTGTGATGACATTGCCACACATCTCGAGTGCGATTCTCCGAATTTCCTGACGGATGTTGGTCTTCAGGGCCCAATGATCTGTGGGTTGTTGTAGTACACTCTCTCCTTCATGTTCCCCCTTTAGGAAGTAGTCTGTGGGAGAAAGATCAGGGGAGTAGGCAGGTCATGAGTTGTCTGTGCACCATGAGATAAGCCTATCTCCAGGAAAGAATTGTTTGAGGAAATCCAGTGAAAAAATTGATTATGTTTGGTATCAAATAATAATTTGGACATTTTTGTGAATAAAATTTTCGAAAACATTCTCATTTAAAAAAACCAACTTTATTTAGGATTAAAAAGTGGTAACGTTTTATTGGCCCACCCTGTATATACACAAACACATTTATACATACATACATACAATTACATACACAAACACATTGATACATATATATATATACAATGTATATATATATGTATCAATGTGATTGTGTATGTAATTGTATGTATGTATGAATGTGTTTGTGTATGTATGTATAATACATACATACACAAACACATTCATACATACATACAATTACATACATACATATACAAACTAAATAACCGCAAGACCTGTTTGTATGGACCAAAGAGCTCAAAGAACGGGTAGCAGGGATCAGGTAGGTTAGTGGCTGCCACTCCTTGGTCCTCGCCATCCAGGTAAAAATGCAGCGCGCGTTTCTCGTCCAGCAAAATCCCGATCATGCTCTTGACGGGTAAGTCTCTCAGTTTCTTGCCCACAGCCGACGTGATCTGAGGACACACCTAGGTCTTATAGGGTCAAAATGCCCAGGGTTGTACATGCAGTGCAAGATAGCAGGAGAAATAATGCATTGCTACAGACTAAACTATTATTCATACATGTATATTTCGTTCTAAAAGCTCCACCACGATTTAATGGCTACAACAACAACAACAACAATACCAAACAACAACTAGAAGGGCAAAGCCCATATGACTCACATCCTCTTTTTAAAGCTCGCAATATTTTACATGAAAATGAGTGCCCAGAAAAAAAAAAAAAAAAAAAAAAGACACGGTGGCATTAAAATGCAAAGTACTACCGACTTTGATTTTTCTATGCTCTTGACTTTGAGATGACCTTGACCTCTGGTTCCAAATATACTCAAATAAAGTACAGCACAAGTTGTATTATGTAAAAAACATGACCTTGTGATGACCTTGACCTTCAGTAACCTTGACCTTGGGATGATCTCTCATGCACCTATGATCAAATAACCCAATGTTGTTGCATACTAGGGATTAAATATACACTGTACGACGATCTATTTTTAACATGTTTTTGCAAGGCCTAAAATGACTTTGGCCTTCAAGATCAACGCAAAATCAGAAGATAATTATTATGAATCTATCATCTCTAAATACAAGGTTGGACTTTATATCTCTCATAGTTTAGGGTCAAGGTCACTTCAAAGTACCTATACTAACCGACTTTGGGCAGCTCCAGTGATCTTGACCTTGGAGTGAGGTTGACCAAATCTGTATAGTATGTGAGTCTTATTGATAATATTATTTATCATGCAAAGAACCAAAGTTCAAAAATAACATTTGTTGACCCTGTGACCTTGACTTTGAAGTGAAGTCATTTATTCACTCATCATTTATGAGGTCTGATGGATATACACCATCTTAACAAGGTTGGTCGTGATAGCTGAAATAGGTTCTGAAATATTCCTCTTGCACGTTTTGCAAGGACCGATGGCGGACAGAGGACAGACAGACGGACGGACGGACATTTTTTCAATGTCAATTTTGGACTGCCTGATCTTGCATATATTTGCAAAAATCTAGATTTGTGTGTGTGTAGGGGTGGGGGAGGGAGGGGACAAGGAAAGTGAGTACATAGACTCACATTGCTATGCACGTGCGTCAAAAAAACCGTTAGATATTAGAAGGCTGAGAAAAACTAACAAGTTCAAACAAGATGGCAAGCCATTCCCAAATGTATTACCTGACAAACAAATCATCGAAAAATTGTCATTTTCAAAAGTGTTCATTTTCGTTGTTGCGACTCTATGCGTGTCAGTCAAAAAACGCTCCATGTCCAACACTTTTAAACCAAACAAACAAACAAACTACTTAGCACGAGGTGTGTAATACAGTGAAAAAGCACACCTTGTTGCCATTGACGATGACTTGATTAGCGCAGATCACTATGGCGGAGGGGCAAACTGTGCTAGCATCGGGCAGGTCCAGGGTTTCGGGACTTGCATCCAAGGCTCCCACGTACATGTAGTGACCAGTGGAAGTAATTTTCTTGTCTAGCCGTACCTGTTCACACACACTCACACACACGCGCGCACACACTCACAAACACCCACAAACACACACACACACACACACACACACACACACACACACACACACACACACACACACACACACACACACAGAACAACCAGACCAGGCATCACGTACAGACAAATAGAAAGGCAAAGCCCATATGATTCACATGCTCATTATGAAATTCGCAATATTTCACATTGAAATTGAGTGGCATTGAAATGCAAATACCGACTTTGATTTTTTTTCTACGCTCTTGACCTGAGATGACCTTGACCTCCACCTCTAAATGACCATGTCCTATCCTATCCTATCCTATCCTGTAACTTGAAGGTCGTTGGGGCACCACAGATGATCAATTAACCAGCGTACTCCATCTTTCTCTGTCCTCAGCAACCCTTATGGCTTCGCTCAGTCTGCCGTGATTTGACAAAACCGAGTAAGTCCACCTAAGGTCAAAAATGATTTTTTTGCGCCATCAAACTTGCAAGAGAATGACGCATCTTATCTGTAAAAATCAAATCCGAACTATGTTTAGATTTGGAGATATCATAGAGTAAGTCCTTGTTAAAAAAATTTTAAGTGGGGGAATAAACTGATAAAACCAAGCAAGTCCCCTGCGATTTTGTTTCGGCGATCCTCTGGCTGATGCTCGAGTTGGCATGATGACGTCATTTTCAACAATAACCTGACAAAGAAAAGTAAGTCCTCCCGACCAATGAGAAAGCGCCTTAAGATGAAGCGGACCAGTGAGAATACATGTTATTGCTGCTGTGCAATATTATTTTCCTGTGAAAATGATGACGAAATTTCGGTCAGCAAAGGACGTGTTCGGCTTTTTGAAAAAGAGTTTTCTTCATGTACTTTCCTGCCCACCATGAAGGATCCTGTAGATCTTCCGCCTACGCGGCAACTTCCACGAGGTGTGGAAATAAACAAACAAACTATCCTATCCTATCCTATCCTATCCTATCCTGTCCCGTAACCCTGAGGTCGTAGGGGCACCACAGATGATCGTTTAACCAGAATACTCCATCTCTCTCTGTCCTCAGCAGCCCTGATGGCTTCGCTCAGTGTCAAACCAGTCCATTCTCGAATGTTGTCCTCCCACCTCTTTTTTGGTCTCCCTCTTCTTGTACCTCCTTGCACTGTGCCTTGCAGAATAGTCTTTGCAAGGCCTGATGATCTGGTGACGTGGCCATACCATCGGAGTTTCCGTTTCTTCACCGCTGTGAGCAGGTCATCTTGTTGTCAAATGGCTTGTGTGATGGTCTGTCGGACTTCCTCGTTGGTGATGTGTTGGGTATAGGAAATGCCCAGAAGTATTCTGTAGCACCTCATCTCCATGCTTTGTATTCTTCGTTGTAGATCTGCTGTGAGGGTCCATGCTTCGTAAGCATATAGGAAGATGGAGATGACAAGAGAGCGCAGCAGTCTTACTTTGGAATGTAGAATGATGGTCCTGTCTTTCCAAATAGCTTTAACCTTGTCAGGGCAGCAGTTGTTTGTGCGATCCTGGAGAGGACTTCCTGTCGGGACCCATTGTCTGATACAATGGCTCCTAAATATTTGAAGCTATGCACTGTGTTGAGGGATTGGCCTTGGACTTTGATGTCCGTGTTGATGCCATTGGTGTTGTTGGTCATCATTTCGGTCTTCTCTGCACTTATTTCAATTCCACAAGCTTTGGAGGTGGTGTCAAGCCTCTGTACCAGCTGTTCAAGTTCTTGTTCCTCTCCAGCCAATCCATCAATGTCATCCGCAAAACGAAGATTGGAGATTGCTCTACCCCCTATGCTGACTGTGCCTTCGTGATCTGCAAGAGCATCTGACATGATGCGCTCTAGGAAGATGTTGAAGGGTGTTGGAGAGAGTAGGCATCCTTGACGCACACCGATTGTTGTTCTGAACCAGTTCCCGATGGCGCTGTTGTGGAGGACTGCACTGGTAGCCTTGTCATACAGGTTTTTGATGACTTCAATAATTTTAGGTCTGATGTTGTACGCTTTCATTGTTGCCCATAGAGCTGCATGCCAGACTCGGTCAAACGTTTTCTTGAAGTTTATGAACACATGATGTTGGTGCTGTAGGTATTTCTCACAGATTATTCTGAGGTTGAAAATCTGTTCAGTGGTACTTCGCCCTGCCCTGAATCCTGCTTGTTCTTCAGCTATGATTTGTTCAGCTTGGGGTTTCAACCTGTTGAGTAATATTTTCAGGAGGACCTTGCTGGGATGGATGATGAGGCTGACGGTGCGGTAATTTTCACACTCCTGAAGGTTACCTTTTTTTGGGACTGGGCCCATGGTATAGGCCACTCTCCACTCTTCCAGATCTTGTTACAGATAATGGTGAGGGCATCAATCATCGCTTCTCCTCCTGCTTGTAGCAGTTCCGCGGGTATGTTGTCCACTCCCGCTGACTTCCCTTTCTTTAGCGATTGCACTGGTGCCTCAACTTCTTCCCGGAGAATTGGGAGGATTTCTTCCTCTCTGTTCTCTGGACATGCTAGAACTGATGGGTCTCCATTTGGTGTATGGTTGTAAAGGTCAGAGCAGTACTCTGTTCATCTGTCCAAGACTTCTTGTTCTTCTGTAAGGCATATGCCAGACTTGCTTTGGATCGTGGAGACTTTGGGCTGTTTGAAACTTGTCAGCCGCTTTACAGTCTGGTTGCCTTCTTGCTGTTGTTTTTGTTCAGACTGTTCTCTATTTCCTGGCATTGATCTTCTATCCAGTTCTCCTTTGCTGTGCGCATGCCTTTTCGGATGTCATTGTTGATTTTTCGGTAGACATCAGCTCCCTGTGAGGTGTTCTTTTTCTTTCCTTTTTTAATCTCTCTTCGTTTATTACACAGATCCACAAGTTCAGGTGTGATCCACGGCTTCTTCTTTGGTCGGTGCTTGCCAAGGATCTCAGTGGCGGCATCTGTCACAGCTGAGTTGAAGGTGGTGGCCATGGTGTTGACATCTACTTCACCAGCCCCCAAAATGAGCAGTGGTGCAAATTTCCCTTCAATTGTGGCCTGAAATAGTTCTGCCACCTCCGGGTCTTGCAGTTTGTCCAGGTCGAACTTCAGTCTACTGCAGTATTTACTCTCTTCAAGTGGAGCCGGAAAGACATCATCAAGAGATCGTGGTCAATTCCGATGTCTGCTCCTGGAAAAGTGCGTGTCCTGCCAATGTTGATGCTTGATCTGAAGCGTTTCTTGACCATGATGTAGTCTATTTGGTTGTGATGCTCCCCCCTGGGACTGTGCCATGTCCATCGTCTGGAGTTTTTGTGGAGACCAAGCGTGTTTGCCAGTACCAGATTGTTGTATCTGGCAAACTCCAAGAATCTCAGACCCCTGTCATTTGTCTCGTTGTTGCAGTGGGGTCCACATGTGTCTCCCCAGTTGTGGTGCGCATCTTGGCCATCCTTGGCATTCCAGTCGCCTTGCACTATGACTATGTCCTTCTTCGGCACTTGGTCAAGGACCGCCTGTAGATTTTCATAAAAATCCTCCACTTCGCTGTCGTCATAGTCTGATGTTGGGGCATAGGTCTTGATGATGGTGATGTTGAAAGGGGCTGCTCTCAGGCGGATGGTAATGAGTCTACTGGGCGGCAACCCATGACAGTGGCTAGAATGTTCTTGTGGACCAAGAATCCAACGCCGTGTTCGTGCCTGTCATCTCTACCGCTGAAATAGAGCTTGTGGCCTTTGTCTGTCGTTGTTTCACCTAGGCCTTTCCAGCGCAGTTCGCTAATGCCTAGAACGTTCCATCGATAGAGTCCAACTCGTGGGCCAGTTCTTCTAATTTTCCTTCCGCAGTTAGGGTCCTGACATTCCAGGTTCCTATGACGATGTTGTTTCTCGTGCGGATCTTGCTAAATTGTCCATCAGTAGCATACTTAACACCTCCGTCCTGGTGGCCAACGGAAGGCGCGGTCCTTGAGCCGGGCGACGACCTATCCGGTATGGAATTAATGGATAGTGTCATTATGCATGTAGTGTGTCTTGGGCAAAAAAGGAACTGGCGGTGCCCAATCCTCTCCAGGCTGTTGGGCACAGCCGAAATCCACGAATACAGTGTGGCTCGCCTTGGCCCCGAGCACGTGGTCGTTGAACATGTAGCAACGTGAGGTTCCTCGCCCTGGCCGGTGACTTCTGTGTAGAAGACTTTCGCCCAGTGATGCCGTGCTAACATTACCCCTGTTAGTCGCCTCTTACTACACGCCGGGAAACGTTGGGCCTATTCTATTCAGTGCCCGAACCCACAAACAAACAGCAACAAATATATTACAGACACACAACAAGGGCAACAAAATACAAGACATACACGTGGTGTAAAGGCAGGAAGATCGCTACAATAAGAAACTGAAAGGAAAATAGTTTTGTATTTTTAAAATTAAATTGGCTGCATCTAATATTATTTTGAAGGGAGAGCAAAAAAACCCATGACTCCTGCATACCAACCCAGGAATATTAAGTGAAGAATGGCTAAAAACAATAAACAGGCACACATATACACTCACTGTAACTGCCGCACCCACATCTTACAAAACCCAACTTATGTGACTCATCTCGTCAGATTTTTTAACAAAGAAACGAAACGGCCTATGGGACTTACTTGGTTTGGTGAATTTTGAAAACAAGGATTTACTTAATAATAAACTGACAAAACCAAGCGGATTTGACTTACTTGGTTTTGTGAATTTTTTTAACAAGGATTTAATTCAATAATAAACTGACAAAACCAAGCGGGTGACTTGCTTGGTTTTGTCATGTTCTCAACAAAGATCTATCTCACGAATAATCTGACAAAACAAAGCAAGTCCACAAATAGTCTTAAAACATCAAATCTAAGAAACATTTCTTTAACATTCAAGGTATGCACTCTTAACTCGAGGAATTGCATTATAATATGCCATTAAACTTCCAAAAACGATCGCGTAATATAGCGCAACACAAAACGTCGATTTTCTCGAAAGTAGGTTTTGTGGACTTGCTCGGTTTTGTCAGTTCACGGCAGCAGTGTCAAGCCAGTCCATTCTCGAATGTTGTCCTCCCACCTCCCAACACGATGACCTGCTCACAGTGGTGAAGAAACGGAAACTCCGATGGTATGGCCACGTCACCAGATCATCAGGTCTTGCAAAGACCATCCTGCAAGGCACAGTGCAAGAAGGCAGAAGAAGAGGGAGACTGAAAAAGAGGTGGGAGGACAACATTCGAGAATGAACTGGCTTGACATCGAGCAAAACCATCAGGGTTGCTGAGGACAGAGAAAGATGGAGTACGCTGGTTAATCGATCATCTGTGATGCCCCAACGACCCCAGAGTTACGTGATAGGATAGGACTATGGGTTAAATTTAAAGCCATTCTACTGTATGATGACCTATTTTCAAAATGTTTTTGCAAGGCCTAAAAATCTGTTCAGTGATACTTCGTCCTGCCCCGAATCCTGCTTGTTGTTCAGCTACGATTTGTTCAGCTTGGGGTTTGAAACCTGTTATTATTTTCAGGAAGACCTTGCTGGGATGGGTGATGAAGTTGATGGTGCATTAATTTTCACACTCCTCAAGGTTACCCTTTTTGGGAAGAGTGATGACAAGCGACTGGGTCCATGGTGTAGTCCACTCCCCACTCTGCCAGATCTTGTTACAGATAATGATGAGGGCGTCAATCATCGCTTCCCCTCTTGCTTGAAGCAATTCCGTGGGTATGTTGTCCACTCCCGCTGACTTCCCCTTCTTCAGCAATTGCACTGCTGCCTCATCTTCTTTTCGGAAAAATGGGAGGATTGCTTCTTCTTCTTCTTCTTTGTTCTGGGGACAGGCTAGAACTGATGGGTCTCCGTTTCATAAGAGCATGTGATTCACTGAATAGATTTAGATTTTCAACCTCAGAATAATCTGCGAGAAATACCTACAGCACCAACAACATCTATATCATGTGTTTGTAGACTTCAAGAAAGCGTTTGACAGAGTCTGGCATGCAGCTCTGTGGGCAACCATGAGAGCGTACAACATCAGCCCTAAAATTATTGTGGTCATCAAAAGCCTGTATGACAAGGCTACCAGTGCAGTCCTCCACAACAGCGCCATCGGAAACTGGTTCAGAACAACAATCAGTTTGTGTCAGGGATGCCTACCTCTGAATAATCTGAGAGAAATACTTACAGCATGAACAACATCTATATAATGTGTTTGTAGACTTCAAGAAAGTGTTTGACCGAGTCTGGCATGCAGCTCTATGGGCAACCATGAGAGTGTACAACATCAGCCCTAACCTTATTAAAATCATCAAAAGCCTGTATGACAAGGCTACCAGTGCAGTCCTCCACAACAGCGCCATCTGGAACTGGTTCAGAACAACAATCTGTGTGCGTCAAGGACGCCTACTCTCTCCAATTACACTCTTCAACATCTTCATAGAGCGAATCATGTCATATGCCCTTGCAGATCACGAAGGCACAGTCAGCATAGGAGGTAGAGCAATTTCCAACCTCCGTTTTGCGGATGACATTGATGGATTTCCTAGAGAGGAACAAAACTTAAACAGTTGGTACAGAGGCTTGACACCATCGCCAGAGCCTATGGAATGGAAATAATTGCAGAAAAGACCAAAATGATGACCAACAACACCAATGGCATCAACACGGAAATCAAAGTCCAAGGCCAAACCCTCAACAGTGCATAGCTTCCAATATTTAGGAGCCATTGTATCAGACAATGGGTCTCTACAGGAAGTCCTCTCCAGGCCTAAAGGGACCTTAACCTTCAAAATCAACACAAAAAAGGAACATATATTTAAGATCAATCCATCATCTTTAAATAAAAGTTTGGACTTTATATCTCTCATAGTTTAGGGTCAAGGTCGTTTCAAAGTACCTATACGAACCAACTTTTGGCAGCCCCAGTGACCTTGACTTTGGAGTGAGGTTGACCAAATCAAATGTGAATAGTATGTTTGTCTTATTAATATCTATCATGCATCAAAAAATCATAAGTTCAATAATAACTTTTTTTAAAGTTAAATTTTGTGAAAATTTGAAATTTTTTTAAATAACATTTGTTGATCCTGTGACCTTGATCTTGAAGTTGAAGTAACGCCATTCATTCACTGATCACTTATGAGGTCTCATGGATGTACACCATCTTTAAAAGTTTGGGTGTGTTAGTTGAAATAGGTTAATTTTGCACAGACAGATAGCGCACAGACAGACGTGACGGATGTACATTTTTTAATGTCATTTTTGGACTATTTAGGACTGATCTCGCAAAGATTTGCAAAAATCAAGATTTTAATGTGTTTTGGTGGTTTTTGTTTGTTTGTTTGTTTGTTTGTTTTGGGGGTGGGAGAAGGGAGGAAGAGGTGGAGTGGGGGAAAAGGGGTAGGGGTGGGGATGTGATATTACATAGACTCACATTGCTTTGCATGTGAGTCAATAGAATCATTAGATAGTAGAAGGCCGAGCAACACTGAGAAAAACAAACAGGTTTAAACAAGATGGCAATTAAGCTATTCAAATGTAATTCATGATCCTATCCTATCCTATCCTATCCTATCCTATCCCATAACTTGGAGGTGGTAGGGGCATCACAGATGATCGTTTAACCAGCGTACTCCATCTTTCTCTGTCCTCAGCAACCCTGATGGTTTCGATCAGTGTCAAACCAGTCCATTCTCTAATGTTGTCCTCCCACCTCTTTTTCGGTCTCCCTCTTCTTCTACCTCCTTGCACTGTGCCTTGCAGGATGGTCTTTGCAAGGCCTGATGATCTGGTGACGTGGCCATACCATCAGAGTTTCCATTTCTTCACTACTGTGAGCAGATCATCATGTTGTCCAATGGCATGTATGATGATGGTCTGTCGGACTTCGTCGCTGATGTGCTGGGTAGAGGAAATGCCCAGAAGTCTTCTTCTGTAGCACACCATCTCCATGCTTTGTATTCTTCGTTGTAGATCTGATACTCACACGCATTGCCGACAAATTAGCCTTTTTTAAAGTTGTATTTTTATTTGGCTGTGTTGTGACTCGGCGTTATTCTAACAAAGCAAAAGTAAAACATGGAACGATAGACCACTGTCTGACCTATCTTCAAGCCAAAACAATTTCAAAATCGGCAAGGACAAATTTTAGATACTGCACAAAACGTGTTTTAGAAAACGGTGAAGCAAAATGACCTTTGACCTTTGAGAAAGTAGGCTACACATACGAATGGTCTAGCCGTAGGTAAAGTATCCGCAAACTAAAAATGACGAATTTAATTTCAGTTATTCTTGAGATAAGGCAATAAGTTTGTTTTGAACAAAAAAAGTTACATTCGGAGCGACGAGCCAGCCGACTGACGGACGGACAAAGGCCGACATTGGCTCGTTATAATTCCTATTTCAAAGTATTTCCAGACTTATCTGGAATTATAAAAACAACGACAGGTTAGCAATGGTAGCATAACGGAACTTCTTCTTTTCTTTGCTTATTTAAGTGTCCTTAAACTAAAGACTATAGGTTTTCAGAAGCATCAGACTGGCTGAAATCGCCATGCCCGTCAAGTCACCTGGTACAGCATGTCCACTTTCATGGGCTGGCAGCCGACCACGATGCCTCCAGAAGAGTCCCCACCAATTCGCTCCGCTGTTTTCTTGTCCCAACTCAGTCTGATGTTCTTGCCATGGTTTTGGTGGAAGCACAGCTCCGCCCGCTGTAACCAAACCAATACTTTTATTCCACGTCGCACAGCGGTTAAGAACTGGCTGTTAACACGGTATTTATCAATTGTTGATTCAGCCCCGATGCTTGAATCTTGATATGTGTAACTCGAATTCATTTATCCACGCAGCTGGCTCATTCAGCAACAAGGCAGGAGTGGTCGTATAAATTTAAGTTGTCCAACTTTATTCAGCAAACATCAACAACTGCATACAAGATCGCTTTCCGAAACTCACTACAAAGATCATCATCAAAAATCATCCTCACAAGCAGACAGTGCATTACTTATATAGCCTCTGTGCAATCGAGAACAAGTTGGAACATTCCAGCATGACGCAATAATACCCAATCAAAACAAAACTCGTCACTGGAACTATGCACTGCCTCACGTCATTTGTTTAGATTCGACCAGCTTTTACCCGTAAGGTCTAGAAGCTTCGATCGATATTAAACAAATAATTTCAGAACATTCTCAACAACATCGACCGATGAAAATTATCAACATTATAAAAAGCTTCTTCTAGCTACAACGCAAAATCAAATCAAAGGTAAATACACTACATCATTGCATGCCCTGCAAAACAAAATGATTGGATCTATCGTGCGTGTCTCAAGCGTAACACTGGCACTTCATTGTGTTCAACATTAACAACCTCAGCATTATTTATTTAATCGCCTTTATATAGCGCTTTTTCCAGTTCAATTCCTGCTTAAGGCCCTGGCCGATGCAGATTCTAACTTAGATAAATCTTGAAATACAGAAATCCCATAATGAGAATTCTTAGAATAACAGGAAAATTATGAAAAAATGTCAAATTAGGTATGGCGTTATTCAAATCAGGGGGAGCTAACTGTAGGTTGACTCACTTGGAGGGTGGGGTGGCGGAAAGAGAGAGCGAGAGAGGGAGAGAGCACTCACGTTACATCTGCAGAGTTTTGCCTCGCAGCAGACGAGGCCTGCAGGGTCACAGATGACCTGAGCCAAATTGTGGGACAGCTCTCGCTCCAACCGGTTCACCATCTCGGGTTCAAAGGTCAAGGCCAGCCGGCAAATGACCATTGCGTTGTCCGGCAAGGTCACGCCAAGGTTAAGCCCTCCCATTCGTGCTGACAGCAGCGACGTCATAGTTATAATTGCCTCACGTTTCTTCATTTGCAGCACACGCTCCAAGACTTTCTTGTGTCGCGCCACTATTTTCCGTCGTGCTGAGAGATACCCCTTCCCTTCTATCACAGCTTGACTGATGTCCAATAACGCTGATTCCGCCTCATCCTGGGCACGTTTGTCGCAGGCGTCAATGGCTGACTTCAGGCGCGTACATACGGCGTGCAGCGCTTCCACAGACTCCTTGGTTTTCTTTACAGTCTCGTGCAGGTGCTTGTCTAACTGGTGTATAGTGAGGTCGAGCTCTCGCTCGGATGCTTTCAGTGTGGCTGCCATCTGAACCAGCCTGCCACGGCTTTCCTCTGCCTTCCGCTGCAGGTCTGTCAGATCCGGGCACTGGCAATGGCGGGATTTGGCGCATATGTGACACATGGCTTCTTCGTGACTGGGGCAGAACACTTCACACAACTGGTCGGCGTGGCCGGGGCACGGGGTGGGGCGCTGAAAGGCCAGCTTATCCACTGTCAGCACGCTGATCTCCTGTACTTCGTGATGCATGGACACTTTCTGCTTGGCGTGGATCTTCTTGCAGTTATAGCAGAACAAGTCGCCACAGTTCAGACACAAGGATGTGGCCATCATTTCGTCACAGATGCAGCACTTGTGAGGCTTTATCAGCAGACGGTCGGCCTCCGCCAGCCCTGCCATGGCCAGGTCTGGTGGGATTAAGCTGTCAGCCAGTGCCTCCAGGCACTGACGCGGATCTTTCTTCCCTGGATCCATGATGATGTGTCTACAGAGGAGGCACTCGGGTGTGGTTTCAGATTTGAGTGTGGCCAGCAGACATTCGCGACAAAGGAGATGGCCGCATGGTAACAGCCTGGGCTCCCTGAAGAAGTCATGGCAGACGCTGCATTCCGTCTCACACAATTCCGACGACCCGTCCCCTGCAGATTCCGCAGCTTCTGCCATGGCCTTTCAGCTGCATCACAGTAAAATTGACAGCCTCAATTCTAGATAAATTCTACCATACATGAAGACAAGGTCCTTTTGCAAAGTACTAGCGAAAAAGACGAAGTTGTTTTTAGAACTGACAGAACGTGACAGACATGGATCTTTTCCTTTTGTTTCTAGCATCCCAGGAACTTTTCACAGGTATAGGAAAACGTAGATAAACTTTGAAAAATATGTCAGACAAAAGTACGTAAAGGGGTATTTTGTAACCGACTTTGGACAGCTTCAGTGACCTTGACCTTGAAGCGAGGTTGACCAAATTTGCATAGTATGTCACCATGTGTGTCACTGATATCTATCTAGCACCCAAAAATCTTATTCAATATTAATAACTTAGGAAAAACATTGAAATTTTGTGGATTAAAAAAAAAACAACTAACATATTTGTTGAACTTGTGACTGACCTTAAAGTGAAGTCATTCATTCACTGATCATTTTCAAGGTCTCGTGAATTTATACCATCTTAACATGTTTGGTTGTGATAGTTGTGTTTTTTTTAATGTCAATTTTGGACTATTTATAGGACTTATCTCGGACAGATTTGCAAAAATCGGACGAGAAAAAAATTGTGGGGCGAGTACATAAACTCACATTGCTATGCCTGTGAGTGAAACATTTGCAAGCTGGTGTAAGTTCATCCTCATTTCGTTTTCGTTTTGTATGCCATACACTCCACTAAACATGCATGAACACACGATCGAGTTCTGAATACACAAGCACTAGCCAACCAACTATTGTTGTGATATGTACCGGAATAAAGTGTAACATTTGTATTTGCTTTTAATATTAGTTTTATTGGCCAGGATTTAGATTTAGATCTAGATCCAAAACAGAAACGTCAGTTATTTTTTATGGCGACTGACGTTCTGAGTACAAAATTTTAAAAAAGTGAAGATAGGTCAGTGTAAAACGGAAGCAGTTAGACGAAACATGTATGATAACCACTAAAAAAAAATGCTGTATGTGTCAACTTACGTGCACAAAAGTAGATTTCAAATAAGGAGCAGATTAAATTGTCAATTACAGAGTTTGTGAGTTCGCAACGAGTCTGTGGAAGCGCTGCACTGATACTGGGTTGTGTTTTACGTCACTATTTGCGGGAATCACGTGGTCCTACATTTAAAAGGCAATAACAAACTTGAAAAGATAAATAAGAAAAGTAAGAACGAAAACAAAGAAGTAATATTACTAAGAAATTCAAACCAGTAGGAATAGAGTGGGAAGTTTTGGATTAAAACAATAATGTAAAATATTGTAATAGGACTCAAGACTGTTAATGTTAATTTATGCCCTGAATTTTTATGTACACTTTTCATACTATGGTTATTTCAAAGAGAAGGTGGAAAAGGAAGAGGAGTAAGTTGTACATATTGTAATTGTACTGTAACAAGCAGACCCGTTTACCCCGCGCTATTTGAGCTTTTGCTTGTTTAGCAGTAGTAAAACTTAGAAGGTTACAGTAGTCTATAGCAGACGATTAAGGTAAAACTGATGTGTACACACACACTGCGAGCTGACGCGAGCCGTTTAGTGTTAGTGACATCATCGCGGCCTACGATGGTGTTTCGAACTTTATAGCCACTTAGATTGTTTCAGCCAATCGGGACACAGGTAGAGTGGTTAGGACCAGTTCTGGCTGATTCAGTCAAAGCCAAGTATAAGGTCAGTTGTGTGGAAAGCTCTGAGCAGTACACAGCTACACAGCTACACTCGAGCAGAGAAATATCTCCACTGATCGAACAGGGAAGCAGTGCTTGTTGAATATTTGAATTCAATCAAGTAGCCACGGGCCTGACATTGTCGAACTGGTAAATGAACATACTTCTGTTTCATCGTGATGTATTTATATTATTGTTGAAATTATGTTTGTGGAATTTGCTATGCATAGATTTGAATTGTCAAGCACGACTGGGTTTGACGCCATGTGGTATACCTGACGGAACCACTGTTGTTTAACCTATATGTTTGCATGCAGACCAGTGGCTATACCAGTGAATGTTTATAATATTATTAATTCTTTATGTGTATAGTTAGCCACGATTTATATTTATGTATGTATAGGAAATTAGAGTGGAGATTCCAGTGGACCACTGACTTAGCAGAATGTTCGTCGCTTATGTACAGAGATGTGGAGCTATCACTGAGGGCTACTTTGGCTTTCAGTGAGACGCTCTGCACAGACCTATTATTCAGGGTTGTGCAGAATTTCGTCTCATATGTTACAGACGAGCAGGCGGGATATCGTGAGCCTTACTCAACAAAGAATAGAACCTAATCTACGATTCGAGTTGGCTGCCGAGGCATCTACAGCATCGAGCGCAGGATAGCCCACCCGTCGAACACAAGCAACGACAACACAGACCTACCTCAACGCAGCGCGTCAACCATGAAACCAATCAGTTAATTGCCCAGGAAACAGTGCACTAAAACTGTATCAAAAGGACCACAGTAGTACACTCTTCATGAATGCTAGTAGCCAGTGCCCTATAAAGAAAAAGTAGCTGCCTAGATTATCAGCAATCGAACCATTCACATTGACAATTGAACTTTTAAGTTAGATTCGTACTTCGAAGATCGTGTAGAGATTAGAAGAAATAAATGTGTGATTTTGACTGTTATTAAGTGGCTGGACTACGTATGATTCATAGCCGTGTCAAAGCTAGTTTGACAGTGATCTTTTACCATTTTTCTATCTATCTCTGTACCCCAGCCTTAACACAGACCGAGCTAAACAAATAAATGCATTAAAGTAATTCACCGGGTGACTCACTAGCAGTTCCCATAGAATAGGACGTGAGGGTTACAGCATTCCATTGTGCAGAGCCCAGCAACAATTAAAAAAAACACGTCACATGTACTAATGACTGTGCCAAGTTAAAAATAAAGAATATGACTTGTGTTGCATACTATCAAACTTTATGGCATAGACTCCTGGAATCACATTTCAAAGCATCAGTCCCTTCTTTTAACCCATTATAAATAAATAAATAAATGAATAAATAAATAAATAAATAAGTAAAAACATGTATAAACATGTAAAAAAAAGTAATGCTTCTGAGTGGCATGCGGCGGAGGAGACAGGAGATAGAGATGGAAAGAAAGGGGGAACACACACACACTTTCTCTCTCTCTTTCTTTCACTCATACACACCCGTGTGAACACACGCACACTCTCTATATCTTTCACTCTCACACACACATACACGTGTAAACACACAGTGTGAAAGTGCGCGCGCGCGCACACACACACACACACACACATACATATAAACAAACACACGAATCTAAACCAAGTTGCGATCATTCCTTATATAAAAACATGAGGCCAGTGTAATTTGAACCTTGGCGGCTAACTTGCACCACTGGTTCAATAGAACAAATGTGTTATTTTTGAAGCAGAATGGTTTAGTAGTTAATAAACATATTGATTCATTTTGATAAACGATCTTTATCAAGTAAATAAACTCTTTAATTTTCCTTTGCTTTCTTTCGTCTTTGTTTTAAATAAAAATATATATAAATTTGCTTTGATTGAATTTTTGTATGCCGTTTTTGGTGGCAGTAGTTCAAAGCGTAATTTAAAAAAACAAAAAACAACTTATACCAAGTCAGTGCATTGCCATATAATTTAAAGAAATGGTCTTTTGGAAGTAATAAAAATCTTTATTTTAAATATTTTTTAGGCTGTTGTCATTGTAGCGCGATGTTACTGATTATGTGTGTGAGTGCGTAGGTGAGTACGTTTGCCTAGGTGAGAGAGAGAGAGAGTGTGTGTGTGTGTGTGTGTGTGTGTAGGTGTGTGTGTGTGTGTGTGTGTGGGTGTGTGTGATAGAGAGAGACACAAATACAATTTATTCCATAATTTTTTTTAGTAGATGTTTATACTATGTGCGCACAAATTGAACCTAGATCCAATTTACCCTTCGTTTAAGTTCAATTTAGCCGCTAGGGTGTCTAAATAGGCCCTTCACAACTTTAAAAAAAATCAGTCTCAGACAGAAACAGTTGGCACTACAGCTTTCAACGTTTAAGGCCACCTACGTTTGTACCTTTTAAATGACGTTCATGTTTATGGCTTTTGTCTACTTTCCACCAAAATATCGAAGAAGTTTGATCCTTAAGGGGTTCAGTATACATGCACACTTTCCCCTTACATTTAGTCACAGAGTGACGAATAACTGGAATAAATAACATCTAAGATTAAAAGAGCAAGCACCCAGTTATACTAACTCCTTTAAAAATCTTACCAATCAACATGAAATTTACAAAAGTATAATACTTGACTTTGATGGTTAAACATTGGCAAAATATCTTACGTGGTTTACGACCTGACATGTACCCATCTCATTTAGATGGGGCATATAAAGATGAAAGGCTATGATGCAATGATAACATCGCCCCTAATCGATCTGAATATAATATCACTGACCTGTATATTCTAGTACAGGTCAGTGATAATTAATTGTGCACTCCCTCTCTCCTCTCGATCTGCTTGTTTCCCTTTCTTTCCTTTCGTTTCTATTTCCCATCTCCTCATGTTACTGCATCTAAGAAACTAAACCAAAAGTAGTAGCACCAACAATTTTTTTTTTTAAAATCGTGATACAGCATTGGCTTGAGCAAAGCCAAAACTATGAAAAGTATTGCTTTACGGTCTCTGTACGTAAGGTTGTGTAGCATGCGCTGACTTACATCAAATGTATGTAGGATAGGATAGAATTTTACGAAGAAAAAAAACTGAACTGCGAACTTATAAGGATATAAGTAGATTCTTTTTAAGTTGTTACGAGTAATCATATTTCTGACGAAATCTGCTGTTTTTATCTTTGGGTACAGTCTACAAGGCTTATTTCAACGAACACTCCCTTAGTGTGACGTCACAACCGGCAAGATGGCTTCAACCTTGAAATCGTCCCGCAGTCTGCTGCAGAAACTGAGCTGTTTGTCACTAACACCTCGAGCTTTGAGCAATGTACGTTGAATATTATGTTGTGACGTGTCAATTATTGGTGGGGAATATATGTTGTGCTTATTCCTGCCAGTGTTTACTAACTGCGTGCAACAAATAAGCTCAGTCAATGTCATTTTCCTTCAAAGTGAAAGTTACATCTCTCTCTCTCTCTCTCTCTCTCTCTCTCTCTCTCTCTCTCTCTCTCTCTCTCTCTCTCTCTCTCTCTCTCTCTCTCTCTCTCTCTCTCTCTCTCTCTCTCTCTCTCTCTCTCTCTCCCCTTGACTCACATTTTACAGGATTTGTTTTCTAAAATTTAACTTTTACGTAACCGTTTGTAATTTCTTTTTCTGGAAAGTGCTGATATTACGTTTAGAAGCTTTCTTGCTAGACTAGAGTTTTTATGATAGATCATCATCAGATCATGCATTTCTGTTTAACAGAATAGCAGAACTGCAGAACCGTTAGTTCAAGGTAAAGAAAATAATGAAACTCTGGTACTAAGAACATTTATAACTGACACAAGGCACCTTTATTTAAGAGGAAAAAGCAGTCCACCGAGGCCGTTTGGACAAGTTTCGGGAGAAATAGTTAGAGACATTATTGAGGCAGAAGAGAAAAATAAAAGCAAATCGCCTGTCTATATACAATCTGGGAGAAACGTGAGTCTTGCTGGAGTTGGAACATCCACAGCAAAGTTGAACTTAAGTTAAATTGCATTTGTTTTGTGGTTTCTTGAAGTTTAGATTTTATATTTTTAATATTCCAGCATGCATGTTGTTTATTTCTTCAGAAATGCATACTGTAATGTTATGCATAGCTGTTGCCTGTTATATCAACAGCTAATGTTCTGAATATGTTGAATTTATATGAATTATTATCAGATTTTGTATTGCACGACATGATTTAATTGAGTTGGGCTTAGATTTTTTTTTTTTTAATATGAAGTTGAACCTTAAGTTCTTATTTTGGCTGGCAGACTTTTCGTAAATTGTTGAATGTACAGTGTGCACAAACCTTTTTCAATGATCTAATATACGATGTGCACAACAGTGTACTGTTTTCAGTGCCAACATAGAAAAGTGCTATGGACACAATTAATAAAAGTTGAGCTTTAGATTTTGTTAATGTTATATATATTAGGTTGCGTGCCTTTCTAATGAATTAGTACAACATTGTTCAATAGGCTTGCTATTAGTATTATACAGCCATTATTTGTTCATTCTTTGTTGAGCTTTTTTTTTTTAATGTCTTTAGATTTGACACATAAGTATAGAAGTAGAAGTGTCGGCATCATAACAGGCTGAAGAGTAAAGGCCCTTTCATGGACTCAACATTTGACTGATACATAATTCATTGCTTGAACAGTAGTTTCTGTAGTGCCCATTATCATCAACTCATCACGATTCTGCATGGCCATAGGGTAGTCAAATGAACGGGGATGAGGGACTCATAGGAAATCTACACATACTATACCATATCATATGTAACTTAAGAGGTGTGAGTTGCCTATTCATTCCTTATATTATCCATTCATAACACTTGCCTCCAAGAGTGGTTTGATTTTGTGGCTTAATTCTGCAGTTTTACATTGATTGACAGGCATGCCTACCCGTACAGAATTTCCGTATTTTTTCCGGAAATTTGAAAAACTCGGCAAGCGTTACGGAAAATACTGATACTTGTTTCACAGTTCGGAAATAAATAAAAACAACATTTGGAAAAAAATCGAACTCGTGCACCTCATGACATTTTTTCCGAAGACAGCCGAACTCTGTTTAATGCACAGTCGCAGTAGAGACACGTGGCATCGAAGTTTTTGGTAGAGGCACCAAAGTTTGCCGAACCAGTTTTTGCGCAATTGCAGCACTTGAAGATTGGTGCTCGTCAGACAGAATTCAAAACATGGCGTCCAAACGAATGGATAAGCAAAGTGATTGTGAATCTGAATCTTCAAAGAAACGCCACAAGGGGCAGATATATATTGCCTCGTATTCGGAAAAGTGTCTTTTCGTTATTCGCGGCAGCACTGACTTAAAAGCATGATTTGTGCCAACCAGTTTGGCATCTCCGCCGGTGGTATGAACGACATGAAGGGGCACGTGGAAGGCCCAAAGCATATCAAGTATTATGTCTGCATGGGGCTTTGGAGAAGAAAAAGAAGATTGTGGCAGCAAATCAATCTATCACTGGATTCTTTGCATAATATCAAAACGGATGAGTGCAAAAACAATATGTAATAAAAGTAAATACGGAAATCGTAATAGTAATACTGAAATTTCAAAAGGCTAATACTGAAATTTCAAATTCAGGTTAGGCATGCCTGGATTGAGTTCTTTGTTGTTGCATGTTGTTTTGAGATGGTGGTCATGTGTTACAGCCTCTGGTTAGTTTTGTTTCTCATCCTTTCCACACCAGTACTGAATCATGTTCACCAGTGGTAAGAACATTTTGTTTATGTATTTATTTATTTATTTATTTTAATATTTAGTTAGGTATTTATTTAATTAAACGTTGATTAGTTATTATTATTTATCTGTCTATTTGGTTAGTTATTATTTATTAATCTATAAATTTATTTAGTTAATTATTATTTATTGAAGCTATTTATTTAATTATTTATAAAGCTATTTATTTAAATATTTATTTAGATTTTTATTTCGTTATTTATTTGACCTTTACACAACTAAATCCAATATTGTGATACATGTTTAATGTTGTTTTTTATTTGTGAACTCAAATAATGATATTTGATGCAATCTACCTAACATTTCAGAAATAAAATTTGATTTCCTTTTTCGCCTTCTTTTTCTTTATGCCACATTTTTGAATGATGAATGTTTGTTTGTTGTGTTAAATGTGAGCATGTATATTGGTCTGATTTAAGAATAAGACGTGTATAGCATCCAATATTATTATTATTATTATTATGATTATTATTATTATTATTATTATTATAACTTTTTTTATGACATGGTCTCATTATTTTAAACATGTTCTAGGCAGTATTATGTTACATTGCATGTAGTATAGTACAGTGATGTCCCGAGGCCTCGGACATCGGTCATGGTCCGATTCGTTTGGAAAATGACCGAATGCAAACACCTGTGTCCCGTCAAATGTCCGATTCTATTGCGAAATTAGCGGACATTGTCCGATAGTATTATGACTAGAGCGGTCACTACAAGAAACATCTGTACAAACTGGAGTGTCAAAGCCGTTAAAACGAGTTTGATTAGTGGACAATGCTATTATCACTCTTTAGTACATTCCGTCAAACAACAAAAGGGCCGCAACTCTCGACACTTTTGACAGTGAAATAACCGACACCATACTTCCTCTGCAACGACCTTACTACTCTCAAAATGCCGCCGAAGAAAAAGCTTTGTGTTGCTAAAGGGCAGTCTGTTTTGAGTTCGTTTTGGAAGAAAAAGGAAGAGACAACTGTCTGTGACAAGTCTGCTGATATTAAGCTTGCAGGGCCCTAGTGTAGCTATTGTGTGTTAAATATCTAGTCAGTCTGTGTGTGTGTATACGTAAAAATAATCTGGACAAACATTGCATTTAAAAAAAATACATTTTTAAACTGTTTACACAATAGAGTTTTTGTTTTACTTTATTCATATTTATTCTCAGTCACTGTCTTCTAAAGAAGCACCATTAATCGGTTCGCTTCACAATCTGAATGTCCTATTGCTTTTATGTAGTCAGGACATGATGTCCGATTAGTTTTATGATTTAGGACATTTTGTCCTATTGCCCTCTAATCCTAGGAACACCACTGATAGTATATAATATGTAAATGTTATCTTAATGCAAGGAGTTAGGCTGGAATCATTGCATTTAATGTTACATTTGATTATTAATTATTTTATTTCGTTATTGTTTTGTTTTGGTGAAGCTAGATTGGGGTTTCTAGTTAATTCATCAATGGCAGAGATTTTGTAAGGGAAGATGGGACACCCCTACTTACGTCATATGTGTTGGATGACATGGATTAATCCTTCCTGACTCCGTGATCCCGTTTTTTCAGCCCTTAAACACAGTGCAATTTGATCATACGTTTTTTTCCCAAGCTACTGATCGGATTATTGTGAAACTTGGTGTGTAGGTTTTAAGCATGGACCCTCACAGCAGATCTCCAACGAAGAATACAAAGCATGGAGATGAGGTGCTACAGAAGACTTCTGGGCATTTCCTATACCCAACACATCACCAACGACGAAGTCCGACAGACCATCACACAAGCCATTGGACAACACGATGACCTGCTCACAGTGGTGAAAACACGGAAACTCAGATGGTATGGCCACGTCACCAGTTCATCCGGCCTTGCAAAGACTATTCTGCAAGGCACAGTGCTAGGAAGTAGAAGAAGAGGGAGACCGAAAAAGAGGTGGGAAGACAACATTCGAGAATGGACTGGTTTGACACTGAGCGAAGCTATCAGGGCTGCTGAGGACAGAGAAAGATGGAGTATGCTGGTTAAACGATCATCTGTGGTGCCCCTACGACCTCCGGGTTACGGGACAGGATATGATAGGATAGGATAGGATAGGTTTTAAGTGAACAATAAGTTTGGTAACACTCATTTCACAATTGTCCCCTCAAACAATTTCTTTGTATTGATTTTTTCTGTAGGCAAGTGCTAACTATTTATCACAGAAATTCACGTGCAGTTATGGATTTGCGGTTTTCCCCAGGTAGTGAACATTTGTACAGCCAGAGATTATTAATGCATGCAGCTTTTGGGGGAGGAGGGGGGGGGGGGGGTTGGTGCAGGAGAGCATTAGGGTGGAGTAGAAATGTCTGATGTGCATGTATTCTCAGCAAGAAGCTCCTACATGCTGCTCTGGCTATCACCACAAGAAAAAGGAGAGAAAGAGAGAGAGAGGGGGGGAGGAGGGACATTACATGGTTATTGCTTTAGGTCCAGCGGGTAGTTATTAAGGAATAAAAATAAAAAGCACTGAGAAGTACACACAGTTTTTAGTTGTTCACTCCTTGTATTATTATTATTATTATTATTATTATTTAATCTTTCTTATATAGCGCTTTTCCAGCTCAAGAGCTGCTCAAGGCGATGGCCGATACAGGATCTAACTCAAACCGCCCGAGGCGCCAACTTGCAACATTTTGGTGCATCGTAATAATGCTCCAGACAACTGAGCACAATCCTGGGCAGCCAGGGATGGGGGAGAAGGACCTAGGTGCATGCTGGGTGTGTTCTTGCCACCGGCACTCGCCCGTCTAGGACATGAGCGTCAGGATCTTTAAAGTCCGTTATGATGGAGTGTATGCGACACAGACTAGACCTCGGTTTATACTCTCATCCAAAGGAATAGGAAACAGGAGTAAAGTGTCTTTCCCAAGGACACAACACAATGCCCCGGCCTGGGCTAGAACCCGGGACCTTCAGATCCGCAAGCCAAAGCTCTACCATTAGACCACAGTGCCTCCTATTCTATCTGCACGTTTGAATTCATTATAATGTAAAGTTCAAAACATACCATTTCACTAATACAACAGTGCAACTTAACCATACGGCCCAGAAGACGTAACCCCGTGCGATCAGTTCCTCCACAGCTATCTTCTTCTCCTCGCAGTCTTTCCGCCTGCAAAATTGTTTCCGTACTGTGCACCTGAAAAAGTGACATGGACTATATTACACTGCCCTCAGAATGAATTAACACAAAACAACTACACATGAAACAATTTAAAAAACACATACACCCACTGACTGTCTGTCTAGAGGCATCACATCTCGTCTTACAAAACACGTCTGCTCTCACTTGAAAACTCAACTGAATTCCAATAGTTTGTGGCAAATCTAAATAGTTTACCATAATAATGTTTACAAAATGGACCCATCAACTGCAAAACGTCTATGTAATTTTTCATTGAAAAATCTCATCATTTGGATATGTACTGCGTCTGTACCAGTTTAAATCTGATCTAAAGATCTGTAACCTGTTTATTCAGTGATTTTAGAAATTAGGCCTGATAGGAAAAAACAGTTTTAGAGACCCTTCAATGACCAGCCTAACAAGAACATTAGAATTGGCAACAGGTCTGTGATGCCTAATTGTAATTGACGACTCTACCTTCACTGAATCTCTCGTTCAAGGCATGTTCATACAATGTGCTAAATACCTTGTTATCATTGGATTTTGAGAAGAAAAATCACCAGGATTACCTTGGTTTGTCCTTTGGAAATAGGTAAAATGACTTTCTTTTACAGTCAAAATTATATTAAGAGTTGCAGCGGTTGTTTGCGCTACAATGTTCCCCGCATTTGCGCGATTTTGTCTTCTTGGATACCATGTATTCGTTGTCGATCACGGAGCCAATGAAAGTCACTCCACCAACAAGCTCTAGAACTGACATCAAGGATCCCTTATAAAATCTCTGTCAGTTGTGCAGTTGAACATTTAAAAAAACAACATTTATTTGGAAACCTTCTATACCTTGTGCGTTTGACACTCCATGTATAGCAAATTGTTAACCCGAAACCTTGTTTTTTATGTTTTATTTATGTTTAATTTATGTTGATGTTGAAATTGATGTTGTTTTTTATTTTATTAACACCCAGAGGTGTTTTTTTTTAAATTTTGATTAATGTTTTTTATTTGTATATTATTTATTTATTTATTTATTCATTTATTCTTATTCATTGATTAGGTTATCGGTTCATTCATTCATTATACAGCAAATCACGGAGCCCATTACCCGACCTGAAGGTCGCAACAAAGTGACGATGGTGCCAGGTGACGGGGTGGGTCCAGATCTGATGCTGAGTGTGCGAGATGTCTTCTCTGCTGCTGGTGTGCCTGTGGACTTTGAGGAACTGTTCATCAGGTTAGACTTGAAGCCTTTTTTTCCACAACACCCAGACACACAACAGGGATTATAATTTTCAGCGTTTCAGCGGATTTCCTCTATTGGAAAAACATATTTCTGCCGCAAAAGGGGGTTGGAGATTGCTCTACCCCCTATGCTGACTGTGCCTTTGTGATCTGTAAGGGCATCTGACATGATGCGCTCTAGGGAGATGTTGAAGAGTGTTGGAGAGAGTAGGCATCCTTGACACACAGCCACATCTTGCTACACATAATGATGAGGGCGTAAATCATCGCTTCTCCTGCTGCTTGAAGTATTTCCGCGAGCACCAGTGTGTGTTTAAACTTACATTTGTTTTTGGACTTTGTTGGTGAATAATAAATGTAAGCTGTTCATCGATAAAGACAGGCTACTTCAAGTGTTGAGCTGTGTGTAAGCAAGCAAGTCTCTCCTTCACTATGTTATGTTTTTTTGGTCATCAAAAATGGACGATTCAAATGCAACAATTGGTATTCGCTGGGAGGGGGGGGGGGAAGGGCCATTACGCTGCACTCTACCAGCGCCTAGGTGGCCTCTGGACCTTGGCCAATTTCCTCTTTTTTAACTCCAGACCATTATAAGCCCTGCACACAGAATAGACTGGGTTCCACTAAACAGGCGACACTGGCCGAGTGTCCAAGCATAGGCATTGTGTGTAGGCGTTTGCTCTCCACAGCCGCTGACTCTCAGACTGGGGTCAGCAATCTCTTTCGGCAGGCTGCCTATATAACCTTGGTAACAACCCAATAGGGGCAACAGGTTTACTGCACAGCTCTACAGAGTCCTTGATACAAACACGTGCAGATCTGTGCACCTGATGCCCAAATAAACCATTTTCACACAAAAAAACAACAACATATCTCTGATTCATTCTAAGAGATGATTCGACCGTTGGTCTATTGATACATTTTCATATCTGATACTTGTGAAAGTTGTAGCCAAACTTTTGTGTGTCAGGAGTGTTCAGAAGGTCATCTGCTATAGCAGTAAATGGCTTCTCTCCCATAGAATAGAGGCACAGGTCGCCCAATAGATTAACCCAACGGTGCTTGAGGAACATGGGCCAAGGCCTTGTTGTGAATAGTAACCAAACGAGAGTATTGTGAACAGGGGGTATTGAGTGACGCCTAAATGACTGAATCAGTTAGACCTTTTGCTAGACTGGCATCCTGATGTTACCAAGGACTTTTTAATGTCTTTTTTTAACCTGCTAACATACCCATCGGAGAGTTTTAACCGCAGGAATATGGATTAATAAACTCTTCTATGATCATACTATGTAGTGTAAAAGTTTGCAGAAATTATCCTGATCTTGCCTAAATAATAATAATAATAATAATAATAATAATAATAATAATAATAATAATAATTATTATTATTATTATTATTATTATTATTATTATTATTATTATTATTATTATAGTAATAGTCCCTTATATAAGGTATCAATTTTTCTAATCACATCATTGATCTTAAGAGTTTTCCCTGGATGTTTTTAAAACTCCAATCCCTTTTCCTAGAGTGAGTGAGACTATCAGTTCAGTATATGTTTTCACTATATTTTTGCCTCCCCCATGCTGTGTGAATCAACCACAGTGAGGTGCAGCCGGCTCGGAGCGTCAGCTTTGAAGATGTGATCGAGTCGTTCCGGCGTAACGGGGTGGGCCTGAAAGGTATCATCACCTCCCCTTCCAACTTCAAAGGCGGAGTGCTGCAGACGCTCAACATGAAGATAAGGTTACCTGTCTGTCTGTCTGTCTGTCTTTCTTTGTTTCTCTCTGTCTTGGTCTGCTCTCCTCCTTATTTTTGTTCTTTCTCTCTACTACTTCTAATAGCTCTCTCCTTTCTCTTTCTCTCCCCCTCAGTCTTTTTCTGTTTTTGTCTCACTTTCTGTCTGGCTCTCTGTCTTTATCTCACTCGCTCTGTCTCTCTCTCTCTCTCTTCTTCTCTTTCTTTCTCTACTGCTTCTCTTTCTCTCTCCCAATCTCCCCCTATGTCTCTCTTTCACCATCTCACCTGCCTGGAAACTGTTCTTCACCCAGGGTTTGAGGTGGTACATTGAATGATATATATTAGCATTTCCAGTACATAAAATTACAATTGTTATAGTGCGCTTGCCTGCTCAATCTCAGAGAGCTACTCAAGGCACTGGTTAAAGTCAGGATATAACTCTATCAGCCCAAGATGCTAACTTGTAGTAGCAAATGCACTGTCAAGCACCCCAAGACAACTGAACCATCCTGATTGACATGACCGTAAACATAGGCCTGTTTATTTAAGCCTTCAAAATATTATTTACTTAGGCTGATCTCAGCATCATGAGTTCTCTCTATCCTAATTCCTTCTGCCTTATCATGTTGACTGATGAATGATGCATTAACCGTGTTGACTGACATGTGTTGCAGACGAGAGCTTGACCTGTTCGCCAACGTGGTATGGATCAAGAGTCTGCCCGGTTTCCAGTCGCGCCACAAGAACCTGGACTTTGTCATCATCCGTGAGCAGACGGAGGGGGAGTACAGCGCCCTGGAGCATGAGAGTGTGGACGGCGTGGTGGAGTCTCTCAAGATCGTGACCCGGGCCAACTCCATGCGCATCGCTAAGTTTGCCTTCGACTACGCCATGAGGCACAACCGCCAGAAAGTGACGGCAGTGCATAAAGCTAACATTATGTGAGTTAAGGACCCTGAAGCAGTGATGAGAGCGACACCACACCCACTAGGACTAAACATTCCTGCCTAGACACGGTTTCTGTAGACTTTGAAACACAAACATAGCTACAGTTATGCATGCGAGGGTCGCTATGGTTCTTTTAGTTTGGCCATCCCTTTGCACGGATGTGTATGTAAAAGTTGGGTCCACTTTAAAAAAAAAAAAAAAGAAGGGGTGTGGGGGGTGTGGCGGTTCTTTGGTCAAAAGAAAGCTTGTATAACAGTGTCACATTTTCCTGATAAGCACAACCACTGAGGTAGAGTTCTACTGTTTATTTACTGTACAGAAAATTTGCAAAGATATGATAGAAGATACAATGAAATCTAGATCCTTTCAAACAGCATGATAAAAGTTGGAATAAGCCTAAAACTTGCAGCCCGCTGACCCAACAAATATAGTTACCATTTTGTGAGGGTGGGTGGGTGGGGGTGTCATCGGGGCGCAATAGGTCAGTCGCCAGTTTTCTATGCCCAATGTCGCAGGTTTGATTTTCGCAAGGGGCAAACTTTTGTGGCTTAGGTACAATACTGTTGAGGCCACCAAGAGGTTTCGTTTTAGGTACTCCGGTTTCCTCCCTCCCTTTAATAATGGTTTTGGATGCAGTCGATCTAAACTTTCCCAAATAAAAATATTTGATTTCCTTTCCGTCTTCTAATAGCGACTTGCCTTTATACCACACGTTTGAATGATGAATGTGTGTTTGGTGTTCATGTGTCTGTAACATGTGAGTGTGTATGTTGGTTACAGATCGCCGCTCTTTGAGCCTGATTTAGGAATAAGGCGCGTATTATTAATATTATTATTATTATTGATATTATAGTGGGCAATTTGCAATTGTGGTGGTTTTAGTGATTAGGCTGGGTTACTGGTATTGTAGGTGAGTGGGCACCTCTGGCAGCTTAAGTTAGATCCTGTATTGGCCGGCCCATTGAGCAGCTCTTGAGCTGGAAAAGCACTATAGAACAACTTGCCGACATTTCTGAACTTTATGGGAAACAAATCAGTTGAAAAATGGGGAGGCACAGAAGTTTATCTTGAATTGACACTGTTGCCAAGGCGTCCCTTGTGATGATATCCTGGAGAAGATACGCTTATCTTACAAGGGGAGTAAGACTTGTAGACAGATGGGGCGTTAAGCTACCTCTATCAGACGTTCTTTTACCAAAATTCCAAAGCGATGTGAGAAACTAATCACGGTGCTTGGTCACATAAAATTTATATTTGTTCTCGGGTTTTAAAGTATCATTGGCTCACTTTAAGACCTGCTTTTTTACTAATCAAAAAACTAGTTTACTTGGTCTCAAGAGAAGAAGAGCTAGTGGACACACAACAATACAAATAGAATGACACCAGTCGTATATGTATGTGATTTCAACTTTTATATGTTCAACACAAAATCTAACGTTACTTTAATTAAATGTAAATTTATATAAAAACTATAATTGTTCAATGTGCTGGGCTATTTATTTAACAGTTCTTCTTCATCATTTGCTAAGCAGGTCTATGTTTTGATGGTCTAATATTGTTCTGGTGGTCTAATATTGTTCCGAGTAGTTCTACGTCAGTTGCAGTTGAGAGGGACTTAGCTGCTCTGCGTCGGTGCGTGCTTGAGTCTGGCGGTCACTCTGAGGGAGTCTGGTCGCTCAGGCTGATCGGGCGAGTCGAGTAGCTACGGAGCCGGACGTGGCGAGGTAGAATCTAGATGATCTCCTCCTTTTCCACGGGAGAAAGTGTCATGCGTTGCCTCCGCAAACCATCCCAGAGCTGAACTATAAAATCCAGAACTCTGGCTACAATATTCTATTCCGATATATAGATGTGTGGTGCCCTCTGCAAGGAGTCTATAGCATCAGACACCTGCCGAGTTTCCCATATGCATACTACGATCCGAATCTTAAGGCTAAGATATTTCAATCAACATACACAACGTGTCAGAAACAATAATCGGTTTCTGTAAATACATAACATGAACATATTAATACATGGCAATCAATATAATATATAAACATACAAGTACTGGAAAACTACTAGTGCTAACTTACTTTTAGTCTCTGGGAATCGTGAAACTGTCTCTAGTCTATCACTTGGTGATGGCCGAGGATAATCATTCACTTCAGTTTGTTCCTTTTTGACCCTCGTGGCTCCACACTTCGGCTAAAGGCCGTATTCGGGGAAATGCAGGGTTCTCTACATTATCTCTGACCAATCATTTAATTCTCATGGCTAGTAATCTCGCTCTCGCGATCACATGAATCTTCTTTTGGAAATTTTGCTCTCCTGTCCTGGTTTTGAGCCCCTATCGGTTACGTCTCAACCACGAGTGTCAGGGACGGAACGCAGAGTAGATCTAAAAGAGATATGAGTCGCATGGCTACTTTAGCGGTCAAGAGACCCTGGTCCGATGGTCGAGTAAGCTAACTAACATTCTTGTTTAGCGAGGTCTGCTTGGTTGTCTCGGGAGTGAACGTCTCAAGGAGGTTAATTTAACATATGTAAACTTTCTTTTAGAGGGCTGGTACATTAACTTCAGGTTTTATTCAATGCTATCTGTTTATCTCTAAGCTGAGTTACAACATCTTTGTCGTCAACATTTCTGGTGTTACATTCCTGTCATAATCAAAATGATGGTTGTGTGTGTGTATGCAGGAAACTGGGCGACGGTTTGTTTCTGCAGTGCTGCGAAGAGGTATCCAAGATGTACCCCAAAATCAAATACGAGAACATGATCATCGACAACTGCTGCATGCAGGTACGGTTTTAACCCTTTAGTGTATGTCTTGTACGGATGCACAAAAGCCTACAAAAAAGGGTTTTAGATTACGTAATGAAATGCAGTCGGCTCAGTGGTAATAGGTGACAACAGAACAATTGAAAGCGTGGCATGGAGTGTTAAGCGATATCCCCCTACCCTCCCTTCCCACTCCCCCTCTCTTCCTGGGGTGGTTATCCCCGTCTGCCATATCCCCAATGGTGGGTGTTGTGGTCACACTTCAATGTTCATTCATTCAACTTTTTCAGGAGTTCAGTATTAGTCGGAGGAGACTATAAACTGAGGTCTATTCTGCATTCCATCACATGGACTTTAAAGATCCTGCCACTCAGGTCCTAGATGGATGAGTGCCGGCTACACAAATAAGGACTGTGCTCAGTGGTCGAGGCGTCAGACTATGCGCCCAAAGGCTGCAAGTGGGCGCCTCGAGAGGCTTGAGTTAGATCCTGTATGGGCCAGCGCCATCGGATGAGAGTATAAACCGAGGTCTAGTCTGTGTCGCATACATTTCATCATAACGGACTTTAAAGATCCTGACGCTCATGTCCTAGACGGGTGAGTGCCGGTGACAAGAACACACCCAGCATGCACCTAGGTCCTTCTCCCCCATCCCTGGTTGCCCAGGATTGTGCTCAGTTGTCCGGGCGTCAGACCATGCGCCCAAAGGCTGCGGGTGGGCGTCTCGGGCGGCTTGAGTTAGATCCTGTATCAGCCAGCGCCTTGAGCAGCTCTTGAGCTGGAAAAGCGCTATATAAGAACGATTAAATAAAAAAGAAATAAATATATGAGAACTGTTAAATAAGTTAGGAAAATAATGAAATAACATACGGGCAATTTTATTTTTAATATTGGGCTCATTGATAACTGTAGTTGATGTGTGCCTGTGACAGTTGGTGTCGAAGCCTCATCAGTTCGACGTGATGGTCATGCCCAATCTGTACGGAAACATCGTGGACAACTTGGCGGCTGGACTGGTGGGGGGAGCTGGCGTGGTGCCTGGGGAATCCTACAGCAACAACGTGGTTGTTTTTGAACAGGTATAATAATAATAATAATAATAATAATAATAATAATATCAATGATGAACTTAGCATGGAAAAATAACGATATTGTGTTTTGGAGACAAACATGATCTCTTTGAATTTTTGCATTTTCACCTAAGTTTAGTTATTTAGTTCTTATTTCATAGTATTCGTGTGTACGCATGCATTCGTGGAGAGTATGGATGCAGGAGAATGAATGGCCGATCATCTAAACCCACTAAATGCGTGGGGAAGTCAAATGAAACCCAAGATAAATAATAACGTGTCGACGGTTTCAGGGAGCGAGGCACGCGTTTGCGGAGGCCGTGGGAAAAGACATTGCCAACCCCACAGCCGTGCTACTGAGCGCTTGCAACATGCTGAGACACATCAACCTGGAATACCACTCGCACATCATCTCGGATGCCATCGGTAGAGTCGTCAAAGCTGGAAAGGTGGGGTTTACCACCACTTGCCTCTTAGGGTCTCCTCTCTCTCTCTCGCCCCCCCCCCTTCCTCATGCCCCTTTCCCTCTTCCCCCCCCTCTCCAAAATAAGTAACCCCTCAGGTGCAATATCTTTTGATTTCTGAGCCGAATTCTTGAGTGCAAAAATCTGGAGAGGAGACTTGGCTGAGGTTTTTTAAAATTGTGCAAAATTACGTTTGACACCCAAAATGCACCAAGACCTTATTATTAAGTTACAGAAACAGTTTGCTTTGAAATAAATGACCAGTAATGGTCTTAACAGTAATTTCCAATTAGTAGGCCTTTGTCACGTACTTCGTTTATACGCACAGGCAGGCGCAACGTTAAACCAACTGATATTTAAGAAATATAGCGTAAGGCCTTAGGATAGATAGCGGTAACAGAAGCAAGAGAAACAATCACCCAAAAAAACAAAAACAACAAAAAAAAACCTTCTTCCCACCACACTTGAAATAGACAAGAATATTTGATTACACAAATACTTGACTCGGTTGAAAACCAATGAACGACGACTCTCATTTATTTGAGTGATCGTGCATTATCATCAATGGTTCACCTCATTTATCATACTCATTTGTTATATTTAAGTACTCTTAGCTACCCACCCAACCAACCCCAACTGGGGTACACAATTAAACCAAAAAGGAAACATTTTATACAAGGTGAGCTAAGATGACACATCATGCCTACAAATCTCTACCTTTCTCTCCCTCTCTTATACACATACACAAGCAGTACATACCTCTCTTTCTCAAGGCGTTAAATAATCCCAAATAAATCTACTATACTCCATCAAAGGAATAACATAGGGGAAAGAGAAATGACTTTTTAATGAATTTTTTTTTCTAAGCATCAATAAATAATTAAGCTTCAAACACACCAACTGTTTTAAATGCATATCTACCTATGTATCACTACAACACAGGTGACACAACAAAAAAGCTCTAGCACCTGTCCCGTCCTTTACCTCCTCCTTCCTTACCCTTTCCTTCTTCCTCCCTCTCTTTCTCTCCCTCTTTTTCTCTCTTTTGCTCTCTCTCTCTCTCTCTCTCTCTCTCTCTCTCTCTCTCTCTCTCTCTCTCTCTCTCTCTCTCTCTCTCTCTCTCTCTCTCTCTCTCTCTCTCTCTCTCTCTCTCTCTCTCTCTGTGTCTCATTATGGTTGGAAATACATTAACATTATGGTTTGAATTAAGTGAACATATGGTTTGAAATAAGTCAACTTTACGGTTTGAAATAAAAATAAGTAAATAATTTGGTTTAAAGTAAGTGAACCTTTGGAGTAAGCGAACCTTTAAAATATGTGAACAGTTGGGTTCGAAATAAGTTAATAGTTGGATTTGAAATAAGTGAACAATTGGGTTTGAAATAAGTGAACAGCTGGGTTTGAGATAAGTGAACAGTTGGATTTGAAATATGTAAACAATTTGGATTTAAAATAAGTGAGCATATGGTTTTGAAATAAGTGAAATTTGGGTTTGAAGTTAAAGCAATTTGGATTTTAAATAAGTGAACATTTGATATGGGTTTTAAATAAGTGAAATTTAAGTTTTGAAATGAATGAACAGTTGAAGTTCAAATAAACAGTAGGGTTGAAGTAAGTGAACAGCTGAGTTTGAAATAAGTGCACATGGCACATGCGGGTTTGAAGTAAGTTAACATTATGGTTTGAAATTATGAAACCTTATGATTTATAAGTGAACATGATGAGTGGACATTTGGGCTTGACAAAATCCATCATCACTCCAAATCATCACTGGAAATAATGAAACAGTAGGTCAAAAAAATAAACGTGAGCAATTGGGTTTGAAATAACGCCATTCTTGTGCCTTCAGGTGAGGACGAAGGACATGGGAGGCCAAGACACCACTACCTCTTTCACTCATGCCATCATCAACAGCCTGAAGCATTGAGAGTGTGACGCCGGCTTTAGGGTAACACATCCAACAAAGATGAACAGGAAATTTTGCATACCAACAACATGTGGAATTTATGACTTTGCTTGCATGGTCATGTTTACTAGAAAATCATAGACATGGCTACAAGTCAAGGAGTATCACATTATCAGCATCTTTGTAGTCTAAAGTTCAGGTGCATTACAGTTGGATGTTGTGGATTGGCCAGTCATGAGTTGGGGGTTCAGAAAGCTTAAGTACTGGCCCGTCAAAGGATTTGCAGCGAAGTCCCCTATACGCTATTGTGTCCGGGGACGTTAATCTACCTACCTACCTACCATTTGCAGCATCCTGTGAAAAGTAAGAAACGAAGGTGGTGTTTTATATTATCAAAGTTTATCTTCGAGCAAGGACATTTTAAGCTTCTGGTGTTCAAGGTTTGAATCTATGCTAACGCAATGGGATGTGCCGGTTTGTATCCCATAATCATTAATTTACTTCAGTACAGGATGGGGCATGCATATCTTTTTCTTCAAGCAAGCAATCTCCTTGTCAAGCAATAATCGTGGTATTAGATTTAGGAGTTGGGGGGACGAAATCGGTGTTTATTTTTAAGTTTAGACAGACTGCATTAAGAATATCATACAGCCATTGGCAGTCTACAGAATGTTGACTACGGTTAAGGGGGTAGTGAATAGGAAAAAGACAAGGAAGAAAAAGGGATGGATGGAACGGAAACTCTCGTACCTAAGTACAGAAAGTAGTCACAGTGGGGTGGAACCCACAACAGTCAGCATTGGGAACTAGCACTCTAGCTAACTAAGCTAAAGGCTACATTACAGCTTAATCTTTTATGTTTTAATTTTGTTCACTGATGACATTTGAAAGTGATACCATTTTTATAAGTAATGGCCACAAGACAAAACAGTAGCCTATAAACTGAAGTTGATAATAAATAACAGATAACGTTGCCAACTTGTTTTGCTTGTAGCAGGATCCAAGAGTTTGTCTTGAATTTTGTGGATAAGTGTTTTTAGTGTTAATTTCTGTCGTGTGAAGTTCATCCTTTAGCTCTAGTCTCTGATGCAATGTGCTTCTGTTGGTCTAGGGTTGTACGTGTAGAGAACCAGACTTTCAGTTTCGTGACGTAGTACATTTTATTTAACAAAAGGCTTTCCAATTTTGTTAAGTCGAAAAGTGTGTCTACATTGTGTGAAGTTGATATTATATAAAGGACACTTCTACCACCTTTGTTATTTCAATATTGTAATCAGTAAATCTTTGTTGTGGTTGTTGTTGATTGTACGATATTTTGAAGATGTACAGTGTAAATGCGGAGTTCAAAATAATAAGGTCAATGAATTTTTTAAAAATGTATTTTGCTTGTGTGTATTTGTTGGAGTGGGTGGAGTATAATTTTTTGTGCGTCGGTGTGCGTTTGCTTTCCTGTGATGATCGTATCCGTGAAGAAATGTTCATGGATAAATTCAGACAGGATAAAATATATTTTGGAAATAATATACTAGTATTTTGGTACATGAATTTATTTGTTTTTTTCGATTATGAAGTGCTTTCTTGTTAACCTAAGCATGGAAAAGTTATTGTTAAATAGTTTAGGTACACGATGACTTGTTTTCTCTCACCATTTTGAATGTATTTTGATATATTTATGATTATATTATGCCTTTAAAAACAACAAGTATACATTTTTGTATAGGACATTTTAATACGTTCTATTCCTATATATTCCTCAATCATGTGCAAGATTGTTTCCTTTTAAAGTGATTGATAGGATTGTTTTGGTCTTTACACTGTTAGTTCGATAAATTTCTCACGAAGGCTCATTCATGTCATTAGACTATATCTATTTTATATCTTGTGCAATGGGAAATACAAGAGTTTGTGTGAGTGTGTGATATTCTCAAGTTAAGCATTTGCTTGAAATGAACTTATCTGTGATGAATCTCAACCTCAGTTTGTTTATTAAAGTAATATGAAGTTTCTAAGGGTGTTTTAATTTGTGCAAACTAGCCATGACTTGTAAAAAAACTCAACCTTGACACTTCAATCAAAGTACAATGAAATTAAAATCCCTTGCTATATTTGAAGCATGAACGAAGTTTCAAAACAAAGCAAATTAAAATTTTGTTTAAACTTTAAATAACTTCTTTGGTATTAAAGAGAGGTGATTGTAACACAACATTATAACATAATTATGACCAAGGTTAGTCATCTCTTCACTCTCAACCACTCCATTCTCTCTCACACACCCACACAAACACAAAATCTCTTGACTTTCTTTTTATTTTCATTATACATTTATTTCAAAGAAAACAAAAAAATGTGAGTGGATAAAAAAGGATCGTAAGACATCAACCTAAACCATTTTGATATTTTGATTAGTTTGTACGACGCACAACTCTCAAAACAACCTCAGCTCCAATCCTTTCAATCCCGAAAATACGACAATGAAAACATGTAAAACACGGTATAGTGTAAAGATCATTACAATGTATTGCAAAACGTGGCAACAAATTTTATAGACCCAGAAGTACAATGCAAAGGAAAACACTTTGGCACTACTGCTGTAGTACCTTAACTGTAGTACTACCACAAAGTACACGCACATATAGTCGCTCCTTCAAATGATTTATAATCTACGCTTCTTTTTCATAAATAATTTTTAAAAAGCCCTGATTTCTTTCTTGGAATGTATATTTCTGTTTGTAAACATTTTCTTCAACTAAAAAAAAAACAACCACTGATGCTAATGAAGAGTTAAGAGTCGACTGGCCTCAAAAATTCACCCCCAAAAGTAATAAGAAAAATTGTATAAGAGTTCAGTTCTTCAAACTGTAATGTCGTCACTGTAGTTACAAATCCTTTCCTCCCCTCCTCCTTTTCCACCTCCCCCCCCCCTCTCTTCCATCCTCTCCCCCCCACTCCCCCCAAAAAAAGTTCAAATAACATCAATTTGAAGTAAAAGTGCAAGACGGGCTTTGAAAACAAAATGATATTTAACACGGTACTTACTGACAGCAAGTAAGTTCATAACCAAACACTACCATTTCACAATACAAGCAGCGCACACCGTACGTAACAGAAATGCAACATCACAAAATAAAACAAAATCCACCATATTCCACAAAATGTTCTACATTAAAAAAAAACAAAGCACCACCACCACAAAACGTCACAGTGTTAAGTCATGACTTTTCAGTTCAAGGTTGATTTTTTTTGTTTGTTTAAATTTAACACCTAAACCTCTTGCAGTCCTATGTATTTCACATTTTTCGGAAAAAAAGATGGATTCCCAACATTATTTTAAACTGTTGATATGTATCACTAAACAAACATATTACCATTTATTACTCTTTCTCTGAACTGATACATAAAGCATGAGAGATAGTTCAGTAAATCTGAAGTTAAAGGTAAAGATAAATGCTTAGGTGTTTGTGTGGGTGTGCGTGTGTGGGCGTGGGTGTGCGTGTGTGTGTGGGTGCGTGTGTGTTGGAAGGGGAGGGGGAAGGAAGGGTACCCAGACACTGACCTAATTCTTGGTTAGATTTCCAGAACAATCTACTTCAGTTGAATGAACAAAAGCACACCCAACAAGTGTCTTTGCTTCTTTCATGTGTACCACAGTTATGTACCCAGAAATAATACTGCCAGCCATATCATAATTACCTTAGTTATTATATTATTACTTACATAATTATGAGATGCAATAAGATTATTTCTTGGTAGTAACACATGTACTTATGTGATTAACAGCAACTGCAGTTCCTTCACGGCATCACAGGTCTTCACGTCAAGCTACCAATGATGTTTAACATACAAACAAAGCCTTGAAGACAAGATCTTTAAATCTTGTCCATGGTCGTTACATGCCATGCCAACATATTCTGAATTAGTGTACTTCCTTTCAACATCATAAGTAGATGTTTAACAAATTAAGAAAGCCTTGAAGACGTACCGCTTTAAATCTTGTCAACAGTTGTTATCTGCCACATTGTCACTAGTTTGAATGCAGTGTATTTCCTTTCAACATCTGGATGGCCATTTTCCTACTTTTTGTTGTTGTGTGTTGTTAAGCTTGTATTTCCAACTTCTGTGGCTGTCTTTTTGTGGAGACCTGCACTATACAAGACTACATCATCATAATCAATCCAGCTTTCAGTTCAGTGTGTCGCTGTACTGTAACCTCGGCAACCTATTGCTAAACAACGTGTAGATCTCTATTTCGCATCAAGAATAATTTAAAAAGACCATTTGTGACAGGCTTTCGTAAAGTTGGCATATGCAGCTGTCAGTATTATTATTATTATTATTATTATTATGAAATTATACTAGTACATTGCGAGGCAGTTTTGCCTCAGACTCTACATTGATCCCAAACCGAGTATCAGAGGAGACTGAGAAGGCACACTCTTACAAATGGCCTAGGCTTGATCGATCCCTGATACTCCAGTATACATGGAGCCAAGGGAAAGAAGGTAGGCTTTGCATGGGATACTGCCTAAGAATGTACATTTTTATGGGACAATCTGTGTTCGTCATCAAGAACCATCCCTCTGAAAAAGGGGAAAAAAGGAAGGAATTCTTGGCACGTTAAAATGTTTTAATAGCGTGAAGGTCCTCAATGTGTAACTAAATCTCTTCAAACAAACAACTGGAGGATTTAATTTGGAACAAATAAAAATAAAATAAAAAATTTGAAACTTAAGTGCTGCTCTACACTGGCCATGGACAACTTCAAAAGTCACACATATACTTTTTTTTAAAAACACATACACACAAAAAAGGTTTTATATGGTGACAAGAAGTGACTCAAAGCTAATTTGGTGCAGTACTTTTTACAACAGCAATGTGCTCAGCACACAGCCCAATTAAGCACAACACATGACTGGAATAAATCACATTCTGCAAAAGAAAAATAAAACAACGCACAAAAACACTATGGCATAATCACATATCTGTAGATAACTTTCTTCTGCTTCACCCAAATATTCTTGAAGTAGAAAGTTTCCTGGACGGACAATCATGACAAGAATCCTCTAAATAAATCTATACTGAACAGGTGGCTGGCATATGAAAGCATGCACAACAAAATGTACAGAGAGAACAAAATGCAATATATGGAGGCCCATGTGTTTCATGTCCTGCATTTGTTTCTTCATTTGCAATACTTCACAACGTTTATATGTGCATTGATTTCTTTATTACTGTTGTGACTCTTTTACAACTAACACAGATTTCTATAATGGTACCAATAAATCATGTTTAAAAAAAAAGCACTTCATGCATCAAAATCTTGTCAAAAAATCATCCAACCAAATACATTATTCTCCTAAAAATATAAGATCACAAGGAAAATACTGATCACACAATAGAGTCATCATCAAACTAAAGTACTTCACGCCTACACACTTTGAGAATAAGAAAAAATATTAATGAGGACCGAACAGGTCACATTGTTCATGATTTTCTTGTTAAAAAAACCCACATCACATACATGATGATACATCGCAGTGAAGCAAGCTACCTTGCCAATAGCCCCCTTTGAAGTAAACCTTGATGAACTATGTTTTACACTAAGTTTAGAAAAAGAAAAAATATAGAAGAAGAGAAAAATTAAAAAAATATTTTAAAGTACCCTTACTTGAAAAATAAAAGTCTGAATTAAAGAACAAATTAACAAACATGAAAAAATATTGATTCATAAAATGGCTGGATTAAAACCAATGACACTGGTTTGATTTCTATAATTGTATAGTGCAACTTTTCAGCTCAGAGGTGCTCATAGTGCTTGCCCACATACACACACACACACACAAACACACACCCACACATACACACACACACCCACACACACCCACACACACACCCACACACAGACAGACAGCACAAATGGTATCCATGCAGATCTCAAGAGTAGCATCCCATTTTAGTGGAAGGCAGAAGGAGCAATGCCTTCTGTTAAACTGGGGAATAATCAAACGCCACAAAAGAGTGTCAACATTTTGATTGAGAAGCCACAGAACTATGGCAGAGCACAAACCACTGAGTGCCAAGGATCAAACCCTTGAAGTAAGCACTGGTGGTGCACAGTGTCACATCTCAAACCACTGACCCTCACCGAATGCCATCAACATCATGTTGGAAAATAACAAAAATCGCAGAGGGGAAAAACCATGAAAAAGGTGCAGAGTTTCTACACTGTCATTAACGAGATAGAATAACCTCCTAAACTGTGATAGTATGGTACAAAAAAAATTAAAAAACACATATGAAACCGTGATAAGTATGCTTTTAAATAAAAAGCTAACATCTAAAAATAAGTTCAATATACATAAAATAAAATAAATAGGAATCTTCCAAAGTAGCTGAACACAAAACAGTACAAGCAAGTTAATACAGAAAATAAGTTCAACCATCTTCAGTGCAAAAATACATTTTACATGTCATCAGATCCAACCAACACAAGAACTATCCGGTCATTTTTTTTTTTAAAGAAAAAAAAAGACAAGAACTAGAAGGGCGAAGCCCATATGACTCACATGCTCCGTATGGAACTTGCAATAGTTAACATAAAAATTAGTCCCCACAAAAAAAGCACAAAGTAAAACTGTGGCATTAAAATGCAAAGTAATACCGATGTTGATCTTTCTATGCTCTTGAACTTGACCTCCGGCTCCAAATACACTCATGTACCTTCAAATAAACTATAGCAAAAGTTGTATTAGGCACACACACAAAAAAATAAAAAAATAATAACAGCGACCTTGGGGTGACACCTTGATTTTTATGTGACCTCTCATGTATGATCAAATAACTCAATGTTGTTGCATACTATGGGTTAATTATACAGCCATCGCACTGTACAATTACTCATTTTAAAAAAATGTGTTTGCAAGGCCTAAAATGACCTTGTCCATTAAAACCAACACAAAAATGGGACATATGAAAGACCAATCTATCATCTCTAAATACAACAAATTTGGACTTTATTATTTTCCATAGTTTAGGGTAAAGGTCACTTCAAATTACCTATGCAAACCAGCTTTGGACAGCTCTGCTGTGTTTTGATAAAAGGAAGCAAGTCCACTTTTTGACAAATTTGAGTTATTTATTATGTCACTATACACTTCATTACATGCCCTTCATCATCTGTATAAATCTTGAGAAGAAAAAAAACAAAAAATTTGGGGGGGGGGGGGTGCCTAAATTTAATACAGGATAACATGTATATTGCAAAAAACATTAATTTTTTAACATAAGTTAAAACTTTTTTTAATAGCCATTAAAGAGGCTTTTTTTTTTTTTTTGCAATTTAGATTTTAGGTGACCGGCCGATGGCCTGCTTATATATTGGACAGAATGTTAATTTAACGCTTTAATGTTTTCCTGTATTTATTTTGTTTTGATGAATGCTGAGAATATCATTCTTAGAGGACAAGTTTTATTGTTGGTAATACATATTATTTATTTATTTTTCTCAATCCTAGGCATTTTCATTTCATTTGAATGATTATGATGGCTAATTCATTTGTTAAATGGAATTTGTTTGCATTATTTACTGTCCTTTCTGCCAGACAGATGGAGTGATGTGTCTTTGTCAAGTATGCCTGCTGAACATCAGCCTGAGGCTGATGAGCAAACAACATTAGCCAGTGACTCCTTGCAGATACCTCTATTTTTGAGGAGGTCACATGTGTTTTGTGTGTGTTTATGTTTATTTTTTTCTTTTATTTTTTATGAGAAGGTTGTTTGGTAAGCTTTTTTTTTAAAACACGATGTTGAGCAAATTTGATATTGTGTGTACTCTTACGAACATCAATTATTAAATTCCTAATGTCTTCAGTACCATCTCTTTAAACTGACGAGCTGAGCTCGAAAGAGGAATACCACATGATTATTTTAGATATGAATATATTGGTAGTTATTTGTTTTTTACAATTAAACTAACTATATTTTTCTGCTATGATTATTTAGCAAACTTTGATGATTTGATACAGACTCTTGGAGATGAAGATTCGGAGTCTGCTGGTAAGCGGCCTCATCGTGAAAATGAGCACTTGAACTTAGCAGAGCTATCAGCTGAGTCATCACCATCTCTTCCAAACACATCGTACACTCTTCGAGTTGAGGTAACTTCTTTTTTTATTGTTATCAAACAAAAATAGTTCTTGTAGTGTGCACTCTCAAAGTTGGGGTAACACTCTTTTTGTTATTAAATGAAACTATGTTATTTTAGTGAGCTGTCATTGCGATTGTGTCATACTTTTCCGACCCCAGGCACAAAATGACCGTCACTTTGTCTGTCTGATTTTCTAAACTTGTCTCAGTAGTCTCAAAAGTGATCCATTAGACCCAAAATGACATCCAAATTATCCATTTGACATAAAAAAATTACACGATAGACCCCAAAATGACGGGCAGGCGGATGACTCTGCAACCCTGTCGCATTTTCTTGTATGAGTTTGTTGTACTACATGTATTTTATTCTCTCTCATATCGCTGGGACATTGTGCAGGAAGAGGAAACATGGAGAGGCTACTTTCAGCGCAAAAGCTGCACCTCCAGATCAGTAAGTTATTTTTAATAAAATTTGCAGTTTTTAATTTTCTCTTAATTATTTTCTGTTGAAAAGAACTAAAATATTCTTTGAGGGTATAGTAATTTTATGAAATGTTTAAATAAACACCACGATATATATATATTCTTTTGTGGTACATTTGTTTTGTTTCCCAAATAGTCCTTTGGGATTTTGAAATGGCAGCCTGCTATTTTTTGGATACAGGTCCAAACCGATCTGGAGGTAAGTGCCCCCTTCCCCCCAAAAAAACCGCAGAAACTCAAACCGTGTTCACTCTGATCAACTCCGATCACCTTCCCCCCATTTTCCCACAGTAGACACAAGTAGTTCATCATGGAGGCAGCACGGAGTAAACTAGCAAACCTTTTTACCATAGACTTTTCAATTCCACCTACCAATGGCGAGATTCATCGTCTAAGTAAAGAAATTCAGCATAGTTCTGATTGTCTCCTTTATGATCTTTCTACAGCTATAGGCTTGCCTGAAAACACATTTACTAGGAGACTTCATGTAATGAAAACAACATTGAAAACTCTCCAAGGAGACAAAAAAAGAGAATTTGAAAAACCTTCATTCAACATTTCAGTCCCAGCAGGAACATTTACATCTTCTATTTCAGAAGTCAAGTTTTCAAGAACATACAAGAACAGGTGGAAATTTATACAAAACCGGCAAAACTTGAAAAAAACACAAGCATCTTTAGATACAACATCTCGTAAACTTCCTCATGAAAAACAAAATGTTGTGCCCTTGCTGAAGTTTTGAAAGAAAAAGGAAAGGAGCAACGTTATTCTAAGAAGAAACTTGTTAGAGCTCAAAAACAAGCAGGAAAAGAAATAGAGTCTATGGAAGAAAAGATAAACCATTTACAAGAACGCTTAGGAAGAGAAAGGGAACACAATGATCACAGAGGTGCCAACCCCCTAATCTTCTTGTCAGTATTATTTTTTCTCGCAAAACCTAGCCTATGACACTATAAAGTAATGACAGGCTTCCCTCTGAAACAGAAGGCTATTTTCAATCCTCTAAAATCACTATAAAAATCAGCTTGTTGAACACCACACTTGTTTTACTCTAAACTCACCCTGAAAATCAGCTTGTTGAACACAGCGACGTTCAGTGAGTGCAGGAGTACTATTATGAGACCAGAAACCGGTACAGAAGCACCGCTGGCAAAGATAAACGATCGGCAACTTTTCCTCCGTATTTTTTATAAAAGCTACTGTATTTCCGTATTTAATTCACTTCGCCGGAATTAAATACGGTCAATCCGTACTGGTTGGCACCTCTGTGATCAATTGTTGAAAAGACTTGCCTCCGTGGAAAAGTCAAACAAGCAACTTTCTGAAGAGAACAAACTTTTAAACAAAGACAAGATCTTCCTCATTCAAAAGCTTGAGGACCATGATTAGCAAGTTGAAAGTAGTCGGGCAGAGAACGTGAAAAAGTTAAGAGCAAGGATAAAGGATCTTACACAAGACGTGATATACAGCCAAAGCATGCAAGATGACTGCAACACAGTTGTAAAGACAACAAATGATGACAACAAAACTTTCAACCCAGAAGCTGTTCAATGTGTTATGAAGTTGTTGAATTTCGGAGTTTCAGAGGAAAATGTTTCTTCAGTCATGTCTTCTGTATCTGAATTGTGTGGAAAAACGTTATGTCAACCACCGTCAACAATATATCGGATATCGGAGAGCTTCCATTGTCGGACAGCTTCTTGCCGACTCTCTCCAAGAAAACAGAGATTCTACTCTAATGTTAGATGAGACAAGCAAGAAAGGAGATTCTTTTGAGGTGTTCACTGTGCGAGATGATGTCCAGGATTATGTGTTAGACCTCTGCGATATCCCCGACAAAAGTGCACAAACATGTCTGAATGCCTTCAAAATGATTCTTAGCAATATCGACCAATCCACAACGACGGAAGCAGGAAATGAGATATTGAGAAATATCAAAAATACGATGTCTAATAGAGCGGCTACAGAGAAAAAGTTTCATGAACTGCTACAAGATTACCGACAAGACATTCTGTCAGAGTTTTACAAGGATTAGGATCAGTTTTCCGAAGAAGAACAGGAGGCCTTATCTAAGATTAACAATTTCTTTTGTGGCTTACACCTTCTAGTGAATTTCGCTGAAATAGCAGGAAAGGTGATGAAATCCCATGAAGACCTGAACCAGGATGACACCCAAGAAGACTCGTGGAAATCAAATGAGGGAAAAGCCATACGTTTTGTACGCCAAGCCTCCAAATGCCTTTCAAGAGGAGGAGATAAAAAGAACGGTTGCTTTCAAGAATTTCGGACACACCTCCTTGCCAAGGAAGAGATGAAGGAAAAAAAATTGTTGAAACTCCTCGTACCATTCCGCGGAAATCACTTTAATATTCTCTTCTCCAACTCGGAAGTAATGTTTTCTCTGCAAGAAGAAATACTTGACTTTTTCCACAATGTTAGCACTGCCTCCAACGGTCTCCAGAGAGCAGTATATGAAAATGTAACAGACAAACGACAGATGTCCACGATCAAGGCTTTAGATCTCTGCTCCAAGATTGTGACAGCTCCGCTTTGGAGATACCTTGAAAAGACAGGGACAACACTGCAAGAAGCCAACCGAAGCTTTGGAAAACTGCATGACTTCTTCAAAGAGGCCAAAGAGGATGCAACTGATGTCCTGACCAGACAACTTGCTCCCTTCCCCGATTCAATCAAGAAAGAGGAAATATATGACAGATTAACAGCCCATGATGGCAACACTTGCTGTGTTCTACAGTTGCTGTTTAAAGACTGGTTGAGTCTACTAGAGAAAGCTGCCTGGTGGTCGATACTGGCATGTGATTGATGAAATGGCCAGGAAACTACATCAGTGCCACGTCATAATAAGTTTCCCGAATGGGTGTTTAATTTGTTAGATTCTTTGATGAAGTACAGGCCTGTGGCTTCTACATTATGCAACGAGTCGTACGCAATGTTTTCTCTGAACAAAACGGCCGAGTGGATGGAGTCTTCGAGTCTTCAAGGAAAAAAGGACGTGAAATCAGGAAGAAGTATCAGAATCGCATGCAATACATACAAAAGGCACGAAGAGAGAGTCTGAGGAAAAAAGGACAAGAGAAAATCCAGAAAGAACAAAGGAGAGTAAACGAGGGACTTACCACCATTAACAACATGTTGCACTACGGTCTTTGGCAGAGCATTGATAAAGTAGATAACAATATGAAATCAATCAAGGAAATGGGACAAAAGAAAGCAGCTTTGTAGGCACAGCTAAACTTCAGAAGTTGCCCTTGAGGACCCCCCACACAATGCGCCGCCAGAGACGCCCAGAGTGGGCTGAATGGTATCATTTGTGTGGCGGACGATATCCTGGTCGTTGGCCAAGGAAGCACGAAAGACGTCGCGGACAAAGACCATGCCAGAAACTTCGCGAGGTTGCAAGAGAGATGCAAGGTGAAGAAGATTCGTCTGAACAAAAAGAAAGCAGCGATCAAACGCAACGAGATTGTGTTCATGGGACACAAGGTGACGGCGGCCGGCATTGAGCCCGACCGCGCCAAAGTGACGGCAATTCTGGACATGCCGCCACCCACTGATGTGCACGGCGTGAGAAGACTGTGCAGCATGATTCAGTACCTTGCCAAGTTCATGCCCAACTTGGCGAGCGACCTTGGGCCTATCTGGGCTCTCACACAGAAGTACCAGGAGTGGAACTGGACGAAGGAGTGTGACGAGGCCCTGAAGACGGTCAAGCAGAAAATCACGAAGGCGCCTGTGCTGGCGTACTTCGACCCCGATGTGAAGTTGACGCTGCAAGTGGACAGCAGCATGAACGGACTGGGTGCCACCATCCTCCAAAATGGCCGCCCGATCGAGTTTGCGTCCAGTGGGCGCAGATCGAAAAAGAGACACTTGCACTCGTGTTTGGGTTTGAACGTTTCGACCAGTACACGTACGGACGGCCAGTGACTGTTCATAACGATCACAAGCCACTGGAGACCATCCTGAAGAAGCCGCTAAGCCAGGCGTCACGCTGTATCCAGGCGCTCATGATGAGACTGTACCGGTACGACGTCAAGTTCCAATACGTGCAGGGCACGCAGCTGTACATCGCCGACACGCTGAGCCGTGCCTCCCTCCCTCACCCTGGGGACGACGTGCACGTGCTGGCCGTCAATGCTCTCACGAACGTTGAGGACAAGACGAGAGATGAGGTCCAGATGGCGACCAACAACGATCCTGGCCTGCAGAGACTGTTGCGATTTATCAGGCAGGGCTGGCCGGAGAAGAAAACTGACGTTCCGAGCTGCATTCGCATGTACTACGACGTCCGCGACACGCTGAGCGAGCAAGATGGCATCATCCTCAAGGGCGAGCGCATACTGATACCATTGTCGCTCAGAGGTGAGATGAGAAAAAGACTGTACGCAGCGCACCTGGGCTACGACAGTATGATGAGGCGAGCAAGAGAGCTCCTATACTGGCCCGGCATGGCAACTGTGAAGCTTGTCAGCCGATGAAACCCGCAAACCAGAAAGAGACTTTGAGACAGCACGCGGACGGCAGTGGTCCGTGGTTGAAAATAGGAACTGATCTATTTGAAGTGAAAGGCCGCTCTTACTTGCTGACTGTGGACTATTTCTCCTCATACATTGAGGTGGACTACCTGAAGAGCACAACTGCAGACGAAGTAATTAATAAGATGCAGGGCCAGTTTGCCAAGTACGGCATTCCCGTGGCAATCGTATCCGATCGAGGTCCACAGTATACGTCCTCGCAGTTCAGGAAGATGACTGAAGAGTGGGGCATTCGGCACACAATGTCCTCACCTGGCCATCATCAGTCGAACGGGAAGGCTGAGGCAGCTGTAAAGACGATGAAACATTTGATGCTGAAATGTATGGAGGACAACAGCAACGCATACGAGGCTATTCTAGAACTACGCAACACGCCCCGCCAAGACACTTGCCTCAGTCCGACCCAGATGATGTTTGGGCGGTTCACGAGAACCCGATTGCCAGCAGTCACCAACAAGCCAGTCAGCAAGAAGCAGTTTTCTGACGCCAAGAAGATGCGCGACCAGCGGCAAGAGACTGTGAAGAAGACGTACAACAGATGAGCCAGAGATATGGTGCCCATCAGCACTGGGCAGACCATCTTCTTCCAGCACACCCCGGGCCAGAGGTGGAGAAAAGGGACTGTTCTGAAGAGAAACGACGAGTGTTCGTATGTTGTCGAAGCTGAAAACGGCGGTGTGTACCAGCGAAATCGCGTACACATGCGCCCGACACGCATTCGAGTCGCTCTCCAGCCTGAAGCTGTGCCAAACGGCAACGCTGATCAGCCGCGCCGCACCACCGAGACGCCGCCTGGGCGACCGAGAGAGGAGAGGGGAACGAGACGCCAGCCTGAAGTTGCCCTTGAGGACCCCCACACAATGCGCCGCCAGAGACGCCCAGCAGCCCTCCACGGCTGCCGCGTACACCGGACGTAATGCCGACGCCTGTCCGCCCACAGCGCGACCGCAAGAAGCCGGGTTGACTCGATGATTACATCACGAACATTTAGAACTTACGGACAATGCACGATATGCCCGTCTGGACTAAAACACGGACTGTTACCTTTTTGACACTCAGCTTAGTTGTAGCCTGGCTGACAAAGTTTATGTTTTATACGTTTATTCAAGTTATAGTTAAGTTGGTAGTTTGCATTATGTTTGAAGTTTCTAGAAATGTTGAATCAGAATCGAGTCTTTATATTTTAGTTTTGAAGTATGCTCTAAGACTTTGGCCTGCGCTGAATTATGTGCTCTTTGTCTTTAAAGAAAGAGGGATGTTGATGAGGCCTATGCTAGTAATCTAAGGCCGATAACTATACATGTGTTTTGTCTGGGAGTTCTCTCCCCTGAATAACGGCCCGGCGGATGGCCACATGCCTGGAGCTCTTGGTTCAATAAAACCTATCTTTACCCAACACCTGCAGTTGGCGTCTTTTGTTAACAAGGGTGATCTTGGAACAGCAGGCAGACAAGCTTTTGTGCCAATTCAGCCACAACCACAAGGACTATTCTATTCAGCAGCTTGCCGATAATGTAAAATCTCAATGTCACTCAACAACCCAAGCGTCCATCTCCTTTCATCCGCAAGAAAATTATACATTTTCAAATGAACCAGGGGATCAGGACACCATACAAAGGGACTGTCATATTAAGTGTTCCTGGTTACACAGAGTGGCATAACGTGATATATGATGGAGATTTATCCATTTATGTGTATAAACTACAGGATGACCTCACAGCAGGAGATCTGAAATTCATTGTTGAAAGTAGTAATCATAACACACATATAAACCACAATTCCAATCATATTTGCATGAAAAAAATTTCAGGGGTTGGAACTTTTATTTATTTTTTATCACCGTTTTTAATTTTTAAAAAGTATACAGTACTTGCAAGTTATTCTTGCAGCAGAATTCACTATATACATAAAAAAATATAAAATGAGACAGAAATTGAGACGATTCTTTGGTCACAATTAAGGAGATAATTTTACATAATTTTACAATCAAGAAACATAACATTTCTTTTTGAGATCAAGGATTGAAATTACTGATACAGTATCTTTATTGGTATTCTCATTTCCATTCTGTACAAACTACTGATTGCATTCTGTAATCCACAAGATATATGTCGCATGCATTGTCGGTTTCATCGCCACTCTTTGTTTTAAATTTATATATCCAATTCACTAGCAATTAAATGAATTGAAAAAAAATCAAACTAAGTTTTCCAAATTCATGTCACACAAAGTTTATTTTTCATTTGCTTATTTGCAACATTTTTCAAAAAGAAATTACTTAAACCGAATCAAATTGATGTTTTTACACAATTGTTTTAGTTTTTTTTTAATTTATTAAATTGATTTATTGCCTGCATGTTTTTATTGATATTTTTTGCTTTGTTTTTAGTTTTGATTTTATTTTTAGATAGCAGTTTCATTGCTTGAAAGCAGTCTCAGATGAGATTTAATTATAACTCATCCAATAATTTGCATTTGAAATGATAACTTTGTTCAAGGTTTTGTTTCCCTGTTTGCAACTATTTTCAAGAGAGCTTGTATAAAATAACTTAATGCATTATATGCTTATATTTTAATTCTAAATAAATGCTGATAATGTGGAAGATGCATCTTAATTTTTTTTAAAATAAACATTTGTGACTAGAAAAGAAAATTATGGGACTTTAGATTTTTTCTTTAAGTTTTCTTTTGTTAGCATGTGGTTTATTTTGGTAAATAATTTAATTTAATGTATTAATTTTAACTTTTTTACAAACATATACTTACAGACTATTCACAGCATTTATCAGATAATGTATTATTGACTTTTAAAAAAAGTGTTTTTATATCTTGATTTATTTTTTCGTGTTCTCGAACTTGGAGAAACAAATCTTAATTAAAATTGTGGAGAGCAGCATATTTTTCTTGTTACTTTATTTTTTAATGCAAAAATTATAAAATAAATACTTATTGTACATTTTCAGATTGTGAAGATCAACATGAGACCTTGCAGCAAGGACAAACTAAAGCAAGAAAGAGCAAAACATCAAATGCTGCCCCCATGCCAACGGTCATGTAGGCAGAAGTGTTCAAACACGTTCTGTAATGAGAGTCAAACTAGAATGTACTCAGCCTTTTGGAAACAGTCGTATGATCCAAGAAAGAGATGGCTGAATGAACGAATCGAAAGAAGTACTAAAACGAGGACCAAAAACCGCAGAACCAAACTTTACTGACTTTGGAAAAATTAAAAGTTAGTAGAAATTAAACCTTTTTAACTGAATCTGGTCCAATAAAAGTTTGTAAAACATTTGTATGCACACACTTTGATATAAATCAGACACATTTATAAATACACTGTGCAGTACCACTCTCGCAGGATCTGCAACACCTCCATCAGCCAAACGTGGAAAGAAAAGTTCCCCAAACAAATTAAAGGGCGAAGATTTTGAACAGATTGAAAACCATATCGACTCATTCCATCCTTCCATTAGTCACTATAGACGTGCTCATGTGCCATATCGCCTATCCTTACCTTCTGAGCTGACCACCACTTTCATGCATAATGACTGCACTAAAAGGTATCCTGAGATCCGCTGTTCATTGCTTACAGATGACTTCTGACAAAGAAAAATATTTAATTCGTGTAACTTGGAGTATAGGAGTGTCCATTTTGTGTGGAAATGAATCAGTCGACAGCAGCAGAAACATAAGAACAGTTCTTAACAACATTAAGTAAAAAAGCAAACTGGCATCAACAAAAAGATGTTCAGCAAGCTATCAAAAAGACAAAGAGAAAAGTGCGTTATCTCTTTAAACTTAATTGTCCACTGATAATTTATATAAACAGAATTTTGCAGACCTTTGGTTTTCGTATGCTGTACGCCATGCTACTGATTACTGTTTGGTAGGAGATCATTACCATAAATGTAGGTCAGTGTTGCTATTAATGTTTGAAACAAATGTCATAGATGAATGTCACAGTAAGTAAAGCACCACCATTTTTCTCAATAGTCAAATATAAAGAATATTTAATTTTAACGTGTATACTGCCTTCACTTAGTTAAATTTGTTAACAGTTATGTACTGCGAGCGTAATTTCTAATAATAAACAATCAAGTAATTGTTATCTGCTCTTCTCTTTTTCTTCATCTCCATCTTTTTAACTTCTCCAATTACTTTACTGCCTAATGTTTGATGCATTTCTACTTCCTTTTGCAATGTACATCCAAACCTATTAAACCAAATGGTGTATGAAGAACATAACACCCCTGCTATCTATCTACCTATCTATCTCTCTCTCTCTCTCTCTCTCTCTCTCTCTCTCTCTCTCTCTCTCTCTCTCTCTCTCTCTCTCTCTCTCTCTCTCTCTCTATATATATATATATATATATATATATATATATGAGCCATGAGGGTTGCTGAGGCTATGATCATGTAAAAGGAAGCAGGAAGATACTTCCTTTACCAGAATATTTTCATTATTTCCAATGTACTTCTTACCATTAACATTATTTCGTCTGAAACAAACACAAGTTTTAGAAGATGTGTTCTATCATATTACTTTTCAAATAATCAAATATTGGCAAAAACTAAATTAGGAGATATAAAAAAATCGATTATCTCGAAAAGGGGGAAAGTGGACTTACTTCCTTTTACCAAAACACGGCAGAGCTCCTGTGACCTTGGAGTGAGGTTGACCAAATGTGCCTAGGATGTGTGTCTCATTGATATTTATCATGCATCAAACAATCACAAGTTCAATATTAATAACTTAGAAAAAAGTGACATTTTGTGAAAAATTGTATAACATTTGTTGACTCTGTGACCTTGCTCTTGAAGTGAAGTCATTAATTCACTGATCATTTATGAAGTACCTAGAATATACACCATCTTACCAAGTTTGGTTGTGATATTTGAAATAGGTTCTGAGATATTAATCCACTTGCAAGTTTTGCACAGAAAGACGGCGGACAACAGACACACGGAAGGATGAACTGACACTTTTTTTTTAAAAGTAATTATTTTTGGACTACATACTCACCTTGCACAGATTTTGAAAAATCTGGAAACATTTTTGTTTTTTTTGGGGGGGAAGGGGGTAGGAGGTGGGGGTGGGGGGAGGGCGGTGAGTACAAAGATTCACATTGCTATGCATGCCAGCCACAAAGCATTGTTTGCTATCAAATCATTTTTCATGATTGATACACACACAACAACAGCCGTAAATAAATGATAAATATACGTTCATACTGCGCATCTTGAAATATCAGTCCACACACTAAAGTGTTATCCCTCAAATGTGCGTTTCCACTTGCAAACACCCACAAGCAAATTTGAAATCGCCTTGAAAGGGATGAGAACGAGAATGAACCAGATGTGAGCGTTTCCTCAAGCGAGTTCTAAGCCTGTCAAAATGTACTAACACAACCTGCCTCTCTGTGGAACACCACAACATGCTTTGCCACTAAGACTCCCCCTCCCCCCCCCCCTCATACTCACCCCTCTCCACCTACTCCTTCCACCCGAAGCCTCTTGTATTCATGTTATAATTTCAAAAAAAAAAAAAAAAACAGAAAGAAAGAAAGAAGGAAAGAAAGAAAAGAACACTACAACTTCACTTCCCTCCTGCTTCCTTTGCTCACACCTTGCTGAATGATTTTGAGCGTATACTGTCTTGCTCGTGACGATAATAATGTTGGGGATATTTTTGGAACAGAGAGATGCCAAAATTAATGCAGGAATATGTTCACTTTTTCTTGCTGTTGCACGTTTTTATCACCCACTCAATGCCATCCTGAAAACAAAAAACACAGGGGGAAAAAAATGTATTAAAAACCAAATTAAAAAACAACGGCATTTCTGTTTCCCCTTCCCCCTTCCCTCCCTCAAGCCTTTTATAGTAAACCACTTCCTCTCCATGGAAGTTGAAAGCACTCACCCGGTGAGCTAAAAAAAAAAATGTGCACAAACGAACAAAAACAAGCCATTCATTTGCCCGAAAGGAGAGCTTTCTTTTTCAGGCGTCCATTCCCTCTTTCCATAGCTGATCTCACTTTTGAGTCAAGTTTCACTCAATCATTCATTACCTATCAAATTTCAGTTTGACATTATGTGTGAACAGTGGTGAACAGGTGCGTGAACATTCTGGTGGACTACTAATGGTTAATGGCCAGGTCACTAGTCCAGCTAAGAGAGTGGAGAATCAAGGCTTTCACTTGTAGCACCCCTGCTTTATTATTATCAACAAATGGATGAAGAGGGAGTGAGCAAGGAAAGGAGAAAATGGTTTGCACGTTGGACAAGTAAACTGTAGGTAGACCGCACAATTTCATTTCTTAGATTTGGCAAACAGACCACCGACCAGTGCTTCCAACTCCCCCTCCCTCCCCTCCCTCCTCTTTGCTTACAGCAAATGCTGAGAACAGTGTCCAAGGAGCGCTAAAATAATCAACATATTGTTTTGTTTTAGCGCTGAACTAAATACATTTCTAGTAACCCTGTTATCACAATGATCCACACAACAGGTAAACCCAGATTTTTACAAGTCTGTGCATATAGAGGGTACAGAGTTGCCCAGGCTTACGCTAGCCTTTTAAACCACTTTAGTGAGAGGTACTCGGAGGCCAGTCTCTGCTTCATGCCTCGCCATTATTGTCCCATTCATAGCTTTATTTCTTCTCAATCTTCGTGGGGAAAAAAAAGAAAGAAAAGAAGGCTATATTCCAAGAGCTGAACATGTAACCACAATCCCAGGACTTCTTGACATTATCCCTTCTTCTGTGTATTATACATGCCAAATACACAGTACACACCACCCCCACAACCACCTCCAATCCCTTGGTCTGGAGGGAGCAGGGGAAGAGGGACAAGAGAAATAAAGAAAATAAGAAAACCAAACCTATACTAACCCGCACTCCTTCCCCGTTGTTGATAGCGGAACACGGCTGTATCCTCCACTCGCGGTCGCGGATGGAGTTGAGGTTGAGGCCGTCGGCAATCTCGTGGGCCTTGAGGGCGTTGACCAGATCCTGTTTGTTGGCGAAGATCATCACCGGTACCCCAGCCAGCTTCTCCTCCTCCAGCAGCTCCCGCAACTCCTGAACAACCCAGGACCAGGGTATAATCTGACATTCAACAACAAACTGATGGGAGGTGCATGTTCACGCGGAGTCCCAAAAGGTCTGCCTGAACTTTTTTTCATATTATATCCTACTATGAATTGTCTGTCCCTAGACTCTGCATCAAAACCTGTGTTTTCTTCTGGCCCTGCGCCTGCTGGAATGCATATAATAAAGCTTGAATTGTGGCATTGTCACTGGCACCCCTGGCGTTGTGTATTTCTTAGTGTAAAGCTGGAGACAATAAATCATCTTGTATCTTGTATTGTGTTAGCAACAAGTATAGACTGAGTAGTCCTTTGCTCTGTAACGCTTATCAATGTTACCTCCATGTAGCCTTGCAGAAAAGATGACTTCCATTACAATGCAGGCATACATGGGAAATGACCTCAATGTAAGCTACGCAAACAGGGACAATTATCTCAATGTAGGCACACCAGGAAATTATCTCAATGTAGGCATACTGGGAAAATTACTTCCATTACAATGTAGGCACGCAGTGAAAGTTACCTCAATGTAAGCTAAACATAAAGGAAAATTATCTGAAATTGTGGGCACACCAGGAGAATTATTTCAATGTAGGCATACAGGGAAAATTACTTTCATTACAATGTTGGCATGCAGGAAAATTACTTGTTTCCATTATAATATAGGCATACAGAAAAATTTAATTCCATTACAATGTAGGCATACAAGGAAACTTACTTCCATCACAAAGCAGGCATACAGGGAAAATTATCTCAAAGTAGGCATACAGGGATCATTATAATCTCAATGTAGACATACAGGGAAAATTATCTCAAAGTAGGCATACAGGGATCATTATAATCTCAATGTAGACATACAGGGATCATTATAATCTCAATGTAGACATAAAGGAAAAATTATTTCTATTACAATGTAGGCCTACAGGAATAATTGCTTCCATTACAATGCCTATACAAGGAAAATTATCTCAATGTAGACAGACAGGGAAATTTACCTCAATGTAGACATACAAATGCCTATACAAGGAAAATTATCTCAATGTAGACAGACAGGGAAAATTACCTCAATGTAGAAATAAAATGCCTAGACAAGGAAAATTATCTCAATGTAGACAGACAGGGAAAATTACCTCAGGCTCAATGTAGAAATAAAATGGCTATACAAGGAAAATTATCTCAATGTAGACAGACAGGGAAAATTACCTCAATGTAGAAATAAAATGCCTATACAAGGAAAATTATCTCAATGCAGATATACATGGAAAATTACCTCAGTGTAGGCATGCAGGAAAAATTACTTCCGTTACAATGTAGACATTAGAGGGTGGAACCGGTACGATTTCTCAAACCGGTTTTTAACCGGTTTTTCCAATAGAAAACCGCGGTTTAAAACCGGTTAACCGGCTAGAAGTTACAACTGGTTACCCCGGGTAAAGGCCTTCGACTCGTAGTACATCTTGGGTACGGCTGTTTCCTGGAAGTACTTTCTTCCAGGGATGCTGTATTTGGGATCGAGTGTTTCCAGTAGATCTTTGAAATACCGACTCTCCACAATTCGGAACGGCTGAAGTTCTTTCACGATGAATTTTGTCACCTTTTCGTTGATTTCGGATGCTTTCTTGGAGTTAGCTGGATATACCTGCTTCTTTTTGAGTGCTTCTCTGATTGTGATTTGTTTTGTGTTGCCTTTACTTGTACTGGCACCTCCTTCAGTCACAATGCTCACGTCAGCGTCAGCGCTGCTGGTACACGGACTAGATCTAGCATGTAGGACTTGTGGGTTAGATCTATTGGGTGTAGGGCCCGCAGGCTTGGCTGGCTTCAGCAGCAGCAAAGGGTGGTGTCGGCGAATGTGTGCATTCAGATTTGAAGTGCCACCGCCAAGTTTAATACTTGCCTTACACTCTTTACAGTAACCGGTATTATGGTCAAACTTTCCTGCTTCTGTCTCTCGCAGGAGAAAGAATCTCCAAATGTCAGCTTTCCCACGCGTGTTCGCTACGAATTTCTCTGTTTCTGCCATTTTGCTAGTGCTTTACGGGATGAGTAATGTCCATTAGAAAACCGCGGTTTTCCGGTTTTTTAAGGCCAAACCGGTTTACCGAACCGTGAGAAAGTCAAACCGATTTTAACCGGAAAACCGGTAAAACCGAACACCCCTAGTAGACATACAGGGAAAATTATTTCAATGCAAGCACACAGGGAAAAACTACCTCAAAGTAGGCATGCAGGTACAATTTCTTTCATTACTACGAAACATTGCTAAGAACGAGTATAACTGGCATATATATACTGAAAAAACGTGGGGAAACCTCTGGGCAAGTAGGATAATAAACAGCGTAAACTATACAAACCTCTCCCGTTTCCTCTAACCTCTTCCTGTCTGCACTGTCAATGACATAGATCTGGTCAATAAAACACAAAACAAGGCTTAGTTCCTTCAGTCAGTAATGGAGGAGTGTGTACTTGTTTCCTAACTTTGGTCTGTTCCATTTAGTCAATTTTTTTTCTAAAATGAATATCTACTGTACCTTTGGTTTCACTTTTCCTCATAATCTGTATTAATGCCTTGCCGACTGTGCGGTCATACATCACACTAACATGGATGCATTTGTGAGGCTGTGCACTTATTGCTATTATTGTTATTATTTATAAATATTTATAAATACAAACTTACTTGCAAGTGAGCCTGTGAGTGTTAGGTGCATTAAGTTCAGCTTTATGAAGTGCACTTAACTATCATTATCATCATCATCATCATCATTGTGATAATACAAAAATAGAAATATTGTAAAAGTTTAAAAAAATCAATTAAATAATAATAATAATAATAATAATAATACTGGATGCTATATACGTGCTTTTCCCCAAAAACGCAATCATCAGGCTCAAAGCTCGGAGCTCTATACCAACATACATGCTCACATGTTTCACGCACAATACACACATGCATCCCTCAAACATGTGGTGTAAAGACATGGAGATCACTAGTAGAAGATGGAAATGAAACCATAGAAGGCAACAACAGTTCTTGAGGCTTACCAGCAAGTCTGTGTTTTCAAAGTAATTTTTCCAGTAGGGTCGAATCCGCCTCTGACCACCGATGTCCCAGACATTAAGCTTGAACCCTGAAGATTGCACTGACTTGATATTGAAACCCTGCACATAGCCGCACATCATTGTAACAATACAAATAAAATAAATTTATAAATATATATAATAATAATAACCACGTTGTGAAGTTATACTGTAAACAACTGGCCTCAGTCATTTCATTTTTTTTTCTTCACATTCATAACATTAACTTTCACGATGGTTGTAATTACAGTGTTGTTGTTGATACTGATAATTAGGATGATGAGTGTGGTAGTGATGAGCTTGTAACTTTGGAATTTAATGATGGTGACGAGAATGATGATTTATTTAATCGGTCTTACGTAGCATGATTCCTTCTCAAGGGCTGCTCAAGGCGCTGGCCGATACAGAATCTAACTCAAGCCGCCCGAGGCGCCCACTTTTAACCTTTGGGTGCATGGTCTGACACCCAGACAACTGAGCACAAACAATTGTGGGTGACCGGGTCAGGGTAAAGAAGGAACCTAGGTGCTTGCTGCGAGTATTTATGTAGCCGGCACTCATCCGTGTAGGACATGAGCGTCAGGATCTCATAACATCATCTTTGAATGTTTGATGTTCATTGTACGTAGTCTTTTGTTGCTGATGATATTGATAAAGATGATGATGAACTTAATGATGATGATGATCAAAATTATGGTCAAAGATGATGAAGGTGGCAAGAAGGAGAGGGGGAGTGTTGGGGCAGGAGAGCTGTTGTTATTGCTTATAAACAATACATAATGTTGATAACAACTTGTAACAGATGAACTAAGCTTTAGGAAATCAGGCCAATTTATCCTGTGTCAAAAAGATGAAGCCTAAAGGGACGATCCATCAGACCCCAATGCGAATCATCCTGGATTTGCTCTTAAAGAGCTAAAGAGTTAAACCGCTTAATCAGATGCTTCTGTGACTGGGTGCGGATTGAGTTGGTGACATTAACTTGCAAATGTTTTGACCAGTTCCGATCTATTTTCCAGTAGATAACTGTGACAGTGTGGAAGATGCTTGACCAAAAATCATTGGTTTAAACAGAATTTTATTATTCACGAGACAAGCAAACAAAGCATGGAGAACATAAAGGGCACAAAAAAGCAAAGCTTAAATAAGTGCTACCCTTTGACAAATGACAACAATGAAATGTCTGGCGAACAGGAACGCGTACAAAAGCAATAAAAAACAGAAGTACATTAATTAATCTTCTCTGTATAAGAGACAAGAAATACAATAACATCGAAAAGGAAAAAACGTAATAAAGAAATAAATGAATGAATTAACTAAAGAGAAACAGATACATGCATCCAAGAGTAAACTTTACACAATATAGTAGCTGTCGATTTAAAGGTAAATAAATGGCTGGAGCAAACTAAAACAATGAGATAAAAAAAATCAGTTTGGAGGAGGAAAAATTTAAAATTAAAAAAAAAAAGTGACGTTCAAGTAAAAAAAGAAAGTAAAAGAAAAACAACGCACACACACACACACAAAGAAATAGTTCGAGACTGCATGTTTGCACGTGAACAGATATTTAAAATAGTGATGAACTTGTCAAGTTGTCTATTCCATTTCAAAGAGACAATTATCTGGTCAGTTTCACTCTGACAGCTATTAATGAACTTGTGGTGTGAAGGGACGGGGTGTAACTACTCGGGAGAGGGAAACAAACAGGGATTGGTTTAACTGGCATCAAGGTGACAATCAGAGGTGATCTTGCATAATTGGGCTATGTTCTAAACAAAGTGGTCACTAGATGTGAGGAATGTGTGAACTTTTGAAAAGATTTTGGCGTTTTCTTGTGGGAGAGATGTTCATTGCCAAACAATAAGGTGTTGATGTTTCGAAAAGTAGGGTTTAATTGGTTAATTGTTTGAGTACGTACATTGCCGAATATAGGACAAAAATCATTCACTTTAACACTGAATTATCATCTGCTCATTTGTTTTTCTGTGGGAATAATATAAACATGAATGCTTTAATTTGGCTTTAGAAAGTAGTAATACTAATAGTCTCTCAGTGATAAATGATGGTGGTTATGAACTCCACATTTCCTTCATTCTCAGTGCATCAAGAAGACTGTAACAACCTAGAATATAATATTTTAACAAAATATGCATTCATATACTTTAATCGGTCACATTTTGACAATTCAGTCTATATCTACCTTCAGAAAATGCATTCTTTCTTATACCTGTGAAAAGTTAAGGATGCTTAAATAAAAAAAGTTAAAGACAGGCCTGTCACTTTCTGCCAGGTCTAAAAATGATGTAATTTTTTATGTTGGTTCTTAGCAAAGTTCAGTCACAGAATATGAGGCTCTGTAGCTAATCTGACAAAACAGATCGAGGTAAATAAAGAAAAAAATTGTTGGGGGAAAAAGCACAGCAACCAACCTGTGTAGGTGTAATGTGACTAACATCTTCTGATGCAAGTTGTTTGAGAAGAGTTGTTTTGCCAGCATTATCCAGACCTAGAAGCAAAATGCGAAGCTCTTTGTCTGGACTGGACTTTAATTTACGAAGTAGAGCAAGCAAACCCTGTACAGCACACATGAAAGTACAAGAGTTAAACACATCCGTTGAGAGCAGTACATGGACTGAAATATGTAATCAATGAATGAGATGGGAGCAATCAAAATTGCTTTAATACTCTTTTTAAACATCTGCAAACGTTTCAACATTAAAATGTTACCAATTGACCAGAAAATACATATATTAAAACGTATGATACAAACAGATTATGCCGAAAATGCTTATTCTCTGGCTTATCAACATTTTTTTTTTAATGGAAAGAATGACTGTTTCTACATTTATTATGGCCTATGCATATAATCTAAGCCATTACATGTATGTGGGCATCGACACGCCATGCTTGGGCCTTGGCTTGGTGTGCCTCAACATTTCAAACGGGTTATTTTTCATACTTACTATAAACACATACAAACTGTGCAAAGGCACAGTTCTATATAACTTTTCCCGCAAAGTGAAGAAAGTAAAAATAGCAAATAAGGTTATTTTTGTGTACAAATCAGCCTCTTACCATGATTTCAAGTCGTTTGGCTTTGCTTTCGGGTAACTACGCGTGACGTCACAGCTTGGTGACCTGACCTTGTTTCTAATGCAGAAGAGTTTTCCAGGGAGCACACTCTCCATAAGTTTCGAGGTCGAGAAAATTTCGAAGAACAGCGAAGTAAAGTAAATTTGTGTCAGCTTATATTTTAACGCTTTCAAAATGGAACTTGATGTTCTTAGGCCCAGAGAAAGTTGGCATTGAGAAGTTTCTGGGTTGAATATTATTTTGTATTATTGCTTTAAAATAAGGAAGTTCTCAATTGTTCAAAGTTAGTTTTTTAATGACATTGATTGTCGAGGACCTTTGGCATTTAATAAAATGATTTATAACTTTCTTTTCTTTTCTTTTCTTTCTTTCTTACTTTCTTTCTTTCTTTCTTTCTTTCTTTCTTTCTTTCTTTCTTTCTTCTTCTTCTTCTTCTTCTTCTTCTTCTTCTTCTTCTTCTTCTTCTTCTTCTTCTTATTCTTCTTCTTCTTGTACCAATAATATCCAGTACCAATAATATCCAGGATCAATTCAATTCGTTGATCGTTGTTGATACATTGGAGGAGAGAGAGGGGGGAGGGGGAAGTCGCCGGGATCTTGGATGTGGTTGTTGGGGAGAAGAAAAAAAAAGCATTTTAACTAGCTGTACACTTTTAACCTTAGACAGGCAGACTTTTTCTGTTAGTGTTAGTTGAATAACAAGCTTTGTCGATGAAAGTAAAAATAAGTATGGCTAGGATAGAGTGTTAAGAGCAAAGACTATAACTAAGTGTAAGAAAATGGGAAATGAAAATATGGTAACGGTCAATGCATTAAATCTATTAAGTGGTATCTACCTTTTTTTGGGGGGGTACTCCAGCATGTGACCAATAGTCAAGTGGCAATATGGCAATAGATTCAGATTGTAAATTATGAACTATTGTTTTTGTTCTTGTTGTTTGACGTTTATTTGTTCGTAATATTCTGTCTTAAGGATATTGGTAGGAGAGAAAGGTATGGAGCGAGTAGACTTGAACAAAGTGCCATATGATCAGCGAACATTTCAAGGTAGGCTGCGGTACTACGCTTGGATTACAGACCCTCGTCTCAGTTTCATTCCCACCAAAAAACTGTTGGAGTCAAGAGACTTGCTTCAAGCCTACAGGTATTTGTTTTGTCATCCTCTTGACTATGTGTGGAAACATAAAGCGGATAGGTAGGCGGTAGTGCTGGCTGTTAATTGTTTTCTATATCTTTTCTTAGGCCCTGCATAAACAAGAATTATAAGCATCCTGTATTATTATTATTATTATTATTATTATTATTATTATTATTATTATTATTATTATTATTAATAGCATCCTGTATTATTATTATTATTATTATCATCATCATCATCATCATTATTATTATTATTATTATCATCATCATCATCATCATCATCATTATTTTTTTTTTTTTAATTAATATATATGCTCAGGACAGAGAAAGATGGAGTATGCTGGTTAAACGATCATCTGTGGTGCCCCTACGACCTCCGGGTTACGGGACAGGACAGGATAGGATAGGAATATATATTATTATTTATTTTTTCAGTTTAAATGGTTTTTTCAAACTATTATTGAGTGGTGCAATAGCACTCGCTAAGAAATGTTTCGTGAAGCAATGTCGGGACCTATTAGTACTTGGATGGGTGTCCATGCTTGGAAGACAACTATTGAACAACAAAAAGTAATGAAACAAGCACACAAATCACAACACATTCCAGTCCACCCAGCTGTGAATGGGTACCTGGCTCTGTTTACAACAGGGGAAAGTAAAGCAGCAAGAGAGAGGAGATGAGTGCCACCCTCATTAAACTGGCTAAGAGAAAAGAGAAGCCTCTCTCCGAAAGGTTATGGGACACCTTTTTTTGGTTAACATTTCCTATTATTATTATTACTGTTATTATTACTATTACTTTTATTACTATTATTATATAATAATAATAACTTTTATTACATTTTGATATCTAAAGATAACGGCACCCTTTTTAAAGTTAGTGCTTCGGAAAATGATGTCGTCTCCTAAAAGCTAAGGGCTAAGCTTTGTAACGACTTGGCTAAACTTAACTTGACTTTAGTGCAAAACTGTTCCAGAGAAAGACGAGAGCCAGCCGGGACGACGGAGAAACAGCTGCGGCGAGCACAACAGGTTTACCTGTCTGCATTCCACCCTGACACAGGAGAGCTGCAGAATGTGATTGGCCGCATGTCCTTCCAGGTTCCAGGTGGAACCATCCTGATCGGTGCCATGCTCACCTTCTACAAGTTAGTTAGTCTCCCTGTTTTGCTGCCTTTATCTGTCAAGAGTTGCAAAAAATATAGTTCTAAATGGGGGTATACCATGTTATAATAATAATAATAATAATAATAATAATAATAATAATAATAATAATAATAATAATAAAATCTAAGTCATTTATTGAAAGTCAACTAAAGGGTGTAAACACGTGGTTACTGGCACTTCTTTTTTCTTTTTTCTTTTTTCTCCCTCTTTCTTTTTTTTCTGTCATGATTTCTCTGAGTGCACTGGGCATGCTACCATAGCAGAGAGAAAGCGTGCTATACAAGTGATCATCATCAGCATCAACATGAAACGCAAAGTAAGGGGCATGAACATCGTTGCATTTTTGCGATCTCATGCATGATCGTCCCAAAGCTATCTGTTGTTAACTGGGAGTTAGACTGCCCATCCCCCTTCTTCTTGAGTTTTGAAATAAACCAGCCATGTTCTTTTATGTTTAGCTCAGGTCTTCTTGTGATCTTTTTGAAAATGTTCCAGCAAGACGCATTTTAACAAAAAATGTAAAAAAAAATTGAAAAATCTTTGCTTTTAAAGTATCCTAAAGACTTCATGTTTTTTAAAGTTTTGTTTCATCAACAATAAAGTACTTTGTATTCTAATGCCTTTATAACGTTTTGTTTTTTTGTCCTACGCTGCTCTGTGTGCCTAGGTCCAGCAAGGCTGTGATATTCTGGCAGTGGACCAACCAGTCGTTCAACGCATTGGTGAACTTCACCAATCGCAATGCTAAAACAGAGGTCAGCAATCAGTAAGTGTTTTCTTTCTTGCATTTTGTTACTATTGAAACACTCTTAATACTTATGATAATTTTGTTTTGCTAAGTAGCATTCATTTACCTTTGATTTAGTTCTGTGTTGATGCTGGAAAGGCTTTGCATAATGCCCCCCCCCCCCCCCCCCCCCCCCCCTCCCTCCTCCCCAATGAGGCTGCCGGGGGTTTCTGTAGAAGTAGTATACCCACTTTCTGGAAATTTAGTGCTTTAAATTTTCCCTGTTGCTGTCTTCTTCATTTGGTCTTTCTCATTCCTACTCTGTTCTATCAATCTACTATACTATTTTCTTCTTCGCTAGACCAGTCACCTACGTTTTTCTTGAAAACTCTTCCGGGACACAACTCCTCATTTGTGTGTGAGGTCTGTTGTATCAGCTTGGGAATATTGTTCTGCCAAATAGTCACTATTATTATTTAGCAATGTAGCCATTTTATATGTATGTGTTTTGTTGATATTTTATAGTGATGTTTGTATTCTATTTTGTTTTTGTAAACGGGGTTCAATAAATTAGAGTATAGCCTCAACATCCGCTGCGTGGGATACCTTTATTGTACAGTGTCCGGTTGGTGGAATGCATTCAGTGTTGCCACTTTGTGGTCCTGATTCGGCTCTTTGCAGTCCGCTGGACCCTGTAAATAATCACACTAACAACTGCTGCCCTGGCAAGGTTGAAGTCCATTTGAAAAGACAAGACCATGAGTCTACATTCCAAGGTAAGGCTGCTGCGCTACCTTGTCATCTCCATCTTCCTATACGCTTGCAAAACATGGACCCTCACAGCAGATCTCCAACGAAGAATACAAAGCATGGAGATGAGGTGCTACAGAAGACTTCTGGGCATTTCCTATACCCAGCACATCACCAACGACAAAGTCCAACAGACCATCACACAAGCCATTGGACAACACGATGACCTGCTCACAGTGGTGAAGAAACGGAAACTCCAATGGTATGGCCACGTCAAGGGAAAGGTGGGGAAACAACATTCGAGAATGGACTGGCTTGACATTGAGCGAAGCCATCAGGGTTGCTGAGGACAGAGAAAGATGGAGTATGCTGGTTAAACGATCACCTGGGGTGCCCCAACGACCTCAGTTACTGGATAGGGTAGGATAGGATAGGACCCTGTAAACAATGAATAACTAACTAACTAACTTGCATAATGCTTTTTTCTGTCGGTCGATAGTGTTGTTGCAATGTTGCGATCTTTCCGGAACTGCTTGTTTACCGCCGACGGAAGATTGGGGGTTTATCACGAAACAAGAAGTAAAGTCTTAAATTCTATGATCAATGTAAGATGGTATTTTCACTGACAATGTTTGTTCTGGTTAGTTATTGAGTAAATCATACTGGAGTTTTCTATGGCTTTCTGTACTATACAGTGGGTATAAGTATAAAGCTGTCATGAATTTACTGACACATTTAGACATTACAGCTACTGCCTGGATTCACAATTGTGCCTAAAACATAATATTAAAAAAAATAATACTTTTTAAAAATTAGTAATAAAATACTAAATAACAGATATATATATATAAACATCTTGTATCATGATTGTGTGCATTCTTGTGTTTATTTACAAATTTGTCTTAACACAAAATTGCTGGTAACTGTAAGAATGCTGCCAAAATTTCTTTTTTTTTAACAATAATTATTTTACACAATATATGATTGGTTCCATTCTTGCGCCCATTCACAAATATGCAGTAATTTCATGGTAATCTTCTGGATTTGTACATTTAACTAAGAATTATTGCCCAGTACCCTATTAAAGAACCCCAAGATCACCCATTTCGGCATCTCAGATCCTTTTCAAGTTCACAGTGAGTGTTGGCCCACGAGGAAAAAAAAAGATGACGTTTAAAAAAAATCTCTTTCAAATGTTATGGTTGTGATAGAGTAACTTCATGTGTTTATGTGCCTATTAGTAGCATCAAGTTTGATTCCAAAATTAGCCCAGCAGTGAAAGTGTGTATGGTTTGTGTACATAAATTATATAACAAGGAAGAGATGCCTACAATTAAAAACTTAGCATTCGGGTTGAGCAATGATTATATTATCCTCTTTTCATGTGACAACAGTGCCATTTTTGAAAGCAAACTCATTGTCACAAACAATCAAGTCAACTAAATCTTTATTCACTAAAAAGACTTGAAATGACCTGACTTGACTTGAATCGACTCGTCCTTGATACCACTGGCCCTTATATAGATTGAACAAAGTCGTAATCAATGCAATGCAATTTTGTGTGCGTTATCTTCTGATAGATTTCAATTCCTTCAGATGAGAGTATAAACTGAGGTCTAGCCTGTATACGCACACATTGCATCGCAGGAACTTTAAAGATCATGACGCTCATGTCCTGGACGAGTGAGTGCCAGCGACACAAATAAACCAAGCATGCACAAGGTCCCCCTTCCCTATCCCTGGTTACACAGGATTGTGTCAGTCATCTGGGGGTCAGACTATGCGCCCAAAGGTTGCAACTGGGTGTCTCAGGCGGCTTGAGTCAGATCCTGTATCGGCCAACCCCTTGAGCAACTCTTGAGCTGGAAAGGCTCTATTGAAGAATGATTAAATAAGAAATAAATTATTTAAATCCCATCCTGTATTTTTGTTTCCAGGCGCCTGATGGTGGCCTATGTTAGCGCTACGTCCTGCGCCCTCATTGTGGCGTTGGGTTTGAAACGGGCTTTGGCTCATGTAAGTATGACTGCTTGCCTATGTTGAACAGGAGTCATGTCAGCTCTTGACAGTTTTGAGCTTACTATCCTAAATATTATAGCTTTGCCGATTTGCTGTTGGTTACATTTTGCTTTTTTTGTGTGTGCCACAAAAGAATTAAAAATTAATGCAATTTCCACATAGAATGAGTAACCGAGGAATGTTGAAAGGGGAGATGTTGAAAGCATCAATGGTGCTGACAGAATTTCCCCATCAGAGTATGGATGTAGCCAAAGTCACTAGTCAGCTACGAGTCTGCTTTTGGGCAATATTTATGTTTTTATTTAATTAATCGTTCTTATATAGTGCTTTCTCCAGTTCAAGAGCTGCTCAAGGCACTGATCCATACAGGATTTAATTCAAGGTGCACGTTGCGCCCACTTGCAACCTTTGGTCGCATAGTCTGACGCCCAATTACTGAGCACAATACTGGGTGATAGGGGAAGAGAGGTCTAGTGTGTGCTGGATGTATTTGTATAGCCGGTACTCACCCATCAAGGACATGAGCGTCAGGATCTTTATAGTCCATACACTGGGATACCAGACTGTAAGGCTGACATTCTCCAGTAGTGAAAGACTTGTAAAAGGAGTTGTCTGATCTGTGTAAGCACAGTTCGCAGTTGCCGTGTCCTTTCTGTTTTTGTAGACAACTCACTCGCTTTACAGGAGGCTTGTTCCCTTTGGAGCCATCTTTGCCGCTCACCCGTTCAACCTTGCATTGATGCGACAAAGGTATAGTAAACAAGTTCAGTGCATTGGGACACGAGTTGTGTTGTTTTTGTGTTTTTGTTTTTGTAGAGAGGACACTCGGTATTCCAGAGGTTCGTGCCCTTTGCTGCAGTAATGGCTGCTAATGCAGTCAACATTCCTCTCATGAGGCAGAGGTACGTTCTTGTTCACCATTGCTTGCAGTTGTATTTTCTTTTTGAGATTTTTGTTTGTTTTGGACACACACTGAGTGCAGATTCTCCTCTATATTTTTGGGAAATTACAGTGTAATCCCCCAAAGTGTATTTGTTAGTTATTTTTACGACTCGTTTTTTTTTTTTAAACTGTAAGTTTTAACTAAGTGCTTGACTTAATATACTCTTTCCCATTCCTGCTCTGTCCTATCACTCTGCTATACTATCTTCTTCTTCGCTAGATCAATGACCTACCTTTTTTCTTGAAAACTCTTCCTGGACAAGACTCCTTGTTTGTGTATGGGGTCTGTTGGATCAGCTTGGGAGTGTTGGACGCTTTCTGCTGGGTGGTCACTAGGGCTTCCTATGATGTTAGTATTTAGCAATATAGGCATTTCATATGTATATGTTTCGTTGATGATTTGTAATGATGTTTGTATTCTATTTTGTTTTTGTAACCGGGGGTTCGCGTAGTTGAGGTAAACCCTCAGCCGTCCCCCGCGTGGGATGTCTTTATTGTAAAGTGACTGGCCGGTAAGCTCTGTGGGTTCGGGCAAATAGAATAGACCCAACGTTTCCCGGCGTGTCGTAAGAGGCGACTAACAGGGGTGATGTTAGCACGGCATCACTGGGCGAAAGTCTTCTACACAGAAGTCACCGGCCAGGGCGGAGGAACCTCACGTTACTACAGGTTCAACGACCACGTGCTCAGGGCCAAGGCGAGCCACACTGTATTCGTGGATTTCGGCTGTGGCCAACAGCCTGGAGAGGATTGGGCCCTGCCAGGTCTTTTTTTGCCCAAGACACAACACATGATGAGGCTATCCACTAATTCCATGCCGGATCGGTCGTCGCCCGGAACAAGGACCGCGCCTTCCGTTGGCCACCAGGACGGAGGTGAAAAGTATGCTACTGATGGACAAATTAGCAAGATCCGCACGAGAAACAACATCGTCATAGGAACCTGGAATGTCAGGACACTAACTGCGGAAGGAAAATTAGAAGAACTGGCCCACGAGCTGGACCACTATCGATGGAACGTTCTAGGTATCAGCGAACTGCGATGGAAAGGCCTAGGTGAAACAACGACTGACAAAGGCCACAAGCTCTATTTCAGCGGTAGAGATGACAGGCACGAACACGGCGTTGGATTCTTGGTCCACAAGAACATTCTAGCCACTGTCATGGGTTGCCGCCCAGTCTCCAGTAGACTCATTACCATCCGTCTGAGAGCAACCCCTTTCAACATTACCATCATCCAGGCCTATGCCCCAACATCAGACTATGAAGACAGCGAAGTGGAGGATTTTTATGAAAATATACAGGCGGTCCTTGACCAAGTGCCGAAGAAGGACATAGTCATAGTGCAAGGCGACTGGAATGCCAAGGTTGGCCAAGATGCGCACCACAACTGGGGAGACACATGCGGACCCCACTGCAACAACGAGACAAATGACAGGGGTCTGAGGCTATTGGAGTTTGCCAGATACAACAATCTGGTACTGGCAAACACGCTTGGTCTCCACAAAAAATCCAGACGATGGACATGGCACAGTCCCGGCGGGGAACATCACAACCAGATCGACTACATCATGGTCAAGAAACGCTTCAGATCAAGCATCAACATTGGCAGGACACGCACTTTTCCAGGAGCAGACATTGGAAGTGACCACGATCTCGTGATGATGTCTTTCCGGCTCCATTTGAAGAGAGTAAATACAGCAAAGTGCACTAGGCTGAAGTTCGACCTGGACAAACTGCAAGACCCGGAGGTGGCAAAAATATTTCAGGCCACAATTGGAGGGAAATTTGCACCACTGCTTATTTTGGGGGCAGGCGAAGTAGATGTCAACACCATGACCAATACCTTCAACTCAGCTGTAACAGATGCCGCCACTGAGATCCTTGGCAAGCACCGACCAAAGAAGAAGCCCTGGATCACACCTGAACTTTTGGATCTGTGTGATAAACGAAGAGAGTTAAAAAAGAAAAAGAACACCTCACAGGGAGCTGATGTCTACCGAAAAATCAACAATGACATCCGAAAAGGCATGCGCACAGCAAAGGAGAACTGGATAGAAGATCAATGCCAGGAAATAGAGAACAATCTGAACAAGAACAACAGCAAGAAGGCCTACCAGACTGTGAAGCGGCTGACAAGTGTTAAACAGCCCAAAGTCTCCACTATCCAAAGCAAGTCTGGCATTTGCCTTACAGAAGAACAAGAAGTCTTGGACAGATGGACAGAGTACTGCTCTGACCTTTACAACCATACACCAAATGGAGACCCATCAGTTCTAGCATGTCCAGAGAGCAGAGAAGAAGAAGAAATCCTCCCAATTCTCCGGGAAGAAGTTGAGGCAGCAGTGCAATCGCTGAAGAAAGGGAAGTCAGCGGGAGTGGACAACTTACCAGCGGAACTGCTACAAGCAGGAGGAGAAGCGATGACTGATGCTCTCACCATTATCTGTAACAAGATCTGGCAGAGTGGGGAATGGCCTACACCATGGACCCAGTCGCTTGTCATCACTCTTCCCAAAAAAGGTAACCTTCAGGAGTGTGAAAATTACCGCACCATCAGCCTCATCAGCCATCCCAGCAAGGTCCTCCTGAAAATAATACTCAACAGGTTGAAACCACTATCCTATCCTATCCTATCCTGTCCCATAACCCGAAGGTCGTAGGGGCACCACAGATGATCGCTTAACCAGCATACTCCATCTTTCTCTGTCCTCAGCAGCCCTCATGGCTTCGCTCAGTGTCAAACCAGTCCATTCTCGAATGTTGTCCTCCCACCTCTTTTTCGGTCTCCCCCTTCTTCTACCTCCTTGCACTGTGCCTTGCAGAATGGTCTTTGCAAGGCCTGATGATCTGGTGACGTGGCCATACCATCGGAGTTTCCGTTTCTTCACCACTGTGAGCAGGTCATCGTGTTGTCCAATGGCTTGTGTGATGGTCTGTCGGACTTCAATGTTGGTGATGTGTTGGGTATAGGAAATGCACAGAAGTCTTCTGTAGCACCTCATCTCCATGCTTTGTATTCTTCGTTGAAACCACAAGCTGAACAAATCATAGCTGAAGAACAAGCAGGATTCATGGCAGGGCGAAGTACCACTGAACAGATTTTCAACCTCAGAATAATCTGTGAGAAATACCTACAGCACCAACAACATCTATATCATGTGTTCATAGACTTCAAGAAGGCATTTGACCGAGTCTGGCATGCAGCTCTATGGGCAACCATGAAAGTGTACAACATCAGCCCTAAAATTATAGAAGTCATCAAAAGCCTGTATGACAAGGCTACCAGTGCAGTCCTCCATAACAGCGTCATCGGGAACTGGTTCAGAACAACAATCGGTGTGCGTCAAGGATGCCTACTCTCTCCAACACTCTTCAACATCTTCCTAGAGCGCATCATGTCAGATGCTCTTGCAGATCACGAAGGCACAGTCAGCATAGGGGGCAGAGCAATCTCCAATCTTCGTTTTGCGGATGATATTGATGGATTGGCTGGAGAGGAACAAGAACTTGAACAGCTTGTACAGAGGCTTGACACCACCTCCAGAGCTTATGGAATGGAAATAAGTGCAGAGAAGACCAAAATGATGACCAACAACACCAATGGCATCAACACGGACATCAAAGTACAAGGCCAATCCCTCAACACAGTGCACAGCTTCAAATATTTAGGAGCCATTGTGTCAGACAATGGGTCTCGACAGGAAGTCCTCTCCAGGATCGCACAAACAACTGCTGCCCTGACAAGGTTGAAGCCCATTTGGAAAGACAGAACCATCAGTCTACATTCCAAAGTAAGACTGCTGCGCTCTCTGGTCATCTCCATCTTCCTATATGCTTGCGAAGCATGGACCCTCACAGCAGATCTCCAACGAAGAATACAAAGCATGGAGATGAGGTGCTACAGAAGACTTCTGTGCATTTCCTATACCCAACACATCACCAACGACGAAGTCCGACAGACCATCACACAAGCCATTGGACAACATGATGACCTGCTCACAGTGGTGAAGAAACGGAAACTCCGATGGTATGGCCACGTCACCAGATCATCAGGCCTTGCAAAGACCATTCTGCAAGGCACAGTGCAAGGAGGTAGAAGAAGGGGGAGACCGAAAAAGAGGTGGGAGGACAACATTCGAGAATGGACTGGTTTGACACTGAGCGAAGCCATGAGGGCTGCTGAGGACAGAGAAAGATGGAGTATGCTGGTTAAATGATCATCTGTGGTGCCCCTACGACCTTCGGGTTATGGGACAGGATAGGATAAGATAGGATAGACTGGCCGGTGGAGGGCGTTCAATTTTCCCACTAGGGTTGTTTCAGCAGATCTTTTATGCGGATCGGGGGTTGTCCGGTCCTGATTTGGCTCGGAGGAGTCCGCTGGACCTAAAGCAACAATAAATCAATCAATCAATCAATCAATGTTGATATCAGTCAAATTCGTAATTATGAATTATGGGCAGCATTTGGACGGCAGATGATCCTGTCAAAGTTCGACTTCCTTTGTTGCCAGTGCCATTGTGTGGTATACCTGCTGCTAAGTTAGCCATTCATTTGCAAAGCTAGCACAAGGTTGTTAATCGATGTAAGTGTTTTTCATTATTCATAAGTATTAAGATTGAGATTTGATCATTTGTAGCTCAGGACTATGGTAAAAATCTGCATCAGTATAACTATATGACAGGCTTTTTCTATACTAGATGAATAACCAGAGTTCCAAGCAAAGTGAGCGTTGTGGCCGCGTGGTCTAAGGCGGGACTAACTTGCCATGTCCACAGGCTAGAAGTCAATGGCGCCTGACAGATGTGAGGTCGATTCAGCCTCTTGGCGTTACGTTTCTCCGAATATTAGTTACTTTCTGTAACGAAAGGGGTTATATCAAGAACTGCCTGTCTGCATGCGTGAGTAATCTGCGTGTCCTCCCGTCTCACACTTCCTAACTCTCAAGAATTCTTTTGTTGTCACACCCCCTCTATTACCAGAAAACAAATCAACACAAATTTACATAAGTACAATAAATCCACGAATATATATATATATATAAATACAATTTGTTCTGTACTCACGTTCTTGTAGGAGTAATCCGTGAATTACACACACTCACAATAACACATAAAGAATCCCGGTCACTGTCCACAGAGAGAATTAGCGTAAGAGTCTCACGGAGAATTATGATCCAATGTGCCTGTGTTAATCCTCTGTCTCTGTCTATGTATTCTCTTTTGTGTTCTCTTTCACGTATCCGTCTACTCCTCCTTTCCTTGTTTCTTTCTCTCTCTTCTCAGTTTACTTCTCCATCTTCTCTCTCCTCCGGCTGTTGATGCTGTTGCTGCTGGCACTACTGCTGCTGTTGTTGCTGCTGTGGCAGCTGCTGCTGCTGTGGCAGCTGCTGTTGTTGTGGTTGCAGTTGTTGCTGTCGTTGCTGTTGCGGTTGCTGCCACTGTAAGGCTGCTACTGTTGCTGTGACCGCTGCTGTGGTTGCTACCACGGTTGCCGAGGCTGCCACTGTTGCTACTACCGCTCCTCGTCTGCTTCTTCGTCTTCTTCTTTGGCTTCTTCTCTGGCTTCTTCTTTATGCTTCCTCCTTTCTTCCTCCTCTGCTACTTCTTCCTCTTCTCCTTTCGTTTTCCGTTCCTTCTTCTTCCTCTGCTTCCTCTTCTTCTTCTTCTTCTTCTTCTTCTTCTTCTTCTTCTTCTTCTTCTTCTTCTTCTTCTTCTTCCTCTTCTTCTTCTTCTTCTTCTTCTTCTTCTTCTTCTTGAGGCTTCGTCTTCTTCTTGACCTTCTTCTTCTTCTTCTTCTTCTTCTTCTTCTTCTTCTTCTTCTTCTTCTTCTTCTTCTTCTTCTTTCTTCTTCCTTCTTCCTTCTTTTCCTTCTCTTCTTCTTTCTTCGTCCTTCTTCTCCTTCTCTTCTTTCTTCTTCTCCCTTCTTCTTCTTCTTGTGCCTCGAGGACCACAGCCGGAACTTCTGCAGACACAGCTGCCAGAAGTTCAAACACAACCACTCCGTGGTACAAACAGGAAGAGAATGACTATCTTTGAATGTACATTGGTTAGCCGTCACATGACACAGAATTTCCTATCCTATCCTGTCCCGTAACCCGAAGGTCGTAGGGGCACCACAGATGATCGTTTAACCAGCATACTCCATCTTTCTCTGTCCTCAGCAGCCCTGATGGCTTCGCTCAGTGTCAAACCAGTCCATTCTCGAATGTTGTCCTCCCACCTCTTTTTCGGTCTCCCTTTTCTTCTACCTCCTTGCACTGTGCCTTGCAGAATAGTCTTTGCAAGGCCTGATGATCTGGTGACGTGGCCATACCACCGAAGTTTCCGTTTCTTCACCACTGTTAGCAGGTCATCATGTTGTCCAATAGCTTGTGTGATGGTCTGTCGGACTTCGTCGTTGGTGATGTGTTGGGTATAGGAAATGCCCAGAAGTCTTCTGTAGCACCTCATCTCCATGCTTTGTATTCTTCGTTGGAGATCTGCTGTGAGGGTCCATGCTTCGCAAGCATATAGGAAGATGGAGATGACAAGGGAGCGCAGCAGTCTTACTTTGGAATGTAGACTGATGGTCCTGTCTTTCCAAATGGGCTTCAACCTTGTCAGGGCAGCAGTTGTTTGTGCGATCCTGGAGAGGACTTCCTGTCGGGACCCATTGTCTGATACAATGGCTCCTAAATATTTGAAGCTATGCACTGTGTCGAGGGATTGGCCTTGGACTTTGATATCAGTATTGATGCCATTGGTGTTGTTGGTCATCATTTTGGTCTTCTCTGCACTTATTTCCATTCCATAGGCTTTGGAGGTGGTGTCAAGCCTCTGTACCAGCTGTTCAAGTTCTTGTTCCTCTCCAGCCAATCCATCAATGTCATCTGCAAAACGAAGATTGGAGATTGCTCTACCCCCTATGCTGACTGTGCCTTCATGGTCTGCAAGAGCATCCGACATGATGCGCTCTAGGAAGATGTTGAAGAGTGTTGGAGAGAGTAGGCATCCTTGACGCACACCGATTGTTGTTCTGAACCAATTCCCGATGGCTCTGTTGTGGAGGACTGCACTGGTAGCCTTGTCATACAGGCTTTTGATGACTTCAATAATTTTTGGGCTGATGTTGTACACTTTCATTGTTGCCCATAGAGCTGCATGCCAGACTCGGTCAAACGCCTTCTTGAAGTCTATGAACACATGATATAGATGTTGTTGGTGCTGTAGGTATTTCTCACAGATTATTCTGAGGTTGAAAATCTGCTCAGTGGTACTTCGCCCTGCCCTGAATCCTGCTTGTTCTTCAGCTATGATTTGTTCAGCTTGGGGTTTCAACCTGTTGAGTATTATTTTCAGGAGGACCTTGCTGGGATGGGTGATGAGGCTGATGGTGCGGTAATTTTCACACTCCTGAAGGTTACCTTTTTTGGGAAGAGTGATGACAAGCGACTGGGTCCATGGTATAGGCCACTCCCCACTCTGCCAGATCTTGTTACAGATAATGGTGAGGGCATCAATCATCGCTTCTCCTCCTGCTTGTAGCAGTTCCGCGGGTATGTTGTCCACTCCTGCTGACTTCCCTTTCTTTAGCGCTTGCACTGCTGCCTCAACTTCTTCCCGGAGAATTGGGAGGATTTCTTCTTCTTCTCTGTTCTCTGGACATGCTAGAACTGATGGGTCTCCATTTGGTGTATGGTTGTAAAGGTCAGAGCAGTACTCTGTCCATCTGTCCAAGACTTCTTGTTCTTCTGTAAGGCATATGCCAGACTTGCTTTGGATAGTGGAGACTTTGGGCTGTTTGACACTTGTCAGTCGCTTCACAGTCTGGTAGGCCTTCTTGCTGTTGTTCTTGTTCAGACTGTTCTCTATTTCCTGGCATTGATCTTCTATCCAGCTCTCCTTTGCTGTGAGCATGCCTTTTCGGATGTCATTGTTGATTTTTCGATTTTTGTGTCGATTTTTGTCTACCGAAAAATCGACACAGAATTTAGTTATCAATAAAAAATATTTCAATTAATGTCTTCACACAGGAATAGACTACAATACAAAAAGTCATCAGACCGAAATATTATAAAACCGGTCCATGACACTTTCGATTCGGGCAACGTCTCAAGGGTTTTCCCCTGGTAATCCGGTTTGGTCCCCCAACAAAATTGCCAAGAAAAAAAAGAGTAATATTTATTAGGTTGGATTTGGGCATGCCCTAGGCTGCAACTACGCCTTCCCCGGCCAGAGGAGGCAGCCCAGAAAATTAAAAAGAAATTCAATAGCATTTATTTTGTAATTAATAAAATCATACGAACACAGAGACTGCTTTTCAAGTCTAGGCCATGCCAAGGCTCTGTTTTGATTTCACTAGTGTTATCCAAGGCTCTTGCCCCATGGACTTTCAGCCAAAAATAACAAAGGAAATAAAAAGGTTTTATCTGTACAAGTGCAGTGCAATAGTAATGGACTTGATTATTTCCACAAAGCCAATGTATGTGTGTATGTCCCCTAATATGATGTAAGTAATTGTTGGCTATAGATATCTGATGCTATAAAACGCATCCCAAGGTAGCATTTGTTTTTTTCGTCAAACTGAAGGTTTTGTTCGTGTTGTGGTTTTGTTTTGCATATAATAGTCATGGAGAGCGGTTCTACAAATTATATTGCTTGCATTATTTCTTTGATATATTATAAGATACACTATGTTGAAAACTGTAATCAAACCGCAGTGTTTGTTTGTTTTTCATTTTATTATTTTTCTTTAATTTTTTTAAATTTTTAATAGCATAGCATAGGATGTATAACAAGCAAGGCTTCATAGCCTTTAGTCTTCATGAGAGTCACTGCATGGTCTGTGATTCAAGGTTACTGTTCTGTTCATTTAAAAAAAAGGGGTAATTGGCAGCTTTGAAATAGTCCACGCACAATCTTGTACTGGTATTTGGCAAAGGGACCAATCCCTGCACCGCTCATATCATCTCCTGGCATTGTGGTTTTACTGTTTGTTGTAGTGAGCTGATCGATGGAGTGCTGCTGTATGACGACCAGGGTGAGCCAGTCACCAAGTCTCGGGTGAGGGTTTTTGTTGGACATCCTATCCTATCCTATCCTATCCTATCCTATCCCGCAACTCGGAGGTAGTAGGGGCACCATCGATGATCGTTTAACCAGCGCACTCCATCCCTTCCTGTCCCCAGCAACCTTGATTGTTTCGCTCAGTGTCAAACCAGTCCATTCTCGAATGTTGTCCTCCCACCTCCTTCTCGGTCTCCCTCTTCTTCTACCTCCTTGCACTGTGCCTTGCAGGATGGTCTTTGCAAGACCTGATGATTTGGTGACATGGCCATACCAATGGAGTTTCCATTTTGTTACCACTGTAAGCAGGTCATCGCGCTGTCCAATGGCTTGTGTGATGGTCTGTCGAAATATGTTGGACATATTTTTAAAAAATATATATTTTCTTTTAATTGGATTTGGCTTTTGGGATTTTATTTGCCACCAAGTTTGGGCTGCCTTCTCAGAAAAAGCGCTGCAGCTGCAAGACAGAGGGGAAGAGGACTAGTAGTGCAGTGCATGATGGGTGTATTGATGTTGCTGGCACTCACCCGTCAAGGATATGAACATCAGGATCTTTAACATCCTTGCGGTGGAAATGCATGGATAGCACACAGACTAGACCTTGGTTGACACTCTCAGACGAAGGAGTAGATGCCCCGACAAGCTTCATACTTAAGCTCATTTTATTTATTTATTGAATCGTTCTTATATAGAGCCTTTCCAGCTCATGAGCTGCTCAAGGTTCTGTCTTATGCAGGATCTAACTCATGCCACCCGAGGCACCTACTTGCAGCCTTTGTGCACATCGTCTGACGCCCAGACAACTGAGCACAATCCTGGGACACTGGGTACGGTCAAGATTCTCCAGGAGTGAATTGTTTCGCCTGTGCGAGAATTGAACACACGCCTTTTTCATTTGGCACTAGTAGCTTCGGCATTGGAGACCAGCGTGCTACCACGATGCTAGTACGCCACCATAATTGTTTGGTGTTCAACTTTTGTGGCAAACAGAAATTCCAAATGAGGGTTGTTTGTGTTGTAAGAATGTAGCGTGAACAATTTGGAGGGTTGAATTCTGCAGTAAAATTACTTTTACAGCTTCATTGTTACTGTTCGTTTTGTGCGTTGTGAAATGCATTTTGTGTGTGTGTGTGTACATGTTACATTTGTAAACACTTATGTGCTGCTGCCGTTGTAATTGCTCCATGTGAGACAAATAAAATGGTATCGTATTGCATTGTAAAGATTTTTTTTGGGGGGGAGGTTGCAGTTTATTATCCCTTTCTATTGGGAAATTCTGGGCCGCCTCCCCTAGGGAAGGCGTAGTTGCAGCCTGTGGGCCCAAATCCAACCTACCTAACATTATTTGTGATTTTTGAAAGTTTGTTACTTGTGTTTCAGTATGCAGCGATAAAGGGAATTTCTCAAGTGTTTATCGGCAGAATAGCAATAGCTGCTCCAAGCATGAGTAAGTGGTTTTTATTTTAAAATTTTGTTTTCTTTTCTAGCGTGCACTGTATTTATGTATCTTTTTTTTTCTCTCACTCAGTGTTTAAGAATGAAAGCTTGAAATGAGAATTTTAAAACGTGATAAGAATTTTCGAGTGATTACAAATCTGTGTGGAATATGTTGGTCCACCATTTTGACTGTGACCATCAACCAGAACAACAGATGCCGCAACTTACTGCAGTCCCAGTAACTAAGCTAAAGTTTGATTATATAGTGGAGAATGCCTTTCCCATGGTACCTCCCCACTCTTTGTCACAAAGAACTGTCAGGACAAGTTGGCGTTGGGAATGGTCCCCAATAGCCAACCAGTCCCCAAAGGATGCAGGACAGTGCTAGAGCCAGTGCAATGTTGCTCCTACTTGGAGAGTCATAATCCTAAACAAAAAAGATTAAGTAGTAGCTATACAATGAAAATCCCACTGTTCAGGGAAACTGTTAAAACTTGCAGCTCCTCACTTTACTGTTGATCCAAACTTTTTTGCTGAAGTCATTTCCTTTGAGAAAATCTCACTGAAGTGCCATAAATTGAAACTTGAGAGGAGGGAGGGTGGGGGGGGGTAAGTATATTAACTTTTCTTGTATTTATTTTATGCATCGACTTTTTTTTTTAACTCCCCAGCATTGTTGCCCCTGTTAATGGAGAGAGTGGAACCAACCAAACTGTTCCAACGAATCAAGGGACTGTCAGCAGCCACACAAGTTGTTTTATCCGCTCTGTCGTAAGTTTATGCATCATGTGGACATCTTATGGTATTATTATTATTATTATTATCGAGGATTTTTATAGCGCACAATATCTCACCGTACTTGGCGACTCAAGGCTCTGGCCTATACAGGATCTAACTCAAGCCGCCCGAGGCGCCAACTTGAAGCCTTTGGGCGCATCGTAATAACGCTCCAGACAACTGAGCACAATCCTGGGTAGCCAGGGATCGGGGAGAAGGACCTAGGTGCATGCTGGGTGTGTTCTTGTCACCGGCACTCACCCGTCTAGGACATGAGCGTCAGGATCTTTAAAGTCTGTTATGATGGAATGTATGAAACACACAGACTAGACCTCGGTTTATACTCTCATCCAAAGGAGTAGGAAAACGGGAGTAAAGTGTCTTTCCCAAGAACACAACACAATGCCCTGGCTTGGGCTCGAATCCGGGACCTTCAGATCCGCAAGCCAAAGCTCTACCTTTAGGCCATCGTGCCTCCCCATGGTATCTAATGTTCATAGTTTAGAGTACTAATCCGAAGTGGGCGTCTTGGGTGTGAGAACCTGTATCAGCTTGAGTTGCAAACATTAGAACAGTTGAATTACATTCATTTAGAAGACATTAATCTACATTGTTGTAATGCTTTTACATGTAAATAAGCCTTCGATTTCTTTTCCGTCTTCTATTAGTTACCTGCCTGCCTTTATGCCTCTTGTTTATAGGATGAATGTTTGTTGATGTGTGAGTCTGTGTGTGTTAAACTTTACTGAGAATAAAATGAGTTGAGACCTTCAGTATTATTATTATAATATAATTAATGGTGAAAAAACTGAAACTCCAATGGTATGGCCACATCCCCAGATCATCAGGTCTTGCAAAGACCATCCTGCAAGGCACAGTGCAAGGAGGTAGAAGAAGAGGGAGACTGAAAAAGAGGTGGGAGGACAACATTCGAGAATGGACTGGGTTGACACTGAGCTAAACAATCAGGGTTGCTGAGGACATGGAAAGATGGAGTATGCTGGTTAAACGATCATCTGCGGTGCCCCTACGACATCTGAGTTACGGGATAGGATAGGATAGGATAGGAATATTATAACATGGCAACGTCTATTAATTCTCCCCCATAAATTGCTGCTACTAGTTTAACTATTCAAGTTCGCCGTCTCTCTGTGCAAAACTTGCAAGTGGATTACTATTTCAGAACCCATTTCAATTATCACATCCAAATTTGTTAAGATGGTGTATACCAATTGGACCTCATAAATGATCAGTGAATGAATGACTTCATTTCAAGGTCAAGGGTCAACAGATGTTAGTCAAAACATGAAAAATTTTCACTAAATTTCACTTGTTTTTCTAAGTTATTAATATTGAACTTATAATTCTTTGTTGCATGATAGAGATCAATGAGATACACATCCAATGCAAATTTGGTCAACCATTCCAAGGTCAAGGTCACTGGAGCTGTTGAAAGTTGGTTAGTATAGGTACTTTGAAGTAACCTTGACCCTAAACTATGAGAGATAAAGTCCAACTTGTTGTATTTAAAGATGATGGATTGATCTTTCATATATGTTCTGTTTCTGCGTTGATCTTGAAGGTCAAAGTCATATTAGACCTTGCAAAAACATGAAAAATAGGTAATCGTACAGTAGAATGGCTATATATTAACCCATAGTTTGCAACAACATTGGGTAAATTGATCATGCATGAGAGATCAAGGTCATCCCAAGGTCAAGATCACTGAAGGTCAAGGTCATCCCAAGGTCACTGTTTTGTTTTTTTGCATAATACAACCTTTGCTGTAGTTTATTTGATAGTCCATGAGTGTGTTTAAAGTCGGAGGTGAAGGTCATCTCAAGGTCAAGAGCATAGATCGAAAGATCAAAGTCTGTATTACTTTGCATTTTAATGCCACCATTTCATTTTATTTTTTTCTGGGCACTTATTTTCATGTTAAATATTGCAAGTTCCATGAAGAACATGTGAGTCATGTGGGCTTTGCTCTTCCAGTTGTTGTTGAGTGTTTGGTTTATGTTTCCATGAAATAATGCTCTGCGTATGTTTCAGATTGGTAGTAATGGTGCCTGTTGGCTGTGCACTCTTCGATCAGAACTGGTAAGTTTTACAAATGAATTTTCTTCAGATGAGAGTTTAAACTGAGGTCAAATCTGTGCACACACGCATTCTATCGCACAGACTTTTATGTCCTAGATGGATGAATGCCCGCTGCACAGATACCTCGTGGCGCAGTGGATTAGTCCCCGGTTTCCTATTCCGAAGGTCACTGGTTTGATTCCCGCAAGGGGTGAACGTATGTGACTTAGGTACGAGACTATTGAGGTCACCGAGGGTTTTCTCTGGGCACTCCGGTTTCCTCCCTCCCTTCAATAATGGTACTGGAAGCAGTCAATATAAAATTTCAAAAAATTAAAATTCCATTTTCTTTCCGTCTTCCAATAGCGATCTCCCTGCCTTTACACCACCTGTTTGAGTGATGACGTGTATTTGTTGTGTGTGTTTTTGGAAGGGTGGATGAGACAGGTGAGCGTGTATTGGTACAGATCGCCGCGCTTTGAGCCTGATTGATTTGGGCAAAGGCGCGTGTATAGCATCCAGTATTATTATTATTATTATTATTATTATTATTATTATTATTAAACAACCCAGCAAGCTCTAGGTCCTTACCCATACCTGGCCGCCAAGGATTGTGCTCAGTTGTCTGGGCACCAGCCTGAGGCAGCAAGTGGGCGCCTCTGAGGGTTTGAGTTAAAGCCTGTATTGGCCAGCACCTTGAGCAGCCCTTGAGCTGGAAAGTGGTACATGAGGTGGAAAGTGTTATATGAGGTGGAAAGAAAGTGTTATAAGAGCTGGAAAGTGTTATATAAGAATGATTAAAATAATTATTTACAGGGATTTTCAGGCTGCATATTCTTTTCTCAGTGTTTGAGCGTGAGATTGTGTCCATGTGTTTGTGCATGTGTGCTGAGTTGCAGGGTAAATGGATTTTCACAGGAAACTGTGTCCATGCTTCTGTGTATGTGTGTGAGTGTATGTGCGAGCGTGTCTATATGTGCATGTACGTTTTCACATGCAAATGTACAATGGGCCTGTGTGGGGCGAGTGTCTTATCCATAGATCTGTTTTCCACTGCTGACCATCCGCACAAGCCCAAGGACTCGTAGTTTAGTTTCTGTTAGGGTCCTGCTGCATGCATATCTGTTCAAATTCCATTGTTCATGGCTGATGATTAGTGTACAGTATACAGAGACACATTTTGTCAATTTTGTACATCAAAGAAGAAAGAGTAGAAAAGCACATTGGAAGAAAAGAAGAAAAAATAGAACGAAAAAAAGATGGTGATGAATGAGGTCACTTTATTATTTTAGGACACAGACATCAAATGTAAAAGAGAACAATGAGAAAAAAGATGATGAATAACAAGGTCTCTTTTTGTCATTTTGTTCTTAATTTTTTCCAGCTCTATCAAGGTGGAAGAACTGAAGATTATGGACAAGCAGAACTGGGAAGCACTTCAAGGGAGCGGGAAGCCGATCCCGGAAAAGTTGTACTTCAACAAGGGACTGTAGACTGCATTGCGTTTTAGTAGTGCCCATATTGTCACAGTGATTAACAGTTAGACTGTTACAGATTCAGATTTCTTTTATTTTTTTGCCCTAGACATTCAGATCTCTTTTATTTTTGTGCCCTAGATATTCAGATCTCTTTTATTTTTGTGCTCTAGATATTCAGATCTTTTATTTTTTGCCCTAGACATTCAGATCTCTTTTATTTGTGTGCCCTAGACATTCAGATCTCTTTTATTTGCTTGCCCTAGAGATTCAGATCTATTTTATTTGCTTGCCCTAGAGATTCAGATCTCTTTTATTTTGTTGCCCTAGAGATTCAATCAATTCTTTTATTTTTTTTGTCCTTAAGCATTACAAGGAAAATTGTTTGCAGCATGTATGACACCTATTGAGATATTAATATTTATTAAAATAAGCATGTAACACCTGATTGGAATAACAAGAATTAATGAGGACAGATTTCATTACAGTGAAGGTGGAATGATTTCAAGCTAGCGTACGTTCAAATACTTCTCCTAGTCACGTTTGGGTCCTCGTACTTTGACTTTACTTTTTTTTTAATCTGCTAAGAAAGAAAAGGATATAACTATAGTGTGTATAAGGGGAGATCACTCTAAACATTAAGTCATTTTCACTTTCATAATTACGACATTACAATAACCAAGTTGATTCTAGGTGCCAAGCTGCTTAAAAAAGTAATTCACTCTCCTCAGTTATTGAAAAGCGTGAGACGTCAGTATGCAGCATCATAAGATCCTTAATGAAGATTCTGCTATTCATTTTTTATAAAGAGGTGAAAGGGGGCATGAGGCAGTGAATAGGCGAATAAGACTGAAAATGTTTTTGTTGGTCAGCTGTCTCATCTTCATTGACAAATACTCGGTATCCTGGAGGTGTAAACAGACGCTCTCAAAAAGGGTAATAATTTTATTTTTAAGTGTTATTAAGAAACTTGCATTGATGATGATGACGACGATGATGATTATGATGATGAGGAGGAGGAGGATGTACACTGTTTAGGAACTGTATAGGAGCAAAGTGGCTGATGGGGCAGGAGGTGGTAAAACACAAGGGGAAGAGGGTCGGGGCTGTGTGACTGGGAGTGTGTGGAGGTACTATGGGAAACAAAGACCTTATACAAGGCTCTTGAACTGTAGGTTACAACTAAAGTGGTTATGTGAGAGTGGACACACAGTTTTATGTGCTGTCTTTGGTAGATTTAGTGCAAGGGTTTTCTAATATTCTGCAAAGAATGAGACTGCTGATGATGATGATACCCCCGTTGGGGTGCCGGGGGTTTCAGTATAAATAGTATCCCCACTTTCTGGAAATTTAGTGCTTTAAATTCCCACTGTCGCTGTCTTTCTCATTTGCTCTTTCTCATCTTGCTCTGTTCTATCAATCTGCTATACTATCGTCTTCTTCGCTAGACCAGTCTCCTACCTTTTTTCTTGAAAACTCTTCCGGGACAAGACTCCTCCTTATTTGTGTATGAGGTCTGTTGGATCAGCTTGGGAATATTGGACGCTTTCTGCCAGGTGGTCACTAGGGCTTCCTATGATGTTATTATTTAGCAATGTAGGCATTTTATATGTATGTGTTTTGTTGATAATTTATAATGATGTTTGTATTCTATTTTGTTTTTGTAAACGGGGGTTCGATAAGTTGGGGTGAAGCCTCAGCCGTCCCCTGCGTGGGATGTCTTTATTGTAAAGTGACTGGCTGGTGGAGAGCTTTCGGTTTTACCACTAGGGTTGTTTCAGCAGATCTTTTATGCGGATCAGGGGTTGTCCGGTCCTGATTTGGCTCGGAAGAGTCCGCTGGACCTAAAGCAATAATAATGTAATGTAATGATGATGATGATGGTGTATGAAGCTGGTGGGTGGTAGAGTATGTAGGAAAAGTAGTAGGGCCATCATCCGAGTTGTTTGCTTGTTAGTATATCTTAGTATTACTTTGCTCACTGTACCATACTGTACTTGTAGTGCAATCCAGCTCTTGTTTTTTGTAGTTGCAGCCTTTGTACTTTTGTGTTAGGTAGCATGTTGCAAACTGTTATGGTAGCAATTTCCAGACTGTGGTGATTGTTATTAGGTCCCAGTGCCACTTATCCATTGGTGTAGCATGATAAAGGACACACAGGGAGGGGTAAAGGCTGCAGGGATTGGTGTTTCAAACTTTTACGATACCAAATTTCAGAATGCTATATGTTAGCATTTAGCATGTTTTAAAATAGTAATTAATGACATAAAAGTACAGCTGTGTTGGTAGAGTCATTGTCTCAAGTCATAACTCTTAGGACTGTTCCCTATCTGTTATGCTGCTGACTTGGGAGCATTTTTATGAAGAGGTGAAGAAACTGAAACTCTGATGGTATGGCCACGTCACCAGTTTATAAGTTATTGTTTTATATATATATATATATAAAACTTAGACGTGTAAGTCTCGGTGTAAGCATCCTATTTATTCCTTGTAATCCTCCATAAAACTGCCCCCTTGTTGTATTATTGTCTGAATACTGTTGTCATCAAACTGGTTAACTGCTGAATGTTGTTTCAGATGATTATAATGCTTAGTAACGAATCAGCTTATGAATGAAAATGCTCATGAGTACTATTTCTGCATTAGATGCAGGTTTTTCAGTGTGGGTTAGGGCCTCCATTGTTTGTGGCTTTTGTTCTGTCGGTTATATTGTGATCTGTTCATAATGTTATAAGACTTAAATTTAGCTTGCTATGTATCTCAGGGCTTCGTTATTAATTACTGAATTGTTAAATGTAGTATATAAGCACAAAGTGCACTTTAGACTGTATGTGAGAAGATTGCGGAGATGTTCTTGAAAGTTCTTCAGGGTGCCAAGAGCCGGACAAATACTCTGTTTACACCCATGGGGGTGCCGGAGGTTTCAGTATCAATAGTATCTCCATTTTCTAAAAATTTAGTGCTTTAAATTCCCACTGTCGCTGTCTTTCTCTTTTGTTCTTTCTCAGTCCTACTCTGTTCTATCAATCTACTATACATTCTTCTTCTTCGCCAGACCAGTCACCTACCGTTTTTCTTGAAAACTCTTCCGGAACAAAACTCCTCATTTGTATGTGAGGTCTGTTGGATCAGCTTGGGAATATTGGACGCTTTCTGCCAGATGGTCACTGGGGCTTCCTATGATGTTATTATTTGGCAATGTAGGCATTTTATATGTGTTTGTATTCTATTTTGTTTTTGTAAAAGGGGGTTCGATAAATTAGAGTATAGCCTCAGAGTCCCCTGCGTGGGATGTCTTTATTGTAAAGTGACCGGCTGGTGGAGTGCATTCAGTGTTACCACTAGGGTTGTTTCGGCAGATCTTTTATGTGGATCAGGGGTGAGTCCTCTTTCAGCGAAGTTGTAGTCTTGATTTTTTGGTCCTGATTTGGCTTGGAAGAGTTCGCTGGACCTAAAGCAATAACCATGTAATGTAATGTAATACTCTGCTTTGTTTTGCTGTTTATTGAAGCACTTGAATGTGTCATTGAGATTAAATGGATTGTAAAAAAAAAGGTTTTATGCTGTTCTATCATGTTTTATGCTGTATTTTGGATGGGATGAAATCTCAAGGATCTGTTGACCTCAGGTTCAGAAACTTGGTTGATGGTAAAAAGTCTTGTTTGTGTAGCAGTGGTTGAGGCTTGGGAGAGAAGTTGTCTACCTTGAATTTCTTGGTTAGACTAGCCTTGGGTGGCTCCTGCTGTGCAGAATCCTTTGGGGATGCCATTGGGATATGCAGGACAAGGCGACACGACATTTGTTCTCCCCGGTTGGCCATTTGCCTTCTGCTTTTGGTGGTAAGCAGGATTACCTTGTCGGTGGCAGCGACTTAGCAGTGAAGTGTCGTGGCGCTAGTAGCCGGCAACCCGGTACTACCAACCACGCTTCACCGCCTGGCAGGGCAAATATTTTTATGTCCCTCTTTTGAGGGATAAAATAAAAATAACAGCTCAGGTTGGGCCGTGTTCCCAATGGTGGTGGCCGAGAGACGGGAGTCAAATATCTCCGCTCGGCTACATTTGAAAAGATTAGTTACATTGAATCAATAATTTTGTAATGGAATTTGTGAACACTGGCACCAGAAGAGGGGAGGTATGTCTTTTCTAATCGCATCCTTAACCTTTGCCATATTTGATGTATTGAGGATTATGACTGGGCTCTTATTGTTATTGCAATTACATGGTGGTGTCTTTTTTTTTTTTTTTTAAATAAGGTTGAGACATTTCCTTTCTTGTTTTGACATGACTTTTTGACTCTACATGGGCAGTAACCTAATGATGCTGATAAACATGGATATATATGGTTATGCCAGAAGGATAAGCTTTTTAATATGCATTCTGGCAGAAACACTGCTAGAAGAAAATACAGCTTAGGAACAGACAATTGATAATACTGTTATATACTGTCAATAAAAGTTCAGGCAGAGTTTGGGACCCCTTACATGCACCCATGGATAAATTAAGACAGTTTGACCTTTTACATAGTGATGAAAATTACATTGAGGAACGTTTAATCTCTGAAATTTAGAACATCATGTAGGTCCAGGTTCATTTTGGATTATAAAGCTGTCATTTGTATCCACTTGAAATCCATTTTCTGGCTCATACTTAAAATGGTTCTACATGTATTTATAGTTTCCAGTTCTGTACAAATGTGCACATGGACTCGTAAATTTTGATTTTATGCACTAAAATAAGAAAAACACTAAAAACTGTAATGTGCACAATTGTCACAATCTTTTTAACAAAACCTTTACAATTTGTGTGGAAATTAAATTTTCCCAATTTGTTAATAAAATTACACCTTAATGTCATGTTGTTTTGTTAGTTTTTTTTAAAAGAAAAAGAATATATTTGTTTTTATTTCTGGTTGCAGTGTGCTGATTTTTTAGCAACCTTTTTTTCAAGTGTTTGATTTGACTTGGTTTTTACTGCTTTGAATGAGAGCATAAATTGAGGTCTAGTCTGTGCACTCACGAATTCCACTGTACGGACTTTAAAGATCCTGATGCTAATACACCAGCTACGTCCTTACTCTACCAAACCAGGTCTTCCATGATTGTGCTTAGTGGTCTGAGAGTCGGACAGTGCACCCAAAAGCTACAAGTGCAAGTGGGTGACCCAGGCAGCTTGCGTCAGATCCTGATCGTCTTAAGTAGCTCTTGAGCATGAAAAGCAATCGATAAAAACAATTAAATAAATTAAATATAAATTCGGTGTGATATACCCATATTGCTGTTATCTTGTTTGCATTTAAATATGTTTTGTTGGTGGATCTATTGTTGCTGGGCTCTGCACAATGGAATGCTATTACCCACTCGTCTTTCGTCTGTAGGGATCACTATCTCCCGGTGATTAATCTTACTACATTTATAAGATTAGCTCGGTCTGTGTTAGGCTGGGGTTACAGAGATAGAAAGAAAATGGTAAAAGATTCACTGTCACACTAGCTATCACATGGCTATGAAACATAGGTAGTCCAGCCATTTGTTAACAGTAAATATCACACATTTATTTCTTCTACTCTATACAAAATCTTCTAATCACTATACTAACGTCCTATCCTATCCTATCCAAATAAAAGTCCAAATATCACTTCAAATAGGTCGCTCCTTGATAGTTCTATGCAGCTACTGTCTCATCATTGGGCTAATGGTGCGTTCTGCCCAAAGGGTCAGTCTTCTGGAAGGGTGGACTATTGATGTCCTTCTCTAACAGTTTTGGTGCACGTTTTCAAATAACTTAGCTCTCTTGTCGATGAGCGATGTTGTGCTGGAGTCTTCTCCTGGTTGACAGACTTGTGGGCTCTCGTAGCTCAGTGCGTGAGGTTCCAATGCAGGCCGAATGTCAGTGAGGACTTTTAATGGTCTTGCTTCTGCTTCGGGCCAACGATGCCTGCTCGTCTGTAAAATATGAGACGAATTTCTGCAACACCGGTTCACTAAGGGTGTGCAGAGCGTCTCACTGAAGGCAGCAATAGCCCTCAGTGATAGCTCCACATATATATATATAGAAGCGACGAACATTCTGCTAAGTCCGTGGTCCACTGGAATCTCCACTCTAATCCCTATACATATATAGATATATATCATGGCTAACTACATACATAGAGAAATAATTAATACTATACACATTCTCTGGTACAGCCACTGGTCTGCAATAATACACAAAGGCTAAACAACAGTTGGTCCGTAGGTGTTACTTCATGGCGTCGAAACAGGTCATATGCCCACCACGTGGTCACGCAAAGTTTGACTAACATTCACAATTCTACAAGGCAAACTTCACAAACATAATCCTATCCTATCCTATCCTGTCCCATAACCCGAAGGTCGTAGGGGCACCACAGATGATCGCTTAACCAGCATACTCCATCTTTCTCTGTCCTCAGCAGCCCTCATGGCTTCGCTCAGTGTCAAACCAGTCCATTCTCGAATGCCGTCCTCCCACCTCTCCCTCGGTCTCCCCCCTCCTCCACCGCCTTGCACTGTGCCTTGCAGAATGGTCTTTGCAAGGCCTGATGATCCGGCGACGTGGCCATACCATCGGAGTTTCCGCCTCTCCACCACTGTGAGCAGGTCATCGTGTTGTCCAATGGCTTGTGTGATGGTCTGTCGGACTTCAACGTTGGTGATGCGCTGGGTATAGGAAATGCACAGAAGTCTTCTGTAGCACCTCATCTCCACGCCCTGTATTCTTCGTTGGAGATCTGCTGTGAGGGTCCATGCTTCGCAAGCATATAGGAAGATGGAGATGACCAGAGATCGCAGCAGTCTTACTTTGGAATGTAGACTGATGGTTCTGTCTTTCCAAATGGGCTTCAACCTTGTCAGGGCAGCAGTTGTTTGTGCGATCCTGGAGAGGACTTCCTGTCGAGACCCATTGTCTGACACAATGGCTCCTAAATATTTGAAGCTGTGCACTGTGTTGAGGGATTGGCCTTGTACTTTGATGTCCGTGTTGATGCCATTGGTGTTGTTGGTCATCATTTTGGTCTTCTCTGCACTTATTTCCATTCCATAAGCTCTGGAGGTGGTGTCAAGCCTCTGTACAAGCTGTTCAAGTTCTTGTTCCTCTCCAGCCAATCCATCAATATCATCCGCAAACATAATACAGCAATAATATCAATACATCACGATGAAACAAAAGATAATTTACCTTTTTGACAATGTCAGGCTGTGGCTAACTAGGTTGAATATACTAGGCAAAATTTCACAATCACAACTAATGTTAGGTAGGTTGGGTTTGGGCGCGCCACAGGCTGCGACTACGCCTTCCCATGGGAGGCAGCCCAGAATTATTTTTTTTAAACCATTGTATAATCCAGAGATTACATTTAAATTTTCAAGTTTTGTTTTAATTTCAATTATTTAGTGTTGTTTTTGTTAATTGTATTAAATTTATGTATTTAATTTTATTTATTATGTTGTTCTTTGTGTCTATACAGTTTAAAACCACTGTAAATCCGGAAAGAGATTACAATATATCACTAAAAAGAATTGTTTTGTTGAATGTTTTACAATGTTTGTTAAAAAATAAATAAATAAATAAATAAATAAATAATGTATATATATATACAATTTTAAATTTTTTAAAATTTCTTTATTAATTTTGTGTCCATGCAGTTTAAAACATGGTCAATTCAGAGATTACATTTAAAATATAATATATTGTTTGCTTGACTTAAAAATTATTTCTGTATATTATTTTGTTGTTGGTGGTTTTGGTGAACACCTCTATTAATTTTATTTGAAATGCAATGCCAAGTCCCAACCTACTGTTTTCATTATAATTGATTGTTTTTTATTTGTAATTTGTTTTGATTTGATTCGTAATTGTTTCTTTATTTTGTTTTGTGTAATTTTATTTACACTTGCCATCTTCCCATGTGTATATTTTGTTACAATTGCATATGCAGAAATAAATTATTTTCTGAGATAATGTTTTCAAGTTTTTGCTTGATTTTGAATGTTTATTAGTTAGTTAGTTGTTGTTTATAGGTTTCAGCAGACTGCAAAGAGCCGAATCAGGACCACAACTTGATTGAAAGAGGACTCACCCCTGATACGTTTAAAATATCTGCTGAAACAACTCTAATGGTAACACTGAAGGCACTCCACCACTCGGTCACTTTACAATAAAGGCATCCCATGCATGGGACGCCAAGGCTTTACTCTAATTTATCGAGCCCCTGTTAACAAAAACAACTTAGAATATAAACATAATTTTAAAATATTTACAAAACACGTGCATATAAAATGCCTACATTGCTAAATAATAAAACCATAGAAAGCCATAGTGACCATTTGGCAGAAAGCGTGAAATATTCCCAAGCTGTCTCAACAGACCCCATACACGCATGAGGAGTTTAGGGAGTTTTCAACCAAAAAAAAATGTAGGTGACCACTCAGCTGTGACAGATGCCGCCACTGAGATCCTTGGCAAGCACCGGCCAAAGAAGAAACTTTAGATCACACCTGAACTTTTGGACATGTGTGATAAACGAAGAGAGAAGAAAAAGAACACCTCACAGGGAGCTGATGCCTACCTAAAAATCAACAATGACATCTGACAAGGCATGAGCACAGCAAAGGAGAAATATGTAGAAGATCAATGCCAGGAAATAGAGAACAGTCTGAAACACAAAAAAAAACAGCAAGAAGGCTTACCAGACTGTGAAGCGGCTGACAAGTAAACAGCCCAAGGTCTCCATGATCCAAAGTGAGACTGGCATATGCCTTACACTTACAGAAGAACAAGAAGTCTTGGATAGATAGACAGAGTACTGCTCTGACCTTTACATCCACACACCAAATGGAGACCCATCAATTCTAGCATGTCCCCAGAACAGAGAAGGAGAAATCCTCCCAATTCTCCGAGAAGAAGTTGAAGCAGCAGTGCAATCGCTGAAGAAGGGGAAGTAAGCGGGAGTGTACAACATATCCGCGGAATTGCTTCAAGCAGGAGGAGAAGCGATGATTGACGCACTCACCATTATCTGTAACAATATCTGGTAGAGTGGCGAGTGGCCTACACCGTGGACCCAGTCGCTTGTCATCACTCTTCCAAAAAAAGGGTAACCTTCAGGAGTGTGAAAATTACTGCACTTTTCACTGCAGTATCAGCTTCATCAGCCACCCCAGCAAGGTCCTCCTGAAAATAATACTCAACAGGTTGAAACCCCAAGCTGAACAAATCATAGCAGGGCAGGACGAAGTACCACTGAACAGATTTTCAACCTCAAAATAATCTGCGAGAAATACTTACAGCACCAACAACATCTATATCATGTGTTTGTATGAATTCAAGAAAGTGTTTGACGGAGTCTGGCATGAGAGTGTACTACATCAGCCCTAAAATTATTGAAGTCATCAAAAGCATGTATGACAAGGCTACAGTGCAGTCCTCCACAACAGTGCCATCGGAAACTGGTTCAGAACAACAATTAATCGGGGTGCTTCAAGGATGCCTACTCTCTCCAACACTCTTCAACATCTTCCTAGAGCTCATCATGTCAGATGCGCTTGTTGATCACGAAGGCGCAGTCAGCATAGGGAGAAGAGCAATCTCAAACCTCCGTTTTGCGGATGACATTGATGGATTGGCTGGAGGAACAAGAACATGAACAGCTGGTACAGAGGCTTGACACCACCTTCAGAGCCTATATGGAATGGAAATAAGTGCAGAGAAGACCAAAATGATGACCAACAACAACAATAGCATCAACATAGACATCAAAGACCAAGGCCAATCCCTCAACACAGTGCATAGCTTCCAATATTTAGGAGCCATTGTATCAGACAATGGGTCCCGACAAGAAGTCCTCTCCAGGATCGCACAAACAACTGCTGCCCTGACAAGGTTGAAGCCCATTTGGAAAGATGGGACCATCAGTCTACATTCCAAAGTAAGACTGCTGCGTTCCCTTGTCATCTCCATCTTCCGATATGCTTGCAAAATATGGACACTCACAGCAGGTCTACAACGAAAAATACAAAGCATGGAGATGAGGTGCTACAGAAGACTTCTGGGCCTTTCCTATACTCAGCATATCACCAATGACGAATTAAGTCTGACAGACCATTACACAAGCCATTGGACAACATGATGACATGCTCACAGTGGTGAAGAAACGGAAACTCCGATGGTATGGCCACGTCACCAGAGCATCAGGCCTTGCAAAGACCATCCTGCAAGGCATGGTGCAAGGAGGCAGAAGAGTGAGACAGAAAAAGATGTGAGAGGACAACATTCGAGAATGGACTGGCTTGACACCGAGCGAAGCCATGAAGGTGGCTGTGGACAGAGAAAGATGGAGTATGCTGGTTAAACAATCATCTGTGGTGCCCCAACAACCTTCATGTTACGGGATAGGATAGGATAGGTGAATGATCCAGCAAAGAAGATAGTAGATTGATAGAACAGATTCAGATTGGGAACGAGAAATAACAGATGACAGAAACAGTGTTAATTTAAAGCACTAAATTTCCACAAAGGGATACTATTCATACAGAAAACCCTGGCACCCCCAAACGAGTATGGAGAAGAAGGGGAGTGAGTGTGTTTTTTTGTGTTTTTTTTTTTAAA
>JBAHVR010000370.1:0-192500 GCA_036898135.1 Oncomelania hupensis
ACAAAAAAGTTTGACAACGATTTTCCTCCAATGTGAATGTGTTTTGTGCTATTAAAATGCAACAATTCTTATTTCCGGGAGAAGGGGGCCCCCTGTTGGGGTGCTGGGGATTTCAGTATAAATAGTGTCCCCACTTTCTGGAAATTTAGTGCTTTAAATTCCCACTGTCGCTGTCTTTCTCCTTTGTTCTTTCTCATTCCTATTCTGTTCTTGTGATGATGTCCTGGAGAAGATACGCTTATCTTACAAGGGGAGTAAGACTTGTAGATTGATGGGGCGTTAAGCTATCTCTATCAGACGTTCTTTTACCAAAATTCCAAAGCGATGTGAGAGACTGATCACGGTGATTGGTCACATAAAATTTATATTTGTTCTCGGGTTTTAAAGTATCATTGGCTCACTTTAAGAAATGCTTTTTACTAATCAAAGGACTAGTTTACTTGGTCTCAAGAGAAGAAGAGCTAGTGGACACACAATACAAATAGAACAAAACTCCTCATTTGTATGTGAGGTCTGTTGGATCTGCTTGGGAATATTAAACGCTTTCTGCCAGGTGGTCACTGGGGATTCCTATGATGTTTAGCAATGTAGGCATTTTATATGTATGTGTTTTGTTGATATTTTATAATGATGTTTGTTTTTGTAAACGGGGGTTCGATAAATTAGAGTATATAGCCTCAGCGTCCCTTGCGTGGGATGTCTTTATTGTAAAGTGACTGGATGGTGGAGTGCGTTCAGTGTTACCACTAGGGTTGTTTCGGCAGATCTTTTATATGTATCAGGGGTGAATCCTCTTTCAGCGAAGTTGTGGTCTTGATTTTTTGGTCCTGATTTGGCTCGGAAGAGTCCGCTGGACCTAAAGCAATAACCATGTAATGTAATGGAGGAGAGGGGGGGGGGAGAGGAATGTAGGGGGAGCATTCCCCTGCACTCTCTACCAGCGCCTAGACAGCCCCGGGCGCCAATTTCCTCTTTTTTTTTTTTAACCAAACCAGTACAAGCACCGATTTTGTGAAGATTTTCCAACTCATAAGGTTTAAATCATATTTGGAATAAATGTATAGTTCACATGTACCACCTGCTGTTAACGTTATATGTTCAGTTGTTTATTTCAAAAAAGAAAGGTAGCAGTTCCAAGAGCAGCCCTTTGAGCGGATTGAGTGAGCTATATGTAAGAACAAATTCTTTGTCAGTATATTGTATTTGTAGCGATTTCTCTGGTGCATGATATTCTCAGTCGTACAAGAAGAAAGTGCAATGAAATGTATATGTGGTTGCTTGTTTATGAATTATGTGTCTTACTATTCTTGAATTTTATCCCATTGTGTGTGTGTGTGTGTGTGTACATTATAATTATTTCTATTCAGTCATCAGTGTAATATCACTATGTATTTGTAAAAAAAGGTTTGCATCCAAGTCTGTAAATCAGCGTGTCTTGATGTATGTGCATATGTTTGTGTCTGGATGTTTGTGTGCGTTCTTCTCTGTATAGATGTGAGAGAGATAAACACATTGAGCGAGCAGGCATATGTGTGTGTGTTGTAAATTCCACATGCTTATTGTCATAATTTTGTTGCCTTGGATCACTAAATTGACGATGATCTGGTGAGTTGTTAATGAACATGCTAATTAAGATCAGTTTTTGTGCATAATTCATTTTATGTGTATAAACAAAATTCCAGTCAGTTGTTGGATTCAGTGTTCAGTCATTTTTTTTTGTCTTCTTCGTAACCACTTGTAAAAAATATTGGTTAATGTTATGATGACAGAACTTTTAGTTCATAACTGTTCTAGATATCATCATGTATCAGCTTGTTTTATTTAGTTTTGTTTCGTTTAGTTGTTCCGTTGGAAAATCATGTCTCCAGATTTTCATTTGAATTGTACTGTGTGTGTGTGCGACTTCTGGAAGTATTTGTTCACAAGAAAATGTGATGATGTTGGATGCTTTATTCTTTGTTCGAAATTATAATATGTATAAATGTCTCTTGTTTTGTTCTTGACAAAAGTATAATACTTTTATTTGTACTCATTATTTCATAACTAGTCGTGTTGATGTAACCCACTTGGTGTAAACGTATATGATGGAAAGCGAAAGAATTCCAAAAGAAATGTCTTTCTTACTACTTGAACCTTGTAATTCAGCGAATTGGCAGAAGCGATAGTGTACTCTTGGTGCATTGATATTTCCATGTTTCCACAATCTCACATTCATTGCCTTGGAGTATAGGACGAGTACATGTTAGTGAGAATGCTGTACGTCAATCCACGTTGTATGGGTACATTTTTGTTTAAATTTTACTTTTTAACATTATTTTTTGTTTAAAATATATTATTAAATCTCTTTTTTGGAATAGCAGATATGTGGCAACTTAAGTAAACTTTTATGTATTGGTTACATTTGTAGATTACCAAGAGGGTGGCTATATTGAGTATGTGAGAACGTATTTCATTGTAACTTAGTTTTGTTTTGCATCATAGCAAGGGTGTAATTTACAGTACATGTATACATAATTACTTTATTAATTTATAGCTTTAGATATTCATAGGCTAAGGGGAAAGATGTACTGTTTGAATGTTTTGAAATTAGTCATCTCAATTAGATTTTTTAATTTAATTTATGCTTGTGTGCAAATTGTGGTGGGGAAAATAATTATATAGTGCCATTGGGGTTTTACACACATGTGGTAGACCATCAGTGACTGTATTTGTGACATGTTGAGACTTTGTCAATGATCAGTTGATTTGTTGTGGGGTATTTGATTGATTTAGGGTTCTCATCTGCTGTGAATATCCATGTTACAATAGCATGCGCAGTGTGGCTATTTATTGACAAAAAATTAAGTTATTGGTACCTATTGACCAGTGTTGGCACACCTGCCCACTGTTAAAACTAAAGTACTTTTTTTTTAAAATCCTAGTTAAGTTAAAGGAAATTAGCAAGCAAATCTCCGTAGCACTGTTCATGAAAACGCCAAGATTGTTTTACAGTATTGAGTGAGAACGCCAAGATCGTTGTACCATATCTTCAATAGGCCGGTTTCCACCAAACGGGCAACCTTGATGCTAGCCGAGTGTCGGGGATCTATCAAGCCTAAGCTGTGTGTAGGCATATGCCCTTTGCAGCCTTTGACACTCTAGTTGGGGTCAGCGTCACCTTGGGGCCAAACTGCCGCGCCTAGAAACTTACTATCATCCCTATACAGGCAAAAGCTCTATTACCCAATACTTCCAGCTTGTCTAAACTTGCATTTGGGTTTCCTCTTTGGCATCAGTAGGTTAGAACGTATGTTACGAAGAGCAAAATAAGTGTAAACATTGGTAGTAGCGTTGTTGTCTTATCTAAAAACATGGGAATGAGTGCGTCTTGAACCAATTTTGTAATAGGAAGAAGCGCGATATAAATAGCATTATTATGATAGCATCTTCAATAGATGTAATCCTTATCAGGTGCTTAACTTCCTTTTTCACTAACAATAATAATTGTGTTCTTGTAAACCTCGAAAAACTTATCTTATTAATTACAAATTAATCGCCGACTTTTGTACAATGAGAGGAGGGGGAAAAAACATTAGGTCCAGTACTTCATCGTATGTGTGCATAAAGAATTGCTACGAGTATAATCTATCAATTTCTCAGTATTGGAAATAGCATTTATTTTGTTTACATTTTGTTGTGTTTCTCTTCTTTATTCAATTTTCCCACTAGGGTTGTTTCAGCAGATCTTTTATGCGGATCGGGGGTTGTCCGGTCCTGATTTGGCTCGGAAGAGTCCGCTGGACCTAAAGCAACAATCAATCAAAGTTGTGCGCTATAATTTGGTCAGTGTGTGATGTGGGGAGGGAGGGGGGGGGGGGGGGGGGGGAGTCAGATTGCCAGATGTTGACATTGTTACACCTTATCATATTTATTTACATTTTACTATCGTCACAATTTATAGCGTTTCATTTGGACATTTCATTTTTTCCTATCATATTTAAAAAGTTAACATTTTAATCGATTCCTTGTTGAAGGGTCTGGTTTTGACATTGTGTAGTCCACATTTTGAATGTCACATTATATGTGAATCGTGTGCACGTTTTACTTCCATCGGTAGGTTGGTTTAGTCCGATTTGCTGCGGTTTGATTTGACAATGGGGTTATTGGTTTTTGTATGCATCGTTGTATAGTATGATCAGTTGTTGGCCTACCATGTTGATGTGTGCACTGTTCTGTTTCCTCGCATCGCATTGCAATAAATAAAGTACCATGTGGTATCACTCCCACAAATCAACGCATAAGCTTGCCTTTATCGAGTAATTAAACTTTTTGTCACCTTATTCACATTCTATTCTATTCTATATATACCCGAAAACCCTTGTTTCCGAGAACATGCTATATAACCCTATCTAAAACGGTCAGTTGTGGATGTATCGCTAACCTTACCCTAACCCTTTTCTAGTTGTAGATGTGTCCCTAACCCTTGCCATAACCCTTTTCTCTACCAAAAAGCATTTTTTGTGTTCCCAAAACCCATTTCCGGAAGTCACCTTGGATCTGGGGACGGTCTCATGTCCCCAGATCCAAAATCGTGTCCCCAGATGACCGCAGAAAAAACAGTTAACCTATATATATTCATTGCTTACAGGGTCCAGCGGATTGCAAAAGCCAAATCGGGACCACAAAATCAAGACAACTTGGCTGAAAGAGGACTCACCTCTGATCCGCATAAAAGATCTGCCTAAACAACCCTTGCGGCAACACTGAAGGAACTCCACCACCAGGTCACTTTACAATAAAGACATCCCACGCACGGGACGCTGAGGCTATACTCTAATTTATCGAACCCCCGTTTACAAAAACAATGGAATACAAATATAATTATAAAATATCAACAAAACATATACATATGAAATTTCTACATTGTCAAATAATATCAAAGGAAGCCCTATTGACCATTTGGCAGAAAGCGTCCAATATTCCCAAGCTGTTCCAACAGACCTCACACACAAATGAGGAGTTTTGTCCCGGAAGAGTTTTCAAGAAAAAAGGTAGGTGACTAGTCTAGCAAAGATTACATTACATTACATTATTATTGCTTTAGGTCCAGCGGCTCTTCCGAGCCAAATCAGGACCGGACAACCCCCGATCCACATCAGGGGTGGGAATTGCTGAAGTGAAAAATAAAGGAAACTAGGGGGGTCCGGGGGCATGCCCCCCCGGAAAATTTTCAAAATCAAGAACAAAATCTGTGCAATCTGGCGTATTCTGATTGCAAAATGTAAGTAGTTTTGTATGAAAAACATTCTTTTTTTCTTTTTTTCTTGTGCTTTTTGTTTGAATGATCAAAGAATATAATGCTGTGATGTAGTGCTGATAAACAATGTACAACTAACAGACACGTTGCATAAAGAAAATAACATAAATTCAAAAAGGATTTTTGTATATAACTGTATACATGTACAGTGATTATGTGTGTGTGTGTGAGAGAGAGAGAGAGAGAGAGAGAGAGAGAGAGAGAGAGAGAGAGAGATGTACACACACACACACACAAAATTTGTACATAGTAGCTGAACATGTACACAGCTGTATATTCAACATCTGAATTGATTGATTGATTGATTGATTGATTGATTGATTTATTGTTGCTTTAGGTCCAGCGGACTCTTTCGAGCCAAATCAGGACCGGACAACCCCCGATCCGCATTAAAGATCTGCCGAAACAACCCTAGTGGGAAAATTGAATGCCCTCCAACGGCCAGTCACTTTACAATATTCAACATCTGAATATCAGCTGTCAAAACTAAACATAGCTCCAACATCAATATGGCAAGCAATGACATTCCAACTTGCTCTTCAGCTAAAACAACCAAAGAAAAAGAAAAACATATTTCCAGATTTGCCTAGAAGGATAAATATAAAAAAAATTACCTGAACAGCATTCCCAAGGCACAAGGACTGAATGAGCACCATTCAATACTAGTTCTAACTCTTCTGAATGCACCAAATGTTCAAGTCAGTACACACAAAGAAGACTAAAGATATCACACTCGCACAAACTGTGCCTGGCTTCTTCAGCTTGCGAATAAATAGGCTGAGCCGATCATCATTGACTTCGTACTCCAACCAATCCCACCTCCATTTGTTTTTGACGCCAAAACCTTCTTGAAAAGTTTCACCACGCTGTACAATCATAGCCTTTAAAGACATGATGGCGGTGATTAAGTACAACGACCTCGACCTCTCACTTCAGGTGAGACTTCTGTTGCGCTGTGTCTAAACACCGCAATAGTGTAAAATTTTTGTTTTTAAATTTTTTGGCGGAAGCATTATTGTTTTTGGCGGATGGGATTTTTTTAATGGCGGAAATCCGCCAAATGGCGGACAATTCCCACCCCTGCCACATAAAAGATCTGCTGAAACAACCCTAGTGGTAAAACTGAAAGGTCTCCACCAGCCAGTCACTTTACAATAAAGACATCCCACGCTGGGGACGGCTGAGGCTTCACCCCAACTTATCGAACCCCCGTTTACAAAAAACAAAATAAAATACAAACATCATTATAAATTATCAACAAAACACATACATATAAAATGCCTACATTGCTAAATAATAACATCATAGGAAGCCCTAGTGACCACCTGGCAGAAAGCGTCCAATATTCCCAAGCTGATCCAACAGACCTCATACACAAACAAGGAGTCTTGTTCCGGAAGAGTTTTCAAGAAAAAAGGTAGGAGACTGGGCTAGCGAAGAAGACGATAGTATAGCAGATTGATAAAACAGAGCAGGAATGAGAAAGAGCAAATGAGAAAGACAGCGACAGTGGGAATTTAAAGCACTAAATTTCCAGAAAGTGGGGATACTATTTATACTGAAACCCCCGGCACCCCAACGGGGGGGATCTATCTATCTATCATATATATCTATATATAGTTAAAACTAATACAAAGCTCTTTTGTTGAACATTTTATTATATAAGCCAATATGTTAGTCATAGAATACAGCATGCAATGTTATACAGAACATGTTTAGTTTTTAAAAGTACATAAAATGTTCTTTTGTAATTAAACACAATGGATTCGAAATTATTCTGACCAGTACTATTTATTTTTAACAGAGAAAAAAAATGGTGCAGTGCATTTTAAAATGTAATGAATTCATGAACACATCAGTGACATAAATGAATAATCAAAATTTTTTTTAAAAACACTGGCATGTACAAAAACATCTTGTAGTTCAATGAACACATTTACATTACAATTAAAATGTTAAACAATAAAAATCTTACTCTCAATCTCATGATAAAAATACCATTCAAAAAAAGCATAAACGGTTTGCACTCACTTTTGATTAAGAATAAAATCCACTTACTCGATATCGAGAAGAAAAACAAAATATTTAGAAACCCCGTGTCATTCTCAATTGTAGTACAAATTATAAGTAAAAAATCTCCGTCTTCAAGTCAAAGCACAAATGTTAGTTAATTTCTTAAGCAAACCAGCGCATTCTCACCCGGTTTGAATATAAATGATACATGATGAATTTTTAACTGCCTCTTTCCGTACATTAACGTAACGTTCATGTTTGAACACATTTCCATGGAATAAGAACACCAGCTGATTTTAAAAATCGACAGAACCTAACATCACTCAGCGGTATCACTCTAATTCCCACTCAAAACCTTCAAAGGTCAATATCCAAAGATACAGAAACAAACCCAACTACCCAAAATTAAACAGCAAAACACAAATAAGACACATTTTACAATAATTATAATGAAATAGACACAATCAGTTGTGTTTTGACCTACCATTTTCAACTTATAAGCTAGCTCATAAAACGCGTAGCTGATAAGGCAAACAATATAAGCGTTATAGTCACAATGGAAAAGAGAACACGTAAAACAAAAATAAACTTTTATTAAAATATTTTTAAAAAATTTGATTTTAATAGCTAAGTACTTAAAAATTAAAACCACACTTCAGACATCATTACAAAAGCAAACACAATTCAATCATACACCATTCTATCGATTCTAAAACATCTTTGAGCTACGGTTTAGTAGTCCACATTTTGCTTCAACTTCACAGAAATGTATTTCTCAGATAGATCAGTATCACAGAAAAAAATCTAGATGGGAATCACTAAAACGTTGCTTCATTGTTAAACAGCATAATGAAACTAAGCACAGTAATCTACATTACACTATAGTCCTGTCATAGTACACAAATGCTGTTCCTTTTTTAAAAAAATGTGTTTTTCCTTTTTAAAAAACAAACAAACAAATCCTTTAGCATTTAAAAAGAACAATGACGATAGTTTTGCTCGAGTTATTGCTATCCATCATAATATTGAGGTTAGCTAAGGTAGCAAAGATGGAATCCAAGAATAGAAGACATGAGTCAGTAAGTCAGTGGATAATCAATTCAAATATAATATTATCAATTATATTCCTGCTATTAATAATAATTTTCCTCACTAATGAAATAGGATGCATTCTAAATCCGCCATCTCAATTTCAAAATAACGTTGATTTTCTTGTCAGATAATAGCGATCTTCCTAGATCACAAGGGATTTGGTCCTCAATGGCCTGTGTATAACATCCAGGATTGTTCTATAATTTGCTATTATTATTATTATTATTCCTTGCAACCTCATGAATGGATATTAAAACTTGCAGCATACAAGACACCCATTAAAAAAACAAAACTATTAGGCACAATCAATTAACCAATGAATTTTCCCTTTCATTTTCCCAGCTGTAAAGTGGTTTAACTAGAACCAGAAGAACCCGGCTTCTCAGCATCCTCTTCCTGCATTTCATAATCCTCCGTCTTCTCTCCCTCCTTCACACCTCCCTCTGCCTTCTTAGTGAACTTCGTCAAGCTGCTTGCTTTCTCGTCCTCCTTCTTTCTGCCTTCTCCCATTCCAGTTTCTTCCTTCGCTTCGAGGTTTTCTTTCATCCGAGGCGATGCCTTGGCTGTGCTGCTATCATTATCTTTCTGGTGTGTAGCGGACCATTCCAGGCTGTGGCGAATCTCCAGTCCGATGCACTTGGCAAGAGGAGGGGGTACTGCGTTGCCCACCTGTATAGGAACAATAAAAGCTTTGTAAACTGCTATGATTATAATAATTGTTTATTTAATTTGTGGGTGGCCAGTGAATAAGGCGCAAGTTTTTTATGCGGAAGGTTCAGATCCAACGTGGACGAACTTTCGTGACTTAGGTACAAGACTTTTCAGGACACAGAGGGTTTTCTCTGGGTACTCTGGTTCCTCCCTCCCTTTAATAATGGTATTGGATGCAGTCAATCGAAATTTCAAAAATAAAATTTGATTTCTCTTCTGCCTTCTGAAATGGTGATATCTTCATATCGCAGCGCTTGGAGTTGAACAACAAAAAAGTGTGTGATAGCTGTGTTATTATGATTATTTATTTTATCATTTATATAATAGTGCTTTTTCAGCTCAAGGCACTGGCCTGTACAGGATCTTTTAACTGGCGGTGCCCACTTACTACTGCCTGAGGTGCATCATCAGACACCAAGGCAAGGATCTTTTAACTGGCGGTCCCCATCATCCGACACCAAGGCAACAAGAGCACAACCCTGGGATTACCCTTCTTGTCCAATCTAACAAACAAAATATGTTCACATCTCTAACGATGCTGCTCCTGTAGGACTTTTTCACGGGCTGAGCAGCCACAATCAAAACGTTCATCACGATCTTTTGGCCTAGTTTTCAGCCCTCCTGCTTACCTACATGTAGCGGAGCGATAAAATAAAGCACAGGCATAATGCATGTGGATGTATTAGGATAAGTTTCGGGGTGTAGACTGGATGGTTGGGAGAAAGAGAGAGGGTAATTAGGAGTTATGAGTGTGTGTGTGTGTGTGTGTGTGTGTGTGTGTGGGTGTCGGGGTGTGTGTGTGTGTGTGTGTGGGTGTCGGGGTGTGTGTGTGTGTGTGTGTGTGTGTGGGTGTCGGGGTGTGTGTGTCTGTCAGTTCTCTATTTTCACGTGCTTTAGTAAAGCTAGCTGGGACTGTTTAGTGAACTCGCTGGTGGCAAGAAGTGTCCTAGACAGAAAGGCAGGGACAGAACAGACGTAGAGAAGCAACTAGCCCGGAGGTGCAATTTTTGTGCAAAGTTTCTCTGTGAAAGTAGATAAAGTATTAAGCCGTGAAGAGGCTTTATTACTGTGGCAAGATGGTTTATTACTGTGGCAAGATGGTTTATTACTGTGGCAAGATGGTTTATTACTGTGGCAAGAGGGTTTATTACTGTGGCAAGAGGGTTTATTACTGTGGCAAGATGGTTTATTACTGTGACAAGAGGGTTTATTACTGTGGCAAGATGGTTTATTACTGTGACAAGAGGGTTTATTACTGTGACAAGAGGGTTTATTACTGTGGCAAGATGGTTTATTACTGTGGCAAGATGGTTTATTACTGTGGCAAGATGGTTTATTACTGTGGCAAGATGGTTTATTACTGTGGCAAGATGGTTTATTACTGTGGCAAGAGGGTTTATTACTGTGGCAAGAGGGTTTATTACTGTGGCAAGATGGTTTATTACTGTGACAAGAGGGTTTATTACTGTGGCAAGAGGGTTTATTACTGTGACAAGATGGTTTATTACTGTGGCAAGATGGTTTATTACTGTGGCAAGATGGTTTATTACTGTGACAAGAGGGTTTATTACTGTGGCAAGATGGTTTATTACTGTGACAAGAGGGTTTATTACTGTGACAAGATGGTTTATTACTGTGGCAAGAGGGTTTATTACTGTGACAAGATGGTTTATTACCGTGGCAAGATGGTTTATTACTGTGGCAAGATGGTTTATTACTGTGGCAAGATGGTTTATTACTGTGGCAAGATGGTTTATTACTGTGGCAAGATGGTTTATTACTGTGACAAGAGGGTTTATTACTGTGGCAAGAGGGTTTATTACTGTGGCAAGATGGTTTATTACTGTGACAAGAGGGTTTATTACTGTGGCAAGATGGTTTATTACTGTGACAAGAGGGTTTATTACTGTGGCAAGATGGTTTATTACTGTGACAAGAGGGTTTATTACTGTGGCAAGATGGTTTATTACTGTGACAAGAGGGTTTATTACTGTGGCAAGATGGTTTATTACTGTGACAAGAGGGTTTATTACTGTGGCAAGATGGTTTATTACTGTGGCAAGATGGTTTATTACTGTGACAAGAGGGTTTATTACTGTGGCAAGAGGGTTTATTACTGTGGCAAGATGGTTTATTACTGTGGCAAGATGGTTTATTACTGTGGCAAGATGGTAGTAGAAGAAGAAAGAGGGTTAGAGTGTGCCTGAATAGTCATTTCTTCACAATTGCCAATATAGTATTTACAGGTTTACTCATCTCCAGAAGTCAGACAACGATAAAGTCAGTGTAGCCCAGTTGTGTACGGAGGATGTAGAAGCAGTTCCTGACAGTGCCATTGTCACCGACCTAGGGGTAATTTGGGCGATTACGTCAATGTTGAATGGACTCTAGAAATAACTGTTTCTGTATTTACTGCTATCTAAAATTAAGATGCAGATTATCTATGTTTCAACGTTGTATCGCCAACCACAGTCTGTCTCCACTGCATGAGCCGGCTATGGGTAAATGACACTAGATTATCTGCCCTGACCAGTGCGCGCATTCGTGAGGAGAGTGCATGATAGTGAGGATGGAAAGGGGCGTGGCTTGTATTTATTGACTTTGTTATACTTATTCGAATGTGAAGGTCGGGGCGTTGTGATAAAATTGTTCAAAATTATGTTAATAATTGTTTTGGGTAACGGGTAAACGGGAATATAAGTCTGATTCGCAGGGGTCGTCGTCACTAAATGAATGATGAGAGGGAGGAGGGGCGAAGGGTCTTGTGGTGATAGCCGGGATGAGTGTAGGGGGAGGCGAGGGTGGAAAACTGGTAGCCAGGATACTGTGTGACATATTGCCGTTACAGGCTTACTGTTACTTTGGGTTGTGCCATGAACCCGTGCTACAACGTGGGAGGGGTAATCACCCCTCTTCAGTTCTTTTTACCTCAACCGGAGACGTCTATTCTTCGTTCCAAGCTATGGTACGACCTGGACCCATGGGTTTCCACAGTGACGTCACGATAGAGGGAGTGATACTACCAGTCAGCGATCGCCACCAGCTCCAAGTGTCGCTTCTCTGGGCATCGGGGATGTCAGTTTCTTATAGCAAGGTGTTATGACAAGCACCTGAAGCAACGACTGACAGCCGCCATTGTGGACACCTGTGTCAGGCCCGTACTCATCCCTGTAACACTATTCCTCCTTCATTCCCCTCCCTCCTCCTGGATCATCAACAACATTTTACATTCTGTTCTGCTGTTGACAGTTATTCTGAATTCAAAGTGTTTTGCTGATGTTAATGATTTATTTTACGATTATATACCTCTTTATTTTGTTTATGCGTGTGTGAGTTGGTTTGAATCAATAAATTGTGATTTAGTTTGTCAACACCTTTTCCATCGTTTTATTGTGTTGTTCGTCGTTGTTTGTATAAGTTCTCATCTCTGCCACTGTAGGCAGTCTGCCAGCTGGCAAGTGATTGAGAGAGTGCATTTTATGTGTTAGCGTGATGGTGCATGTGCCTGTGGTCAGCTGTAGCGCGTCACTAGCAGAGGTGCCAACCACTAAAACGACTTTTCAGTACTATTAGTTTGAAAAATCAAGAGTTTAACAAAACTTTCAAGCGCATTAACCACGGCCCTTTCATTGAATAAATCACAGTAATAAATAATAATAAGTAAATAAAACATAGGTGTTTTGTTCACTAACGCAAAATATATTCAATGATCAACAAAAAAAAGAATATAATAGATACCCACTATTTGATACTACAGTGAAACCTCCGGTATCCGTCTCTCTGGTATACGACTTCCTCCGTTATGTGACCTGAAAACTTCTGACGGATTCACTTCCAATAATAAATGACCTCTGGTATGCGACAACCTCGTTTATGCGACCAGCGACCGTGTCTTAAGCCCTTTATACGACCGTCTTAGGCAATTTAAAAGAGATGTCAGTTAATTTATAGTCTGTACCTTTCATTTTTTCTCTCATGCTGTTGTCCGCTATTTCCGGTTCGCAATTAAGGGACATTACTCGCCTACACTGTCTTGTCAAAATGGCGTCGCACAAGAGGAAAGTTTTGAGTTTGGCAGAGAGAAAGATTTTCCCTGTTCAAAATGTCTGAAGACACGACTGTTTTCTATTTTTGAAGTTGTGAATACAAGACAAAGCTAAAATTAAACATGTTTTACAGTTTTCTTTGTCAGAGAATACATGGTAGTGAGTGGGAAAATTATGACTACATACCCCGCCGAGCCTGAACACCCCCCCCCCCCTCGTTTCCGGTATAAGACCACCTCTATTATAAGACTGTTTTTTCTCAGATTTTGGACGGTCGTATACCGGAGGTTCCACTGTATAATCTATGTCCAAATTTCTCCACAAAACACACATTTGTGTAACTTGCAAGTAAACAGACGATTAAGAAGTTAATTAGTCCTTAACTTAATACTCAAACATCATGAAGAAAGCCTGCTGAAAAATGTGCAAACCATGTTTCTGCACAAATCACAGCAAGGTCAGTGTCTGCCTTAGAACTTTGCACGAGTATATTATTTATCTTTGGAGTTTTAGCCAGTGCCAAACCAGCACGAATGTGCTTTTGTGTTTTTATGCCTCACAATATCATTGTATCCACCATGTGAGATGGCGTCAGATTCACACGATGTGCATCTTGCATGGCTTGCACTAATCTTTGACAGAACCATACAGGAAAAGGCCGTAGTGTTCTTCGGAATGACTCGTTCAAAAAAATGATTCTCCCGCTTCGGTGCAGAATCTGCATTATCTTTTTTGTTTTCTGGGTCGTCCTCTTCCTCCCATGTTGATATTGTGGAAGCAACAAAAAGACTGATACTAGCGATTGGCCCATAGTCAAACGGAAGTGCGAATACTTGCAACAAAATTCACGATTGGCTAAGCAAATCTCATGGATGACCTCAACCCTGGCAAGTTCGAAGTGGTTCCCAACCTCCGGTTCTCTGGATAGTTGCGCAGTATTGTTGCGATCGGTATGAGAATTAAATTTTTTTTTGTTTTAATCCAACAAAAAGGCAAAAAAAAAACGGGAGTGATTTTTGAAATCTTGTACTTCCGTACCTTATTTATTGTATCGTCAATTAATACAGAAAAATCATACGAGTTGGCACCTCCTCTCTAGTTGTAAACATGATAAATAAACAAAGCCCCAAGTCTGTGGCTTACCTGTCTGTGTTTGTCCAAGATGTTTCCAAAGAAGCGATAGGTGTCGGGGAAGCCCTGGGAACGTGCGCACTCTCGAACACTGACCACTCGGTGTTGTTCTGGGTGCAAAACTCGACCCTGAAAATTATAACATTCATTGTGTTCAGATTTACTCAGAAGATTAGACAATTTTTAATCATCTCTTTCAAAAAAATTACAGAGATAATTAACGGTGGTGTCTTATCTTATGAATAAAAATACATTTATAAAAATCTCATCAAAATACTTTAAAGTTTAAAGTGTTGTAGTTTTTGATGGGTCATGGTAGTAATCCCCATGCGAAGAAGACGGATCAAGGTTAATGTGTACTGCTACCACAAACACGAGAACAAGACTGTGCCTGACCTCAAGTTTTCACACTTTTACATTAACTGCTATAACAGACCTGCCTACCCCCCCCCCCCCCCCCCCCCCCCACCCCCTCAGAGTAAACGCGGGAGACAGGGGATCGAGGGTTTGCCAAAATGGAGCTCTGTATAATATCATGTCAAAATTGGTGATTTTATAATATATATATATATACAGAGCTCCATTTTGGCAAAAGCGTGAGTCTCCCGCCAAAAGCGGGAGAGTAGGCAGGTCTGCTATAATTACGGAAATAGCCAACAATTCAAATCATAGTGGTGAAAGCTCTCCGGCGGGCATGTGAACAGCTTAAAAAGGCAGTACCAGGAACAGAACCAAGAAGGAGAAGAAAAAAGTGTCTGCTTATTAACTCTTAGGCTCATGAAGCGCGGTAAAGCGCGCCTAGTTACCGTCTACTTTTAGCACCTCTCTCCCGCTTAACGGAAACCAGTTCCAATTGCGCATGCGCACTAGCTGATTCTAAAAGCAGTGTACTTCCTTCCTGTCAACTGCAGTTGTGTCAACAACACGTTTTAATCGAAGTTTTTGTTTAGTTTTTGGTCGCGCTTTTGAGAGTGGGGATACTCTAAAAATGGCAGAATCTGATTCCGACAATGAGTCTACATGATATGAGCAGTTGTGGCAGCAATTAGTAGATGAAAGGGCTGATCAGTTAGGGAATGAAAATCAGAGTGATTTGTCAGTGTCTAGCGTGCACACTAGCGATCTTTCCGACTACAGATCGGACCTTTCATCATCCGAAGAATTGGTTGTGAAATTACCTATAATCACAGGTAAAATACCAGGTAGCACAGACAGATGACACTGACAGAACTAAAGCTTACTCAATACTTGCATAGTTACCAATTATCTACACACTGACTAAGTCCCATGAAGCTCTGACCAACCGTTCAGTAGATATAGCATTTTAAAAACATGCACCTATTTTTGGCTTGTTTTTGTCAAATCCTTACATGAAGGAGAAGATCAACGTGCTGTTTTGATATATGAGACTAAGAGTTAAAGACCCAGACCAATGGTTACCTGCTTGCCCATGGGCTCAGGGTTAGTGACCGTGGTAGAGAAGAACCCGTCCCACTGCAGGCGACCGTACAAACCAGCCCAGTGGTTGTGACGGTTGCCGGTGTGGGGCAGACACCAGGGGATGAGGGTGTTGAACTGCCGATCAGTGGGGTCACAAGGGTCTCCGGTAGCGCAGCTACACACGCCGCGCAGGTTGCCATTGCTGCTGCGTCCATTGCGCTTGTCATGGTGTGAGTAGATTCTGCAACACCAATTAATTAATTTATCTTGTAACAATAATTAACTGGAGACATTTTTAAAATGACAAAAAAAAAAAAAAAGCAGTTATTACCAATGCGTTTTCAATGACATCACATTGGTCTCTCATCTAGCAATATATTTGATGAAATTTCTCATGTACAATCTTTTGATGGTGGACGCAAATTGTTCCAACGGGTAAAATTTTCCTGACTGACCCGCGCAGAAAAATGCTACAACAAAATGCTAGCAGGACTCTTGACAAACAAACAAATAAAGAAGACAACACTTTAAAAATAAATGGAGATAAAAATAAAACAATGTTATTTTTTACACGCTACTATAGTTGTTAAAAATCTTAACAAATATGCACCCTAAATTATCATCACATAAAGCTGGTTTGTAAAATTAGTTTAAATTTTTTTTTTTTTTTAAAAGGAAGGTCAAACAATTTAAGATAACCATTTATCAGGATGCATACAATTTTGAGCGTATCTGTTGGTATCTCGGAAGAAACACAATTCTGCTGGGTCCCCAAGATGTGAGTTTGTCTACTGAAAGCATTAAACATTATACACATACAACAATTGCCCCAAATGTAACAAATAAAAATAACAACATACAATTTCTGTGTCTTGGTGCCGTCGGACAAGCGAGCGACAGTGTTGGGAAGATCACGCCAGTCCGACCCAGGTGCCAAAGGGATGTAACTCATGCGTGCGGCCACCAGAGGGCTCATCTCCTTGCAGATGTGATCCCGCAGCAACGGTTGCAATTGCTTGCCACGAATCTAGTCACACACACAGTACATACATTTGAAAAATTAACAGAAACAGTGAGATTTTTTAAATATCCAAAAATCCAAAGTCAATAAAACTGTAAACAGTGTTTTCCAACCTTGTGTCCTTCAGTTCAACGTTTACACAAATAAAGCAAAAATAGATCTATACGGGAGAAAGAGATAGATTGACAGACAAGAGATTGGAGACAAAAAGATGACACAAGAGAAGAGAAGAAGAGACGATGAGAGAAAAGAGAAGAGAAGGAAAGAGGAGATTAGATATAATTAGATACGATAAGATAGGAATCCACTGTTACGCGGTAATTTTTCAGTAGTGGATTCAGCCCCGATGCTTGAATTTTGATATATGTGTAACTCGAATTCGTTTATCCACGCAGCCTGTTCACTCAGCAACAAGGCGGGAGTTGTCGTATAACGTTTTCCAACTTTATTCAGCATACATCAACAACTTCATACAACATCGCTTTCCGAAATCACTACAGAAATCATCATCACAAGCAGACAGTGCATTACTTATATAGCCTCTGTGCGATTGAGAAAAAGTTGGAACATTCCAGCATGATGCACTAACACCCAATCAAAATAAAACTCGTCAATGGAACTATGCACTACCTTACGTCATATAATGTTTAGATTCGACCAGGTTTTATCCTAAGGTTTAGAAGCTTCAATCAAAAGAAGCTTAGAGCTTAAAAGCTTCAATCAAATGAACAAGTAATCCCAGAAAATTCTCAAAAATATCGACCGACAAAAATTATCAACATTATACAAAGCTTTTTCTAGCAACAATACAAAATCAAATAAAAGGTAAATGCATGCTGTCATTGCAGGCTTTGCAAAACAAAATCACTTCTTAATAGCAACACCCACAAACTGTGGAACCAGGGTTCATAGCCAAAAGTATTTAACAAAACTCGTACACTTTCCACAAACTTTCAAGACCATTTTTACCTTTTTTTCCAAAACCTTTACCATGGCCAAAAAGGTACACACTAAGGCAGGAATCATTTCTAATAACAATGTATATTACACCTATATACAGGTCTGAAGTTCAGTCTATTCATCTGCACTGATTAAAATGGCTGTGAGTGATGTAAATGTGGATTCCGTGTAACTGTAGCAATCATTCAAAATTCCCAAACTTTCACAAACTAGACAAAGAGTATTCATTTTTCACAGACTTTCCCGGGCCTGGAAAATAAAATCCATTTTCCCCGGACTTTTCAAAATGTTTCCAAATGCTCCGAAACACAAGCCCCTAGCTCTAACCGCAAAGCTATTCCAAGACAGCACTCAGACTCAACCAAAGCTTTTTAGTTTTGAGGTTAGGTCAGCCAGGCTAGCTATAAATAGCTTCGCCGATGCTACCTTTCCTTTCCTTTCACTGGAAGAGAGGATGCAGGCAAGCTATAAATAGCCCGCAGCCAGCAAAATGTGGAGGCACTAAACAGTGCTGCTCACATAGGCATTGAGCTGGTGTGACAGATGCAGAGCTACATCAAGTTGTTGATTGGCACTTCGGTCAGTTTGTACTAAACAGGCCACCTGGATGCTAGCCGAGTGTCAGATCTATCAAGCGTAGGCTGCGTGTAGGCGCAAGCCTGAAAGCGGTGAAGTCAAGTCAAACCAAGTCAAATAATGTTACTGCCAAGCTAAAATGCAAAGAATATCTCGGAATCGAGATAAAACAAAAGCACACAAACTTGTAAGCACAAGCATGCAAACACCAGCAATGGCTACCAAAATACAGTCACAAGTGGTGACCTCGTGGCGCAGTGGATAAGTCGCCCGTTTCCTATGCCGAAGGTCGCGGGTTCGATTCCCGCAAGGGACGAACGTATGTGACTTAGGTACGAGACTATTGAGGTCACCGAGGGTTTTCTCCGGGCACTCCGGTTCCCTCCCTCCCTCCCTCCCTTCAATAATGGTACTGGATGCAGTCAATATACAATTTTCAAAAATAAAAATTTGATTTTTTTTCCGTCTTCCAATAGCGATTTCCTTGCCTTTACACCACCTGTTTGAGTGATGGAAGTGTATTTGTTGTGTGTGTGTGTGAGGGTGAATGAGACAGGTGAGCGTGTATGTTGGTACAGATCGCCACGCTTTGAGCCTGATTGATTTGGGGAAAGGCGCGTATATAGCATCCAGTATTATTATTATTATTATTAATACAAAAGCATACTGCACGAGGTTTTCAAACATGAAACATTAAACGAAAATACCAAAAGGACTTACTCTCCCAGCCATACTAAGAGATCAAGGAGGACAAACACCTCCATCACAGCTAAACTTACCAGCCTCTGGAAGTGCGTCTGCGCGTCATTCTTGTATGGAATCTCCTCAGCTCTGGCCCCGTTCTTGATGGGGGGCAGGTCACTCATGGCATCCGTGACGGTGATTGTACGATACGGGGCAGCACCCAGTCGACTGATGCAGTTGTACTGTAAAATTCACGCGCGACATTTTTATTTATTGAATGATTTATTAATTTAATCATTTATTGATGTATTTAATCCATTTATAGGGGGTAAAGAAACTAAAAGGAGAAAATTTTCACTCAAAATTTTCACTTTCAGCATAAAGATTAGTCGTTTAAAATGCCTTGTAAATCACTGTGAAGCTTGGAGAGAAGAAAACAACCACCCACAAGTAATCTATATGTTGTCATCCTTCTTCTCATCATACCCCTCCCACAGCGACTCAACCAAAGCTTTTCAGATTTTGAGGTTAGGTCAGCCAGGCTAGCTATAGTTTCGCCGATGCTTCCTTTCACTGGAAGGAGGGTGCAGGCAAGCTATAAATAGCCCGCATCAAGCAAAATGCGAAGGCACTGACCAGTGCTGCTCACATAGGAATTGAGCTGGTGTGATCCTGCTGCTAAAAACACAAGTGATCTATATTTTACCACCCTTACTATCACATGTGTTTATAGACTTCAAGAAGGCGTTTGACCGAGTCTGGCATGCAGCTCTATGGGCAACAATGAAAGTGTACAACATCAGCCCTAAAATTATTGAAGTCATCAAAAGCCTGTATGACAAGGCTACCAGTGCAGTCCTTCATAACAGCGTCATCGGGAACTGGTTCAGAACAACAATCGGTGTGCGTCAAGGATGCCTACTCTCTCCAACACTCTTCAACATCTTCCTAGAGCGCATCATGTCAGATGCTCTTGCAGATCACAAAGGCACAGTCAGCATAGGGGGTAGAGCAATCTCCAATCTTCATTTTGCGGATGACATTGATGGATTGACTGGAGAGGAACAAGAACTTGAACAGCTGGTACAGAGGCTTGACACCACCTCCAGAGCTTATGGAATGGAAATAAGTGCAGAGAAGACCAAAATGATGACCAACAACACCAATGGCATCAACACGGACATCAAAGTCCAATCCCTCAACACAGTGAATAGCTTCAAATATTTAGGAGCCATTGTATCAGACAATGGGTCCCGACAGGAAGTCCTCTCCAGGATCGCACAAACAACTGCTGCCCTGACAAGGTTGTAACCCATTTGGAAAGACAGGACCATCAGTCTACATTCCAAAGTAAGACTGCTGCGCTCCCTTGTCATCTCCATCTTCCTATATGCTTGCGAAGCATGGACCCTCACAGCACATCTACAGCGAAGAATACAAAGCATGGAGATGAGGTGCTACAGAAGACTTCTTGGCATTTCCTATACCCAACACATCACCAACGACGAAGTCCGACAGACCATCACACAAGCCATTAGAAAACACGATGACCTGTTCACAGTGGTGAAGAAACGGAAACTCCGATGGTATGGCCATGTCACCAGATCATCAGGCCTTGCAAAGACCATTCTGCAAGGCACAGTGCAGGGAGGTAGAAGAAGAGGGAGACCGAAAAAGAGGTGGGAGGACAACATTCGAGAATGGACTGGTTTGACACTGAGCGAAGCCATCAGGGCTGCTGAGGATAGAGAAAGATGGAGTATGTTGGTTAAACGATCATCTGTGGTGCCCCTACGACCTTCGGGTTACGGGACAGGATAGGATAGGATAGGAGCAAAACGTGCTTAGCAATCAAATGCCTCCAGTGACCTTGACCTTTGTCGTAGAGTCAAGGACAGTGGCTAACACTGCTCACTTCTCGCCTCAGAGTACAAACGTGCCACCAGTTTGCAACGGGGTTGTAAATGTTTAGTGCGAGCGAGTTTCCCCTGCCGAGTCTGTAGGCGCATGCAAGCTGTCATTTCTTTCCACCACATTGTCGTGATTTTGCAAGTTGATCTAAGCAAAATTGTAATGAGGGAAAATGGGAAAATCTTCTTGGGGGAAAAGAGTCCCAGGGGGGAAAAAGTCTAGGGGAAAAGTGTTCTGATACGGACTGATGCCCAGACATATGAGCACAATCCTGCTGGGCAACCGGTTACGGGTGAGAAGGGATCTTCTTGTACTTGCTGGGTCAAATTTTGTCGCTGGTACTCACAAGTCTAGGACGTGAGCGTCAGGATCTTTTGAAGTGGGTGCAAATGGATGTATGGGTGAACACACTAAACCTGGGGTTTATACATCCTTCCTATCATCCTTACCACCCTCCTTACAAACTGTAGTACAAAACTATTAAACCACCAGAGGAAATGAACCCACACTTATACCAGACCTGCCTACCACACATTTTTTTAAATAGTATTCTATACAGCAACTTTTAGTATTCTGAGACAAAAAGTAGTACTTTTGGCTGTGCGTACTTAGAACAGGAATTGTTATTTTTTTTAAAAAGGGTTCTTTAAATTTCAATAATAAAGTAACAACACATTTGTAGTTGGGTACAAAATTATCGATTTCTTCACATGTTGATACAAGAAAAGGCCACAGTGAATGCTGCGTTTATCAACATTTTAAAAAGAATTGATACCACACTCAAAGACTATACATAGTACAAATAACAAGTGATTCAAATATGCCACTTAACCCTGCTCTGCCCACAATCCTTAAAAAGTACAAAACAATAACACATTGGGAGAAGAAGAAAAAAATGACGATGATTTGAATTGAGGTTTTTAATGTTTGTACTGTTGTTGTGCCTTTGAATAAGCACTTTTCAGCTGCAAAAGATCTTGTGTGGTGTGGTGTCTGTTCTTCTTCTTATATCGTTCTTATATAGAGCTTTACCAGCTCAAGAGCTGCTCAAGGCGCTGGCCGATACAGAATCTAACTCAAGCCGCCCGAGACGCCCACCCGCAGCCTGTGGGCGCATGGTCTGACGTCCGTACAACTGAGCACAATCCTGGGCAGCCAGGGATGGGGGAGAAGGACCTAAGTGCATGCTGGGTGTGTTCTTGTCACCGGCACTCACCCGTCTAGGACATGAGCGTCAGGATCTTTAAAGTCCATTATGATGGAATGTATGCGACACAGACTAGACCTCGGTTTATACTCTCATCCGAAGGAGTAGGAAACGGGAGTAAAGTGTCTGGGAAGCATGGCCATGTCTCAATGTAGGCCTTTATAAAAGCCTGCTTTCTGGGTTTTCTTAGCAGATTTTTTACTTGTAGCTTCATCTTAAGTCACTTGAAGAATTAAGACAGCGTTTTGCTGGATACGACATGCTGTCTGTTTTCATAAGATGGCGTCCATGAAGTGGTCATCTAAGAGCCCCAAACTACTAGTGGCGACAACTCGCCCAACTTGCGTCTTAAAACAAAAAACAAAACTAATTTTTATTTTTTTCGTACTTTTGTCGCACTTGGCGTACGGTCGTACTAGCAAGTCAAATTTCGTAAAAATACGCTCAAATATCGTATGGTAGGCACGTCTTGAACTGACCTTCTTGTCATCCACCATGACGGACGTCTGCATGGCTCGTGGCGCAAAGGTGTGGAGGGGTTCAGGGAACACAGGCAGTTTCTCCCCTGGAGCAGCAGCTATGATGATGGCCCTGAAGTAAACCATTGGACATTATTTATTCATACTCGTTTACTTCATCGTTCTCAACCTGCGCCTGAAACAGCCACTGAACGTCAATCACAGGGTTTGCCGCTGTAGCAAAAACTTTGGGGGTATTCGTATATTTATTTGTTTTTATATAGCGCTTTTCCAGCTCAACCGCTACATTACATTACATTATTATTGCTTTAGGTCCAGCGGACTCTTCCGAGCCAAATCAGGACCGGACAATCCCCGATCCGCATAAAAGATCTGCTGAAACAACCCTAGTGGTAAAACTGAAAGCTCTCCACCAGCCAGTAACTTTACAATAAAGACATCCCATGCAGGGGACGGCTGAGGCTTCACCCCAACTTATCGAACCCCCGTTTACAAAAACAAAATAGAATACAAACATCATTATAAATTATCAACAAAACGTACATATAAAATGCCTACATTGCTAAATAATAACATCATAGGAAGCCCTAGTGACCACCCGGCAGAAAGCGTCCAACATTCCCAAGCTGATCCAACAGACCTCATACACAAACAAGGAGTCTTGTCCAGGAAGAGTTTTCAAGAAAAAAGGTAGGTCACTGATCTAGCGAAGAAGATAGTATAGCAGATTGATAGGACAGAGCAGGAATGAGAAAGAGCAAATGAGAAAGACAGCGACAGTGGGAATTTAAAGCACTAAATTTCCAGAAAGTGGGGGTACTATTTATACTGAAACCCCCCGACACTCCAACGGGGGTACTGTTGCCGCAGTGAATCGGTCATGCCTATAAAGGAAAGACAGGTTTTCAACTGGGGCTTTCACTTTTCCCTGTATAGGTTAGAACAATCTACAGTGGCAAGATTGCTCATGACCCCAAGGGGTGCGCCCAAAGCAGCCACTGAACGTCAATCACAGGGTTTGCGCTTGTAGCAAAACTTTGGGGGTATTCGTATATTTATTTGATTTTATGTAGCGCTTTTCTAGCTCAACCTCTGCTCAAGGCGCTGGCCAATATAGGATTGAATTCCACCCACTTGCTGCTGCCCTAGGTAATGTATGTTTTAACGTACCCTATGCAACATTGCGAATTTTCACTAAAACACAATCAGGAAAGAGCTAAATATACACCAAGAAAACACAATGAAATTGCACTACCCCTCACCAAAATGAGGGGAGGGGGGTGGAGGAGAACCAAATGAAAAAGTCGTTGTAAAGAGAGAGAGAGCGAGAGAGAGAGAGAGAGAGAGAGAGAGAGAGAGAGAGAGAGAGAGAGAAATAGAGAGAGATAAAGAGAGATAGAGAGAGAAGAATTTGATCGTCAGTGACCTCTTGTGCATGTATGATCAAATAACTCAATGTTGCTGCACATACCGTGGGTTAATATATACAGCCATTCTACTGTACGATGACCCTTTTTGTATGTTTTTTCAAGGCAAAACGACCTCGACCTTCAAGATCAATGCAAATACTGAACATAATGAAATATCAATCTATTATCTCTAAATACAAGTTTGGACTTTATATCTCTCATAGTTTAGAATCAAGGTCACTTCAAACTTTGGACAGCTTCGGTGATCTTGATGTTGGAGTGAGGTTGACCAAATTTGTACAATATATGCCTCATTGATATCTATCATGTATCAAAAAATCATAAACAATATTAAAAAACTAGAAAAAAAGTGAAATTTTGTGAAAATCTTTCCTTTTTTTTAAATTAAATTTTTTTGTAACTACTAAATTTGTTGACACTGTGACCTTGATCTTGAAGTGATGTCATTCATTCACTGATCATTTATGAGGTCTCATGAGTATATATCATCTTATCAAGATTGGTCCCTCTGTCCGCCATCTGCCTGTGCAAAACTTGCAAGTAGGTTAATATTTCAGGACCAAGTTTTGCACAGACAGATGGCGGACAGAGGGATGGACAAAAATGTTCTTGTTTTGTATATGTTATTTGGGATTATTTAGGGTTCATCTCGCATGGACTTGGACAATTTTGGATTGGGGGGGGGGGGGGGGGGGGAGGAGTGGAATTAGGGGGGGGAGAGGAGGCAGGGAAGGGGGAAGAGGTTATGAATACATAGTTATGCATGTGAGTCAGAAAGAGAAAAAAGGGTTGGAGGGGGGGGGGGGGTTAAGAGGGGGAGAGAGAGGGAGGGAGAAAAGAGAGAGACAAAGAGGAAGAAAGATCAGATAGATACACAGCAAGCCACAGGCACATAGAAACATCTAAACTAGGTGCCAACCTTCGTCTGGTCTGAGAGACGCCATAACTGCCAGCCTGCAGGACGCCAAAGGTACACTGGTACCCCATTCGCACCAAGCAACGCAGCGCCAGCTTCAGCACCATGCTGCGCTTGAAGGACACGAAGTTACGCACGTTCTCCAACACAAAGAACCGCGGACGATAGTAGTCACAGTAGCTCAGGTAAGATGAAATCAGAGAGTTCTGTCCAATAAACAAATAAAATTAGATGATCAATTATGTACTAAAATAGCACACAATGCAAGGCCAGTATTGCCCTTGTTATAAATCAATTCCTCTAGCATATGTAACTTCACAGAGGTTTTTTCTCACAGTCTTCCTGTTTCCTCCCTCTCTTCAATAACGGTATTGGATGAAGTCACCCTAAAATGTCACAAATAAATTGTGATTTCCTCTCTGTCTTCTAACAGCGATCAATCTCCATGCTTTTACACATGTTGGAGTTTATAAATGTGTTTGTAAAAAAGTTTATGTAACAAATAATGTGTGTGTTTAAACCTGATTAGTGATTTAGGGCAAAGTGCATACATAGCATCCAGTATTTATTACAGTAAAACCTCCGTTTTGAGACCCTCACTTAAACGACTTCCTCCAACATACGACCGGAAAAAAATTCCACCGATGCTTTGTACTATTTAACGACCTCTCTTAAAGAAATACCTCTAAAACGCGACTTGCGACCTACAAATAATTAAATTGTACGACCTAGCATCTGAAAAATTCAGCTTCCAAAGCAATACTATGTGCGCTTGAAGAAAACAATTTCCTTTACAACTTTTAACAGCAGACGATGCATTAAAACAGCTTGAAATACTCTAAGGAGCTGACCAGATTTGCCATGTGCAGGCGCCTGTCAGATCTTGCCAACACCATGTCTGGTGTTCAAAGTAACATACTAAGAGAACATGCACGGGTCATGCAAACAAACAGAAATAACCGCTTTCTTTCCCAAAAAAACAACAACAACAAAAAACTATTCAATGATTGAATAAAAATAATTACAACAATATTAATGGGATTCAGATTCAGATTCAGAAAACTTTATTATCTCCAAGGAGAAATTCTAACATGGATTTGCTGTCAGCAAAAGGGAATAAAATGTAACAGTACTATAAACATGTAAACATGTACGTGTACTCACGCTTATGTACATATTAACAAGAACATTTCCGACACATTGTAAAACTTAAAATACATATCACACTACATGTCCTTATTGCACTTCAACATAAATAAATAAAACACCTACCCACAAACACACACACCCAATGGGGCCGGGTAGCTCAGTTGGTAAGAGCGTCTTGCTAGTAACCGAAAGGTCGCTGGTTCGAATCCCGGATTGGTCAACGTGTGATCATATTATTTTCCCCTTTACCAACAACTGGCCCGCTGGTGTCAGTATAAATCGGTCCAGTAGTCACCTATATGCGAAAGTGTCGTGTGACTATAATCTACATACAAACAAACACACACCCACACACACACATCCACACACACATGGGTTAGACATTAACTAGTTATAACTCCAAACATGCACTCAGCGCAGCACTTACATACACTTTTAAACAACTATCATACCAACATTGATTTTTTATTTTGTAAATAATGAGGAACAGGAAGATACTGACTGTATTGGTTGTGAGACAGTTTAATCTATATTTCTGAAAGATTATAGATGTTCCCTATACTTAATGGTATGTGTACTTTTTGTACATGTATTTATTTTACTTAATTTTCTAAATGTCTTTTTCGAAAATGTCCTACCTCCTTTTTAAGACCCCCTCCAAGTTAAGACCTCGTTTTAATGGCAATTTAAAGGTCGTAAAACAGAGGTTTTACTGTATTATTATTACTATTATTGTTATTATTATCATGTGGGTTTCGTTTTCTCATGCAGACAGAGAATTCAATGTATTTTGAAGGAGAATAAGAAGAAAAAGAAGACAGTTTAAAAGCACACATTTTTCATGCTAATAAAAAATTCCTGAACTGTAGATCCTCTTTGGAATAAAGTATTTATATTTCAGTCCCAGCAACACCTTTTTGTTCAAATGGTAAAGCTGGCTGCAAGCAACGAAAGATATGAAGGAGACAGATGGAGATGAAGTCCGTGTCAAACAAAGATAGGAATTGTTCAAAGCAAAGAAAAGGGAGTGGAATAATATGACAGCATCCTGAGATATAATTCCTATCAAGAGGTTATCTCTCTGTGCATGGATTAAGGGAATGAGAGGGAAGATCTATCTCTCCCATTTCTGAAAGAAATTAAGAAAAAAAAAAACGACCTTGAATTTAGAATATTCCCGAGAGTTGAACCGGTTCATTCCCGAGAAGCCTTGGCAAGGGGGACCACCGCACAGCAACTCAACATCTCCTTTCAGCGGCAGTTTCTGACCCAAGTCATTCTTCGTCTCTCCCTATCACACATACAAGACAGAATAATGTTAATCCAGTGCTTCAGATTGTTTTCAGACATCATGGGCCCAATGACCCATGGCCATGCAAAATGATGGGTCAATTTTGAAAACAATGGGTCATTGACAATCGAAGGTATTCGTATCGTATGTTCACCTAGTCCTTCTTGAACAGATACCGCCTGCGTTTTTCAGCCCACACCTGCACTGCACTCATAAATGGCATGTCCTGGAAGCTAGGTCCATCAATGCACACCCTCATCAGCTGGTGTGGCTTAGTGGTACAAACAGACCGAGGACCAAGACAAGTTGGCGATTTTTATGACGCGCCAGGCTGGCGCATTCACATTGACTGTTACGCGCCATTCTGATAAAATATGCGCCAATGGCGCGGGCGCTCCAACAATCTGAAGTACTGTTAATCCCAATCATAAACGCAGCGGCAGGCCTGCAACATCCACATTTTTTCCAAATCACGTTTGTCCTTTATGCTGCATAGTGTTGCATGCACACCAGCTCAAAGCCTATGTGAGCAGCACTGTTTAGTGCCTCCACATTTTGCTGGCTGCGGGCTATTTATAGCTTGCCTGCACTCTCCCTTCCAGTGAAAGGAAAGGAAAGGTAGCATCGGCGAAGCTATGTATAGCTGGCCTGGCTGACCTAACCTCAAAACTAAAAAGCTTTGGTTGAGTCAGTGTGCATGATGTGAGATCACATCCCACTCAACCAACAAAAATACTCAACAAACAACAAAATTATTGTAATTAAAAACAAATTGCCCACGTACATCCATGGCTTTGCGCAACAGAAGGTTACAATCATCTGTGAAGACCGTGCAGCCAGGGTTGTTCAGCCTAAAGGCCTGGGCCGCTGGTTCCTCCTTCTCAATGGCCCACCGACTGTCTGCTATGCCTGCCTGGTGGAACCCTTCTGACAGACCTGAGCACAAAACGCCAAGTCAAGTCAAAATAATATTTTTAGGAGGTTGTCGTTTCATGTACATGCCATTTTTAGGCCACTTCATTCTCATGCACGAACACAGTAAACCACATTAATCTAACAATCCAAAGTTGAATTCCAACCACAAACACTAATATTACTACACAACATGTTTACCAACGGCAGACATATAAAATAATACAGGATTTGCTGGGCAAGCAAACACACACAACACCACAAATGCATTGCCATTAGTTACATGTCAGATCAGCGACAGCGTGTTTTTCTTCACATACTATCGCATTGCTTGTTTTTCAAAAGACCTGCAGGCTTGACTACCTCAGTACCTGAAAAACGTGTTGACAGTACTCCATGCAGCTCAAAACCAGATATTGGAATCTTTGACCCAATTTTTGCGTAACAGATTTTTTTGTCTTCTTGTAACACATTAATATTGACATTGGGTACAAATTGCATTGAAATACAGTACATATAGAAATGCATGCTTACTACACAGATGATATTACAAAGTATAATATGAAAGGACACGTGAAGAGTTCGCAGTTCAGGCCAACATTTTGCAGAAGAGGGCAAATAAACTTTCATTAAACTGAAAGGACAAGTGAAGGGTTCAGGTCAACGTTTTGCAGAAGAGGGCAAAAAAATCTGTCTCTCACATAAGCAACGTATCACACATTCTTCAGGTTACAATGTATGTATGTATTCAGCACCAGTGGCTTTTGTCTTCACCTGAAGAAAGGCTTTTGATGGATGTATGGCATTTAGCAGCTTCTTCAAACTTTTCATGTCAATTTGATGATAAGCACTTTCGCAGTCGTTGCAACCGCCATGTGCCAAGGGTGAAGTCGATTTTGCACAAAGTGCATCTTGCAAACTCTGGCCCTTTGGGAGATGTAGTCAGACTTTTCATTGTAGACTTTCAAAAAATCTTTTTTTCTGGCCTGCTGTTTAGCATTTGTTCATCTTTATTTGGATTGGGTGAACAGCCTGCCTCACGGCTTAGTTTTTTTTTTTTTTTTGATGCTAGTACCAAGGAGAATGGAGGAAACCGCAAGTGTGTGACAAACTTCCGATATGTGAACATGCGCCATCTTGGGAAAGAAAATAACTACATTGTGCATCTTTTAATCAGAACAAAAATAAAACAAACCAAACAAATAATTATATAAATTAATTAAATTTGACCGTATTTTTAGCTTTTTTCACATCTCTTTGTTTATTACACAGGTCCAAAGTTGGGGTGTGATCCAAGGTTTCTTATTTGGGCGGTGCTTGCCAAGGACCTCAGTGCAGTGATGTCGTTTTCATCGGCAAATAGGCCATTCACCGATAAAAGAGTCATGTTCTGATCGGCCCGCTGTCCTAAGGTTTTACGCCTCAATCGGCAACCCTTTGTCCGTTTTTTGCTTGTCTCATGTCTGTTTCGTCGTTATTGCTTCTGGCCATATTAATTTCCTATAGGATAAATAAAGGTGTTATGAGTTATTGTCGAACATCACGTGTCGGAAGCGCCAAGCAGACGACACAGGCATCAGCAGAGAGAGTTAGAGTAACGTCCTTTGTTGTGAATGGCGTGCTTCCGGCAATAAAACTTTTCTAAATGCCGCCAAAAAAGAAACCGAAACTTGTCAGTGGCCTCTCGTTTGGTGTTGGAAAGAAGTCAAAATGATGGCCGAAAGATTTTCAAAATGTCCTAAAGGTTTGTGACTGAATAGGCCAAATGGCCTACGCTGAAAATTTATAGCAATATCACTGCAGTGGCGCCATCTGTCACAGCTGAATTGAAGGTAATGGCTCCCTGAACACAGTGCATAGCTTCAAATATTTAGAAGCCATTGAATCAGACAATGGGTCCCTACAGGAAGTCTTCTCCAGGATGGCACAAACAACTGCGGCTCTGACAAGGATGAAGCCCATTTGGAAAGACAGGACCATCAGTCTACATTTTAAGGTGAGGCTGCTGCGCTCCCTTGTCATCTCCATCTTCCTATACGCTTGTGAAACATGGACCCTCACAGCAAATCTACAACGAAGAATACAAAGCATGGATATGAGGTGCTACAGACAGAAGACTTCTTGGCATTTCCTATACCCAGCACATCACCAACAACGAAGTCAAACAAACAAGTCTGGACAACACGATGACATGTTCACAGTGGTGAAGAAACGGGAACTCCAATGGTATGGCCACCTCACCAGAGCACCAGGCCTTGCAAAGACCATCCTAAAAGAAACAGTGCAAGAAGGCAGAAGAAGAGAGAGACAGAAAAAGAGGTGGGAGGCATGGGTGCCACCAAGAAATTTTCCAAAATCTGAAGGCAGGGGTCCGGGGCCGCCCAGGCCCCGATGGGGTCCTGGCGTAACGCCCTGGTAGGAGGTTAGGGGGGCAACGCCCCCCGATAGAAAATTTTTACAATATTCAAAGCCAATTTAGAGGCCTCTCGTGAAAGCTGAAGAATGATTTACCACTATACATACAAGACACTCACATGGAACAAGAAAAAAACCTACACAAAAAGACCAGGGCCTAACATTGGCAAAGGTGACTAAGTCCCCAGACTTAGTCAATGCAAATGGGAAACACATAATTATGAACAATCAGAAGCATAGTTAAGATTGTGTAAACATTTTGTGAATGTGTATAAGAGGTGAGAGAAAGAAAAACAAATATACACAATCAGGGGCGGATCTTTCCATTGTTGAGGGGGTGTGCACAGTGCACTAATGCGAAGTGGCGTAGCCACAAGCGCGAGCCTGCGAAGCAGGCGAGTTTACTAGGGGCGTCTGGGGGCATGCCCCCCCGGAAAAATTTGAAAATAATGGTTAAAATCTGTGCAATCTGGTGCATTTTGGGCATTATTTTAAGGACTGAAAATAGTATTGTTTTGTGCTAAAATTCCTCTTTAAGTTTAGTCCCCCCCCCCTCCCACACACACACACACACACCCCTCTGCAAACTCTGATGATAAAATTTACAATAGGCTAGCAGAACATCTTGCATAAAGGCTTATAATACAAAGACAGATAAAGTTACTGCAAATAAAACAAGAAATAGCCACTCACATCAGTTTTATTCAAAACTGACCTGATGCATGTACAAGTTTGGTCACACACACACACACACAAAATAAAAAATAAAAATAATAATTATTAATTTGGAGGTACATGAATTGTAAAACTGTAGTGAGTGAGAATTAGTAATTTTTTTCTCTTCTTTCATCTCCTTTTCTCCCTCCTTTTCTTTCTTTTTTTTTTTTTGGATTGCCAGGGGTGTGAGCACGTGCACAAGAACAAGATCCGCCCCTGCACAAAAACAAAAAGCATTGTTTTGTTTTTTTTCAAACCAGGCCGATCCAATTTTCTCAGCCACAACCGGCATTCATCGCCATCAGGATCAAACTTATCTGACATCCATTCCCACCTCCACTTATTCTTCATTCCCTTATCTACCTCTCACGCTTTTTTCTTTCCAGTATCGGTATTTTCCTCTAAAAACGGCATGATTGGAACACAAAGTCACAATATCCATGCTTCAGTCTTATAGACCGGCCGGAAGTCATCAACCGGATACGCGGGTTATGCCCCTTTCAGCTGTGCATCTTTACACAAATCTGATACAAATCTTGCTCCGTTTACTTTTATATATTTTTTTTTTACGATTTTTTTTTCCGAAAAATCGGATTTCCGATTGTAGGCTTCAGCAAAAATCTGATTTTCCGACTGTAGGCGGAAAGGTGGCACCCATGGGTGGGAGGACAACATTTAAGAATGGACTGGCTTGACACTGAGCAAAGCCATGAGGGTTGCCGAGGACAGAGAAAGATGGAGAATGCTGGTTAAACAATCATCTGTGGTGCCCCATCGACCTTGGAGTTACAAGATAGGATAGGATAGGATAGAATTTTTAGCGAGCTGACCAGACGACCGTACTCCAAGGCTAAATTGCTTACAAATACAGTGAACGAATGTACGGTAGGCAAGTCTGTACTTGTAATCTGTGGCCCACTCTCCCCCCCCCCCCCCCCTCCCCATCTTCCTCTCCCCTGACTTCTCTTCTCATCAAAACTAGATCAATATTAAAAAAGAAAAAGCCCAATAGATTTTGGGGGGTGAGAGGGAGGGGCGGGAGAGGGGGGGGGGGGGGTGTTACAACATACCACCACAGCCAGCAAAGACATCCAACATGCGCAGCCTTTGGAACTGAACCTTCTGTGCACCATCTTCATCTTGCTCCGTCTCTGTTGTCTTGCTGCTCTTCCCCTTTCCTTTCCCTTTGCCCTTCCCTTTGCCCTTGCTTCCCAGGGACAGGGCCTCGGAAGGCGGGTCCTCAAACTCCCGCTTTTCAGGGTTGTATGCCTATAAAAAAACACAAACGAAAACCGCCATAGACAGACAGTTACAGACATTTAATACCTCAACCCTGTCTGTTCTTTTGTACAGATCAGGCTCGGTTCAGCTTTTTTTTAAAATTCTATTCATTTTTCAAAATTATTTTTGAAATTCCCTCCTATACATAGCTGTACTCACACCAAACAAATTTTTTCATGCTTAATAACAACAACAACAGAGGGTGCTATCACAAGTATTTTCTTTCCCCAAACTCAAGCGCGGCAATCTGAAGAAATCGCTACCATTACTGAAGAATGTTGGATTGTTTTTTTTCCCAATGACTACCTTACTGTACACAATAGTATATCATCATTTGTTCCAGCTGAACATTGACATTTTAGCGTCTACACCCACCATTGGTGATACGGCAATAACACTCCCATGGAAGAAAAGCATTTGGAAACTAAATCAACACTGAACCACTAAAGCAGGCATACTGCAAAAGACGGATCAACACAAAAATGCCCACTTTTATCTTTCCCACCACGGGATTCGAACCTGGGTCATCAGTGTGCCAGTCGAACGCTCTACCACTCGGTTACGGCGGTGCAGCCTGAGCACGCTGGCGGCTGTGGATTTGTGTGCATTATCAGACGATGCTAGCGACTGGAAAGAGAGAGAAGGGGGCGATATCTGCGTACGCCAGGTCCTAAAGAGTGTACACAGCCAGAGTAGAGCATCGTGACTCACCTCCGTAAAGTAGAACCGGTCAGGGCGGCCCAGGAAGTAGGCATCGAGGTCAGAGAAGATGTGGTCGCCACAAATCACACTGCATTTACCCTCCAATGTCGTAAAGTCCACAGTCACCTCTGAAACACATTCATACATCAAAGTCATAATATTTATTTATTTAATCGTTCTTATATAGCGCTTTTCCAGCTCAAGAGCTGCTCAAGGCGCTGGCCGATACAGGATCTAACTCAAGCCGCCCGAGACGCCCACCCGCAGCCTTTGGGCGCATGGTCTGACGCCCGGACAACTGAGCACAATCCTGGGCAGCCAGGGATGGGGGAGAAGGACCTAGGTGCATGCTGGATGTTTTCTTGTCACCGGCACTCACCCGTCTAGGACATGAGCGTCAGGATCTTTAAAGTCCGTTATGATGGAATGTATGCGACACAGACTAGACCTCGGTTTATACTCTCATCTGAAGGAGTAGGAAAACAGGAGTAAAGTGTCTTTCCCAGGGACACAACACAATGGCCCGGCCAGGGCTCGAACCCGGGACCTTCCGATCCGCAAGCCGAAGCACTACCATTAGACCACAGTGCCTCCTATAATAATAACAATAATAATAATGATGACATTTATAAGGAGCTTTTCCTAGAAAGAAACAGTTCAAAGCATTCCCACTTGCAATCACACACTTATCAAACGTTAGTACTATAATAATCATGTAAAAAGGGGTTGGGGGAGGGCTTTAGAAAAAATAGTAGGGGTCCTACTTCACACTTTGTAATTAGCCTACATCGCACAATGTACATTCTGTGAGGAGGGAAAGTATTCTTCCCCTACATACGCTTTCAGTACCACACATGCTCTCTGTGATGTATAGTACTGCCCTTATCTAACTGTTACACAATAGATACGCCTAGTGATGCTATATTATTTTACAACAGATACTATATTTTCTTCATCAAATACTTAAAACACGGTCATAGTCGTTGTGTATGTGTGTTATGTTTATGTTCTGATTTAGTATTTCCTGTTTTGTTTCTGCTTCGTTTAATTACTGATGTATTTATTCATTATTCATTATTTATTTATTTATTTACGTTCTGTAAAGCACTATGAGCTCTAGTAAGGCCGCTGTACAAATGTTAATTATTATTATTAATGGTATTGGATGCAGTCAATTGATAATTTTAAAATCGCATTTTATATCCTTTCCATCTTCTATTAGCGATCTCCCTGCCTTTACATCAAATGTTCAAGTTGTAAATGTAGTGTCTGTAAAAGTTTTAAAAAAAATGTTGTAAAAGTAGTGGTTGTGTATGTAAAGAGTATATGTAACATGTGAGCAGGTATCTTGGCACACATCACCACTCTTTAAGCCAGATTAGTGATTTAGGGAAAAGCGGGGGTCAGAGGGCAATGAAGCTGAAAGTTTTAAACAAATTTAACCCTTAGCCTGCTGACATGTTTTTCCTGCTCTGTGCTAAAGAACATTTTGACTTACGATTAAAAACATACATGCCTTATTATATATATGCCATTGTTGCTAAACTATTACACCTATATATATATATAAAAGTATATAACAAATGAAAGGAAATTGAATAAAGATTCCAAAGAACAGACACAAAAAAGTGTAAGATTGTTGGTTTGTACAATTATGGGATGGAAAGTTAGGGGCATGAGCAAACAAATTCACTCTCACTCAACTGCACACCCATTCTTGAAGTCATACGCAAAGAATTGCAGAATAGAAATAAGATTTATGACCAAAAATTATGAGAACCAAAATGGACTGTAATCAAAGCCTGATAAATACAGAAATAGTCTGTGTAAAAGGCAAATAATATTATTATAGATCTATTGAAAATAATTTTTTTTTTCACCTACCGTCGTCTGCTAAAGATTGTAGCCGGCAATCTTCTTCTTCGTCCTAATCGTAATCCCTCCCTCCCTCCAGCCTCCGTCAAATAAACATCATCACCCGCATCAAAATCTTCATCCCCACTATTATCATCAAAGTTTTCTTCCTGAAACATTTGCGCCACCTCTTCTGCCGTGTAGATCTATGTTCTGCGTGCCATGATGGCGACGAACGAGGCGGAAAATTTCGCCAGTAACAAGTGCTTCGACTGTGGCTTTTTGTTTGAAAATTACCTCTAAACCAAAAGATTTTTCTTTCCAAAACATTACAGTTGAAGGGAAACAACTTTTGTTTCATAAACATGACCAAGGATTTATTTTATAAACGCTTTTACCTCCCTTCCGTACAACGTACGGATACATCGCATAACGATGGCGCTAGACACCCCGTGCTATGTACGTTGACAGCGCAGCCTAAAGGTTAAACCCCCAAAATACCCTCTCAGACCATGTAATTCATTTGTATGGCTGGCTTGCCATCTTGTTTACAATAAAAACAATATCTTTTCAAATTCCATGAATTAGCAATGCCAGACCATTTTTTAGTTATCATTTGATGATTAAGCCTTTTGTGTATTTTAAAAGTATATTCTAAGCTGATAACAAATCAGTTTAAATTTTGAAAATCGGTCAAGAAGAACCAAAGTTATAGTCAAGCAAAGGTCAAGAAATTTGGGCCTTCGGAGAAACAGTTTTTACTAAGGATCATAGGCAGTGGAGTGGCACCAGTTTAATACAGAAAATTATACATTTTTCATCAGATTTCCGATATTTGTAGGAATTTTAAAATAAAAATTGGCACACAAAATGAAAAAAATGTGCTGAATCCATTGGCGGCCATTACAATGAAATGTGACTAAAGCAAAACTAGCTAATTTGCATAAATTAACATAAATTTACCAAAAAAAAATATTTTTTTTATCGAATTCAGTATATTATCAACTTTAATTATGAATAACTAGCATTTTTGCATTCTGTAATGATCTTCTAAATTAAATTAGTTAAAAAATATGTAAAATTTAAATTTAGCAATTTGCTTAATAAATTATCTTAGCTCAGATTGGTTGAATTTTTAACGAAGCATAACTTCACTGAAAATGAAGCGATTTACATAGTTTTAGTTTTTTCTGGCTAACTTTTTATTTCAAATTCAATCTTTTATTATTGAATATGATGTGGATTTTGTTTGTTTGTTTGTTTGTTGTTTTTTTGCATTACAACATGACTATTACGACAGTAGATAGTTTACAGGTGAGACATTAAGTCACAACATAATACACTCAAACAACTTTTGTCTAGTGAAATATTACAAGTCTTGTTTTTATTTTAATTATCAAATCATCCTCTGTTAAAAAAAATAAAATAAAAAAGTTATGAATACTGTTAACAAAAATAATATTTTATTAGTAATTATGAATCACTGTCAGCGTTAAACTAAAGTTAATTATTAGGCCTATACATCGGCATAGTGATTGTCAAGTGCTAGTCAGTACGATCCAACCCTACATCCCTATAGGCACATTCCAAGTTGACTAGCTATCGCACATCAGAGCTGGCATTCTAAATATAGATCAGCTGCAAGGGTGTTCTACAATAATGGACTGACCTACATTGCTGAATAAGTAACCACGAACATTGTTTACTACACTGTTTACAGCTATGATCTTTGTCTATGCTTTTGCTAGGCTAATCGTAAAACAAAAGAAAAAGAAAAACTGTTAACAATATTTATAGATATTTTTTTAAAGATGAACAATTACACTTGATAAAATAATAGAGAGCGTGATGCCGGTAAGCTACTTGCACTTAGACTGTTATAGGCCTAGTCGCTCGCTACTGGCTTCTGACTGAACATTGTCGAAGGGGTACCTCGGCAAAATTCAAATTCCATCACTATGCTTATCGGAATATTAAAACCAAATACCTGAATGAAAAGAGGAAATCCTGAAGAATTTAAATATGTGCGTTACCGAACAGTGCAAAAAAAAAATTTGAGTAAAGTTTCAAAAAATATTAAAGCAGTTTCAAATTTACCTTATTAACTCCCGTGTTTGATAAGACAGGAAGTCGTAACGCATACCAAATGAAAGAGCAACCTTTTTTCTGATTGGATGCCAAGTTTGAGAGAAATCCAATCACAAATTGTGTTGGAAACGAGAGTTGACTGATGTACCCCTCTGAGAAAAAAGCGACCGAGTGTGTGCCATGCTGATCGGCAGCAGTTTTACTCAAATTTTGACAAATAACTCGCAATATTTCAATGAAAACAACACGGGCAAACACCAAACTTCACAGATATGTTGTTGAAGCCCTTTTTAACAACTTTATTTCATACATTAGTTATGCATAATTTACGATTAGGCTACATTTGTTCATGAAAGTGAAGTGGTGGTAATTGTGCCATTTTTTGACGCAGTTTCCGCGGGGGTTTGGCATTGCTACATGAATAATCTTTTAAGGTATCTTTACTTCATCTCCAGGGAGAATGCCACAAACATGGATGAATGTCCCCAGCGTTAACAAAAATTTGCTGATAATAAAAAAATTTACCCAACACCAAATTTACTTAACTTGAGCTTGGACTAGGAAGCATTGGGGTTGCTCCTTTTGGCTCTCAGGGCTTGGTCTTTACCAGTGCCTTCAGCTTGGTCAAAGTAGGTCACAAAAGTGATTTCTTCATGTTTCCTTTCAAGCCACTCCCACGTCCACTTATTCTTTATACTGCTGTCTATTTCTGTGGTTGAAGATTCCCACGGAACAATGTCTGTTCTCCACATTTTCAGACATGGTCCAAACGTTGTGCCCAAGCAGAAGTAGAGCGGGGTGCGCATGCTACTTCCGGTTGCAGAAGACAGTACACCGATGTTGCGATACATTTGACCCACCCTCAAATTTCTCTGCAATTTTTCCAGGGTGGTGGTGAGGGTGGAGGGAGGAGGGAAGGGCGGGGAAGCGGGCTGGGGAGCAAAAATTTTATTTTGCAGATTTTTATATTTATTTTTTTTAATGCCACAATTTTTATCGGGAATCTGCGAATTCGCGAAAAGGTACATTGCCTATATAATAATTATTATGAGATTACCCTCGTTGCTCCAGTACAGCTTGTTCAGATCGCAGTGGTAGGCCCATCGAATTCCTTTGTGGGTATTTTCAGGTCTGCAACGAAAATAACAAACAGCAACTTGAAAAAACAACAACCACAGTCCGTACAATATTTTGTTTTAACGATACAATGGCAAAGACCGTAGCAGAACATAATGGCCGTTACCGTAGACTGCATGATCATGCAAAAAAAAGAAGGACCAGACCTGCCAACTCATACTTCTATTTTCAGTAATCAAAATTGACAATTTCCGTAGTTTTATGACAATTTCCGTAGTTTTATGACAACTTCAGTAGTTTTATGACAATTTCACAGTAGTTTTATGACAATTTCACTGTAGTTTTATGACAATTTCATTAGTTCTATGTCAATTTCAGTCATCAACGCGCGTCACTGTGAAAAACGCTGTGCTTCAAACGATTTGGATTCCTGAATGCACAGAAATTTCTCGGTGTAATCTTTACGATATTCCTGTTAAGACAACCGAATCTTCTGTTTATAAACTTGGCTTCAGTGGAGTAGCCCTGTCTAAACATGGTTTACATGTTCGTGGCATGGTGATTCTGTATTCAAAGAACAAACCTCAACTCATAGATTTCTGGCCAATGCAAAGACCTCATTCCGATTGGCTGCATCCAAACCGTTAATGGCTGCATCCAAAAGCCTAACAGTAACAGGTGCTGGAATCGTGATCACATTATGAGACTGTGATCTTAATAAGAAAGAGGGCGAGATGGAGGGAAAGAGAGAGATGGAAAGGGTGGGGACAGGCCTGTGGCTTTCCATACTGTACTTTTATTGCCCAATGTTCAAACTTCAATCAAGTCGATTTCCATTAAACAATACACAATGACAACAAAACAAAACAAAACGCAAAAATAGACATAGAAAATATTTAAAGTGAAAAGAAAAATACACTAATTAAATAATTAATTAGTAAACCAGGGTTCTTACCCAAAAAGCACTTCAAAATTCCCAAACTTTTCCCGACCATATTTTCAGAAATTCAAAGACCTGTAAGATACAAACTTACCTATTTAATATTTGATATTCAATGACAAAACAGTTTAGTTTTCACTCAAGACCACATGGTATAACTACACAAATTTACCAAAGGTGTTCTGCAAGCTTTATTATATTACAGTTCAGTGTCAATTCTTCTCAATTCAACGAAACTGTCTGATTTGTTGATTACTTTGTTTTGAATTAGAGTGTAAAGAACACTTTAAATTATTGAATCCTAAGTACAGTGCTGAGTTTATTTGCAAATATTATTTATCCTTTGTTGTTGTATGAATTTTGAAGATTTTGAGATGGTGATCAGAAGAGAGTTCTACTGGTTTTTGGGTCCACTGATATTTTCTTGGATAAGTATATCCAGTTCTTGGGCCTGCTTGCACTTTTCCTGTGAACGCTTCCTGAAAGCATTGGACTCTGCAATGAGTGTGAGCTTAGCTTTTTTCTCAGCCTCTTCTGCTTTCAGATCAGCCGACCTCTCCAGAGCTTCAGCATCAGCAACAGTGCGATTCTTCTTGGATTTGAGATGTTCAATTTCTGCAGCCAACATTCGTTTTCATATTTTGCTAACAATAGCTCGTTGAAGGAACAAACGCCCGGCATTTTGTCAACCTCAAACTCGCAGGAAGAAGAAATACGAGGTTCCCGGATGTTGAGCAAGGGGAAGCAACTATCGATTTCAACTTTACTGGCGAGAAAACGAAAGTATGATTGTACTTCGACGATCGCGTCATGATCGCTTGCGTTTATTACAGGAAAAAAAATTAAATAAAAATCCAAACTACGTACATTTTAAATCAACACTCTTATTTATGTTTGTGTTCTTTTGCATATTTCCCAAACGTTTCCCAAACTTTAGACACAAACTTAGTTTTCAAAGACTTTCCAGGACCTGGAAAATATATTTTATTATTCCCAAACTTTCCAAGACCTTCAAAGACCGTATGAACCTGGTAAACAAAACGGCTATGACAAACCTACCTGTAGAATTTCCGGACTCTGATCTTCAGTTCAGCCACGTTAACCAGCTTGGAGGTGGTGGACTTCCTGCAGAAGATCTGCTCTATTCGGGCCACTCGGAACGGGTCAGGGCAGGCCTCATTGGATCCTTTCACGTATTCCGTCTTTCTGAACACCTCTGGGTAAACGTCTTCGTCCACCTTGAAGATGATGTGAAAAGAAATAAAATAAAATAAATGTCCTCTTAGGCTTTTTCATTATTTATGAGACTGAACATAAACACTAACAAAAACAGACAAATACAACTTGAAATAAAATTGAATTGGCTAGCTGTAACGTTTATGTTTTTGTAATGTTTTTATAGCTCTTTATGGTCTGATGACATTATATAATTGTTAGTTTTCTTGTGAAAAGATGTTGGTAGAAGCTATGAGAGCTAACTTTTGATTGGTTTAGCTGATCATATGACAGTTCACTAATGTATATTCAAAAATCTAGTCATTCTTTTCTTGACTATACTAGAGGTAGTTGTGCCAGATTTCTCGCAGCTGTGTCTGCAGATATATATTGTTTATTATTTGAAAATTGTGTATTATACAGTGATGTTGCTAGAAATTTTTAGCATAGGCCATTTGGCCGATTCAGTCACAAACCTTTAGGACATTTTGAAAATCTTTTGGCCATTATTGTGACTTACAAAAATGTTGCAATACCACACACAGAACACTGAGGAAAAAAGTTTTGTTTATATTTATTAACAACAAAAGAATATAAAACTTGATGAAATGACTCGAATGGATGACTAATATACTCTTCAACTGAAATGTAAACTTAGGTGAATCCCTGATCAAAACACATAAAACAACAACAACAAAAATGTACTGGCATGACACCTGACAGGGCTAGTCATGTCCCTCAATCTCTGAATACAGGCTTCTAGGTTTACACTTTAAACTCTTGGGTTGGTGGAACTGGAAACGGCACTTTCTCTTTTAGTCTGAGTCAGGTCCAATGTCCCAGGGTTCGATGGCACTGCATCACCCTGATTTGTCACAGCCTCAGAGGTTGTTCCACTTTCTTTTTATTTTTACTTCTTTCCAACACCAAACGAGAGGAAGCGCTGGCCACTGATAAGTTTCAGCTTTTTTTTCGGCGGCATTTCAAAAATGAAAAGTGTTATTTCCGGAAGCACGCCGTTTGCAACAAGGGAAGTTACTCTAACTCTCTCTGCTGATGCATGTGTCGTCTGCTTGGCGCTTTCGATACGCAATGTTCGACAATAACTCATAACTCCTTTATTTATCCGATAGGAAATTAATATGGCCAGAGGCAATAACGGCTGATCAGAACATGACTCTTTGGGACATTTTTGAATAGGCATTATCCCTAAATAAACCGAAAGTAGAGTTGCTTCCCCTGAAATGCGGTACACAATACATGTTGACAGCTATCCTAAATAAACCGAAAGTAAGTCAATGAGAGTTGCTTCCCCTGAAAAGCGGTACAAAATACATGTTGACAGCTATTTAGGAAGTACTCCTATTTTATCGGTATATGGCCGATTTGCCGACGAAAACGACATCACTGATTATAAATGTAATACCAAACAAAACGCAAAAACAGACAATATTAAGAGAGAAAGAACGCTATTTGTATTGGTTATGTAATAAAATAATAAATAATTTTGATATTGGTGTGAAGGATGGAGTGGGCAGGAGATGAACATGGTGGTTCACTGTACTTTTGAATAACAAACTGAATTTAGACAATTAATTGATTTGAATTTGAAACTACAATTGCAGTATAAAGCATTCATTCCATTTCGTTACACTAGTCTTATAACATGCCCAGGGAAAAAGAAACCAAGTAAATTTAATTTTACTTTCAAAATATTTAGCTGTATTTTTCCTTTGTGAAAAGTGAAGAATAAATGCATTTTAAAGAAATAAAACTTTTGAAGAAGTATGAAGGAACCAAAGTGACACTTTATTTTCCAATGTAACATGTTAGATATCTATTATAGGAACAATGGATAATATAACTTTATAATTACCTCATTCATTGCGGAAGATGACAATCAATTTTGTATTCTTTTTTTATTGTTATTCTTTATGCTTTGCATGGCCAATAGAAACCTTTTCAATGTAATCTTTTGAAAGAACAAAACTGATTATGTCTTATAATCAGCATCATATTTCTGATGCAGAACTTCTTTTTTCTGTACGCTACTAGAACATGTATGTATGAGATTGTAAACTAAAGAATAAAATAGTGCAGTTCTATGCACAACTCTCACAGTCACAATTTTTCAGCTAAAAAAAAAACCAGACCAAGGAGCTAAATAAAGATGCTCTCTGACTGCAAACGCTAAATAACCTTTCATGTGACTCAAGAATTCTTGCACAGTTATACCTCAACATTTCCACCATATGGCAAGTACATTTTATTGCAAAATAAACATTGTCCAGGACTATTTGTTTTTAAAATAAATGAAATAAAATGAGGACACTGCAACCATGCCAACAAGTTCTTCTTGCTCAGAGCTGCCAACCCCTAAAAAAAATTTCAGTAGCAAATAAAGAAAAATATCCGTAGTTTCAGCTCAATTTCAGTAGCAAATGTACGAACAAGAATTTTCACATGATAAAATGAGCATTATTTAAAATGTTGATATTAGCTGAAATAAAAACCAAACACCAACACAAAAAGCATTAACTTTCAAATATTTATTTTTAAAATGATAGAAATGTTCCTGAAAAAAAAACAACAGTTTTAACATTTTGTTCGGAAAAGCTAACCCATACACCATACGCGGCGAGGAATCGCGATTAATCGCGAGTCCTCACGTGTAATCGCCTGAAGGAAACACGGGGATCACAGGACATGACTGTGGTCTCTCTCTCTCTCTCTCTCTCTCAGTCTACCGCGCAGTGGCTGCTGAGCTAAAAATAGCGCACACGCAAAGCGCTATACGAAAGTCTATGATATTGACGAAAGCCTAGTAGGCCTACGTCTCTCGCGGCTTTGTTTCGATACTTGTAAAAAAATAGGTATGCTTTGAAATTTTTCTTCCGTAGTATTTCTTGAAATGGCGTAGTTGCGGAATTAAAGAACATTTTCCGGAGAAACTACGGACGTTCCGTAGGGGTTGGCAGCTCTGCTTGCTTTACAGGTTTAACATGGAAAGAAAAAAAAACTAATTTTTAAAAAGAAAGGACTTGAAAACAGCCATCAACTAAAAGTTCAATTTTGGCCACTGGCTTCCTGTCAGTTGTTTTGATTGCATCATTTCATCAGTTTACAAAGCAATAACCCAAAAATATTGAGTATTGTTACAATTAAATATAAAATTACTGAAATGAAGGGAAAGGGGAGAGAACAAGAAGAACAAGAAAAAGGAGGGGGGAAATGGGGGGAAGAGAGAAAGAGAGAGAGGGAAGGGGAGAGAGAGAGGGGGGGGAATGATAACATTGAATCATGTAATAGGATTAAGGAATCAAGGATTCAGGCTCTAACGCCTCGTCCTGCAATCTGCCAGAGAGAGAGAGAGAGAGAGAGAGAGAGAGAGAGAGAGAGAGAGAGAGAGAGAGAGAGAGAGAGAGAGAGAGAGAGAGAGAGAGAGAGAGAGAGAGAGAGGGAGAGAGAGAGAGAGGGAGAGAGAGAGAGAGAGAGAAAGTGAGGCAAAGAGGGTTAAAAAGATTATGGTGAAAGAAACCTTTCGGGCCATGGAAAGAAATTTACGGAGAAGGTTGACATTCTATTGAGTTTAAATAAAAAGATCTCAGCTTGCATGCGCTAAACCAACAAAAGGAAAAAAAATATTATTTTTGACTTGCAACAAGTATCAAGCTTCTTGCTTTGCACTTGCACAAAATAATAAATTAAAAAAACAACCAACAGCAACACTGCAATCAATCAAATTTGGCCATCCTGGGCCAAAACGTACGTTAGTTAGGTCAAATTCATTGTCCGAGTCCTGAAATGAGTGAAAACGCTCTGGAAGTAAGTTAAGAGAACACGCACATTCATCATCTCATAATCAATACAGTAACTTTCCCATGTTGGAGGAGCCCAGAGATCCTGAAATGCACGCACACACACACACATTCATTAAAAACGCAGAATACTATAGCAGTCGACGAATCAGCCAAAGTAGTCGTAGTAGTAGTAGGTTTCTGTCAATATGAACTCAACAAAACCTACAGGACCCTTTTTTTAATTTCTGTTGGCATGAACTCGCCACCGAGTATCTCTTCTTTTTATTTTATTGTTATTTTCTGCCCTCTGGTTTGATTGATCGTAATCTCTCCTCCCCTTCCTCACTCCTCCCAAACCTCCCTCACACTTTCTTCTTTTATTCTCACCCCTTCTCAGCTTTTTTCTCCAACCGTGACCCCCTCCCCCTCCCGTCTCTCACCCCCAACTTTTTGCCGCTATAGATCTGTTACTAAGGTTACACAGGCAGTGGGCCCGAAAGTGACGCCGACCCCCATTTTGAGTGTAAGAGGCTAGTTGAGTGCATAGGCTTACACACAACTTATGCCTGATGGATCTTTGACACTCAGTCAGCTTCAAGGTGGCCTTGTTCAGTGGAGACCGAGCCTATATTTTCTTCCCTCGTTGTCGAACAAAAAGACCCCCCACTTTTCCAGTTAACAGGCTTCTTACGTTTTTGTCAAACTTCAGAGGCTTGGCAGGTTTCTCGGCTTTGATGGCAAACCCGAACGCCTCGGGCTGGACATAGCAGCAGTCTCCCACTTTGTACTGCACCCCGTTCCTACGAGCGCTTTCAAAGTACTGGTAGCTCTTGGACGGACTCTTCACAGCCTCTGGGTCCAGCTCGTTGCCAACGCTGGTTTCAATTTTCTGGAGGAGAACATAAAAAAAGTTAAGACATGGCGAGGCAAGACAAAAAAAAAAAAAAGTCAATTCATTTCATATTATTTCAATACCTCATGGGACACTTAAATTCGGGGAACAAATGGAGAACAAACAATGACTACATAAAAAGATAAATGTAATTGTTTCTACTGAGTGTTTTTCAACTTTGAAGCTGCTTAAAGTGCTGGCAACAGAGGATCTGAATACTAAGACCTCTCATCCCAAGACCAAAAAATGCAGAGAAAAAAGCGTCACGGTCATTCTTTACCTTTCTCTGATCATCCAGTCTGTGGCAGCTGAGGCAGAATTTGGGGCCGAGGGTAGCAGACAGGTGGGAATCCAGTAAAGGTGGGTCCTCAAATCTGGCGTACTCTTGATCATACCTGCACAACGCCGACACTATAGAGACAACAGGCCGGTTTGCACTCAACAGGTGACCTTGGTGATGGGTTGAGGGTAAGAGATCTATCAGGTGGAGGTAGTGGGTAGTAGGCATATGCCCTCAACAATCTCCGACTCTCAGATAGGGGTCCACATCACTTTGGGGTCAACTTCTTATATAACCTTAGCAGCAGCCCGATGGCCTTTTTTCGATAGCACTGACAATTAATAAAAATAATGAGGGTGATAGGACGATAAAAACCTACATACAAGAGCTTTTTTTTAAAGGCTTTTATAATGTTCTGGAAAAAAACAAAAACAAAACAGCAGAGTGGTTGTCGTATTAGAGCAAAACCTTTTGCTTGCTGTTCATAAAACTCGTACTTCGCACATGTTTACCAGAGATCTTAAAAGGAAAGATAGAACAGTGACGCAATTTCTTGACCGTCAGTTCTAGGGCTTGCCGGCAGACTGACTGTCCCTGGCTCCGCAATAAATAAAGGATACAGGGCGTCCACGAATACAAAATCGTGCAAGAGTGGAGAACAAAGTAGCACAAACAAGTGCCACAACTTCCCATGTCATTTTAACTGTAAAGAAAAGTCGTTGCACCATTTTGCAAAGGACAACCCAAGATTATTTTTTCTTCTCAAAATTCACTAATAACCAGCTTTCCAGCATGAACTTGCCCTGAACCACAGATTCAGTGCAGTGTAGAGTCATCGGTGTTGATTAGGCATCACAGGCCTGTTGCAGGTTCCCATGTTCTTGATGGGCTGGTCATTGAAGGGTCTTTATAACGGTTCTTTTTGACCAGGTCTCTTCTAAAATCCCTGAATAAACAGGCTACAGATATTATGATTAGATCTAAACTGGTACAGATGCAGTATAGACCTAACTGATGAGATCTTTGAGGAAAGAATCTGAAATGGAATGCTATAGAGACAACGTTTATGCCAGTTTAACCTTCATTATATAAAAGTTGTGCAGTTTATGGGTACATTTTATAAGCATAATAATGGTAAACTGTTTAGTTTTGCCACAAGCTATTGGAATATATATAGTCGAGTTTTCAAGTGAATAATTCTGTCTCCTGTTCTCTCTCTCTCTCCCTTTTCTTGTGGTGATAGAGCAGCATGCAAGGAGCTTCTTGCTGAGAATACACATGGCTCAACTGTACAAAGAAAGAGATTGCTTTATATACCGCACCTGCCTGCTCAGAGAGTTTCCCAAAGCACTGGCCACTAATATTCAGCAATCACACAATAGTTTGTTGAAGTCAGGATTCAAACCCATGTCGCCCAAGTTGTACTTACACACTGTTGCCCCTATCATACACTTTCGTGAATTTCTTTGATAATTTATTTGATAAATAGTGATTGGTTGCCAAAAAAAAAAAAAATTAAATACATAAACATTAGGAAATTAGAGTTACCAAATTTATTTTTCACTTAGACCCTATCATCCTCTCACATAAATATCAAGTTTCACAATAATCTTATCAGCAGTTTGGGAGAAAATCTATGTTCAAATCACACTTTTTATAAGGGTTGCAAGCTGATCGCTGGAATGATAATCAGAGCATGGAATTACCCCTGTTAAAAAAAGAGGAAATACCATCCCCCTAGAGGGGTCCGGAGGCATGCTCCTCCGGAAAATTTTTAACATATATATTAAAATCTGTGCAATCTGGTGCATTTTAGACAAAAACTTAGCAGTTTAAAGGTCAACATCATTGAAAAATAAAACTGAGCACAAAATATCTACATAATAAAAGAAATCACATGCCGAACAACTTTTTCCCGAAAAATACTGCCTTTTTTTAATATTGAATAAAATCTACTTCGAATAAATTTTTGCACCTTCGAAAAACCCGCTCACGTGACCACATGGCTCGTGACGTCAACTGCTGTAGACAATATGGAGTCAGAAAGTGCCCATTCTCTACCAAAACGCAGGAAAACGAAGAGCAGTGGCCTATATTGTGCCGTTGGAGATTGTACAAACAAACAAGCGGATGGGTTAACATTGCATAGGTTTCCAAAAAACGAAGAAGTGCGAAATAAGTGGGTGAGATTCGTGCAGGAAAAGCGTGTAAACTTCGGTCCCAAGTAGGCCTACGGGACACCAACTGCGTCGTCAGCAATTTGCGCAAAACACTTCGCTGAAGACTGCTACCCCCCCAAGTGCCACTTTAATGCGGAGCTTTGGGATGAAAACAATACAGACATTAAAGCCTGGCTCTGTTCCAACGATCCAAAGTCCGCGTGCCATAGCAGCAATCACCTCAACAACAGCAACAGTTATTCAAGTTACTAGTAGTAGGCCTACTAGTACTGCTTCAACTTCAACTACAGTCACAGTAATGTTGCTACTACACATCCATCGTCTGCTATCAGTTTGCCGGGTGTCAGGAAAGTCAGAGGAGCTTTTCAGAAAAGAGAACGCAAGAGGGCATGTATTCACTGGTCTAGCTCGTATAATTGGAACACGACAGATCGAGTAAAGAATCGAGTGAAGAAACACTGCTTGTCTCGCTTGTAACTTCGTTGTTTGTAGATTATAGTCACACGACACTTTCGCATATAGGTGACTACTGGACCGATTTATACTGACACCAGCGGGCCAGTTGTTGGTAAAGGGAAAAATAATATGATCACACGTTGACCAATCCGGGATTCGAACCAGCGACCTTTCGGTTACTAGCAAGACGCTCTTACCAACTGAGCTACCCGGCCCCTTGCTTGTAACTTCTTCGCTGTCGGCCAATGTCTACAGCTGCTGACGTCACTGCGAGGGGAGATCAGCGATAGCTGCGTTTTAGATTATTACTTCCCTTACCCTTAATTACAGGTAGGAAATCCCACTTTCAGTGATCGATATCTATTAAACGGTAGAGCTTTGCATACCGAAATTTTTGCATCTGGTATTATTTAGTAAAGGTCTTTCAGCAGAAACTTTTTGACCGAGCACTGTGGTTGACCTTTAACCCCATAAAAATTTTGCCAATTTTTTCCTTAATTTTTTTTTTTACAATTATTTATTAACTTTTTTTTTTTTTTAAAATAAGATCTAATTATACAGGTGAAAACAAGGATTTTTCTTTCTCTGGTCACCGAATTCTAACAAAGGTTGTATAGAGTTCAAAATAATTTGATTACACTTGACTGGAAATACATTTTAATGAATTTATTCATAAATAAAATAAAGAGCATTTTAACAATACACAGTTTATGTGTGTGAATTCCAGTTTACTTGAAAACTAAGACCAATGAACTCTGCTTCTTTTTTGTGGGGACTGGTGACTGACTGGCAGCATGAGCACAATCTTTTTCCACGAAAGATGATAGGATCTGGCTGGTTGATGGTTCAAGCTCTAGATTTGTTGATTCCACAGGGGCAAAGCAGGAAGATGACACTGCAAGAGATTTCTGATGCTTTTGCCTTGCTCTGTCATTTGCAGACTCAATAGTTTCTGTTGCCTTTCTTTTGGATGGTAGTTTTTTTAAGTGTTACGTTGCGCTCTTCTGTTTTCTTGCTCTTTGTCTCCCGGTTTTTCTCCTTTCCACATTCACTCTCCAGGCTATGACTGTAGGCATATTGCTGGTCAGCCTGGGGCACACTGGATCCTACTTTGGGTCTTTTTTCTGAAAGTACTCAACAGCTGTAGCTTTCTAATTTGAAATGAAAGCAGTTCTTCTCCGACTTTTACTTCTAACCAAGCCTACCTCCACCCATTTCTAGCAGTGTCATCCACCAAAACCTCACCATGATTCACAATTCGCCTCTCCGCCATCTTTGACAACTAAAGCTACCAAGCTACAGCAGTGTGAATCGCGCTTTTTGAGATCGGCAACCCGTTTAGAGATTCACTGGATCAGAACAAGAAAAAAATCGGTTAGCTGTTACACCTCCATACAGATTGTTTTTCCGCGGAAACTTACAAGATTTCCGCGAAAAGCAAGGCCCTGTACCGCGGAAAATCGCGGAGAATTCCATGCTCTGGATAATCCATGTTATCGCACACATATGATGTAAGGAGTTTCATATCTCCCCTTTTAAGATCTCTGTGTTTACAAGATATAAAAAGCCAGTATCTGACCTAACACATAGTGTCAGAAGTGGGATTCGCGAAATTAAAAATACGGACCATTTTTGGTAGAAGTAGGTGCTGCCGTCATCGTTCGTGATGACTCGGTCCTCGTCAGGGTTGTCGGATCCCCCACACATCTTCCAGTCATCCCCGGCTTTCTTATAGATCACCTGCCAAACAAAACAACACACACAAAATAACCCATTTATTTAATTCTAATCGTTCTTAAACAGCGCTTAGCTCAAGGCACTGGCTGATACAGGATCCAACTCAAGATTCCATACTTCAACTATCTCGCCTTCCGCTTACACTTCTGAGTCAACTGCGCCCCCTTTATTATGCTTTGGGTAAAACAGGAACTGTAACTCAAGCGTTCTCCAAAAATGTCCCACCAAAATTGACAAGAACACACACTGCCTTATCATTTTTTTTTTTCATTATTATAAATAGCGTTGCACAGCATACAGGCCATGACTTTAACCGCTGCCTGAACCTAAAGATAGCCTGCTATGACCTCACATAGTCAGCGCCTTTCCAGAATCCTTCAATGGTATCGTGATAACTGAGAAGACAGCGTGCATTGCTCTCATCATTTTTGCTTTATGTAGCTGCATTTCTTAACTTTGCTTGATTCAGTGTGTGTTTAGTTAGCTAGATAATCAATCTATATGTTGTGATTTTTTTTTTGATGATTCTAAATGAATAAGTTGTTTGTTTTGTTACTATGTTGAAGGAGACAGCGTTCGTTTGAGATTATCCTCCTAGTTTTATACTATTTTGCATGTGTCGGTTCCCTTGTTGTTGTTTTTGGGGGAGAAGAGGTTGAAGGGGGTGGTAGTGGTCAGGCAGTCTATTTTTATCTCCATCCTTAACCACGGCATTTGAGGTTGGAGTGGTTTTAGTTAAAAATACTTTATGTGAAAGGCGTGTAAAAAAGGTCGACGGATTATAAAAACACAGCAGATGAACTCATTCCTTACTAACAACCAATGCCATCACAGTGGATCCATGACCATCGCTTCCCCATGAACCATTGCATCAGAGTGGTCTCCTGCCCATCACTTCCCCACATACCATTGCCATCACAGTGGTCTCCTGCCAATCACTTCCCCACAAACCATTGCATCAGAGTGGTCTCCTGCCCATCACTTCCCCACGAACCATTGCATCTGAGTGGTCTCCTGCCCATCACTTCCCCACAAACCATTGCATCAGAGTGGTCTCCTGCCCATCACTTCCCCACGAACCATTGCCATTGCAGTTTTTAACTGTGATATGTTGGCTTTTTCTTTTTTTGCTTCAATGAAGTCAATTTTTGTATAAAACTAGCTTTCAACTTTGTTCTATTGCCCCACTGTTTAAAAACGAGGCAGCAGATTTTAATTTCATAATCACTTTCTTTGTGTGATTGTTTGCCAAACAAAATGGCGTCATCTACTCCCCCCCCCCCCCCCCCCAAAAAAAAAAGTTTCATTTATACAGTATACCCTCCATCTAAAACAGGTATTGTCCAACTTTGCACTATAGTGTACCAATATTTCAACAATAACTCCTAAAATGCCCATGTTCTTTTGTGGAGTACTTTACTATTAATGAATTTTTAAACTAAATAGTACAAATGATCAGTATACAGAAAAAAAAGAGTAGGAGTGAGATAAACAATTCTTTATACATGTATATTTCTAATACTCTTTGTTAGGAGTTACGCTCCAACTCCAGAAGTCTGCAACCAGCAAGTGTTGAGTGGTGTGCCCAAGTGTACATATGTGTATGTGTGTGTGTGTGAGAGAGAGAGCGTGTTTGCGTATGCGTGTTTGCGTCATTGTAATTACTGCATAATAAAACAATCTTTCATTCGTTTTTCTAAAAAAAGAATACTAGCATACCACACCATTTGGTAGCAATAAGGGAGAATGGAATCAGACAAAATATTTTAGAACAACAGTCATTGAAGCTATTCCATTGCAAACAAAAAATAAAAAGCTGACACTTTGAAAACACTAATCCTCACAGAATCACTCAACAGGCCTAATTCGGGAAATAACATCTTTTGTTTGTTTTGTTTTTAGTTACCTATAGTTATCAGGGGCAGACATCTGGTCTCAGAACACTAAGAAAGCTACCCCGAGCTGCAAGCTTTTCTTCGGAAAATGGGCGTGGTGGTTGCTTGGCAGTGCAAGGCCGAACTAGCGGAGCTAGCCAGGATTGCAACTGAAATCAACATTTCGGTTGATCCGGAAGGTTTGATGGAGGTCAGAGCAGAAATGATAGGCTTGTGTTCTTTTGCAAAGAATGTCCGGCCAATGTTAAAGCTCTGGGCGCCACATGTGTGGAAGCTGTTGTTTTCCCTTGGTATTTCCCTATCATAGTCTAATATTTTGCTGAAGACATCGAGAAAGTTGTCAAAAGAAGTTAGCTCTCGTAAATTCTCTAACCTCTGAAGATTTTTCCCCAATAAAAGAAACGTTACAACTAATAATATTTAAATTTTATAAATCATATATTTCCAGAAACTTAGAGAAAAAAAAAGGGCTTACTTTGACAGGAGCGATGATACTAGCAGCGGTGGTGTCGTCACATTCGTCAGTCATAAACACTTCCAATGGGTCCGACGTTTCTCCCAGCACCGTCTCACTCCCTCGGCTGTGATCAAGAATAAATAAATAAATGATTGGAACTTTGCATCAGAAATGATGCCATCCACAAGCCTAAACGTTTCGTACTTAAGAGCCTTTGGAATCACAAATGGTTTTGAACAACAACAGAGTGTGACCAGTGGTGTGGCATCTACAGCACAACAAAAGAGATGGAAAGCGAAAACTTACAGGAACCAGTGCACGTGAAGCTTTTTGTCTTTAGAGCCTTCGTCAAACATGTACTGCACACGAGCGATGTACACAGGGCAAGAGGGGTCATCTGGTCGAATGGACACACAGTCTCCACAAGTCACCTATGGATCAGACAATAAACATTACTTTCATCTAATGCAAGACAAAAGGAAAGCATGACAACAACAGACCTTTATCATTCCTCTATTTTCAATATTGCCACAGCCGGGCTGTTACTAAGGTTATATGTGCAGTTAGCAACACTGATCCCAATGTGAGGGTCAAACACTGTTGAAGCAGAGATGCCTAGGCGCCCTGATGCCTCTCAGTACTTTGGCAACTTGTTTTCAGTAATTTTGGAACTTTTTTCAGGTATCGTCAGTAATTCTTTTAAAGCTAATACAAACACACAAAAACTAAGTAAAAAACATATTCGTAGACCTCTGAAGTGATTGTCAGGTTCTGAAATATTTTATTTACAAAAAAAGATTATGAAAAATATTACTTGCCTTAGTATAAGGTGCTTGAGTACTCAAAAGCAGCTATTGCTAACATTAGCACACTTGTTGAAGTTTATTTATTTATTTATTTATTTATTTATTTATTTATTATTTGTAGTAGTAGTACACTACAGTACAAAATTAAAAAAAAAAATTGAATGAAGGAAAAGTCAAAATGGCAGTAGCCTACAATTAGTAGCATTAGGATTTGTAGGATTTTTTAAAACGTTGCTTGACTGGAGTCTTTTTCATACTTTTTCTTGGGTTTAAAGCTTTCTTGGCCTTTGGAGTATCGAGTACTTCTATTTCACTGTCAGACTCTTTGGTTTCGTGCTTTCGTTTGGAAGCCATTTTAGAACTCTCGCTTGCTCACGTGATCACCTCTCGTAACATTTCACGCAAGCTTCGCGCCTACAAAAAGCCTCAGACGAACCGTTAGCTTCGCGGTTACAAAAAAGAAGCCTCAAACGAACCTATAAATATAGGCATCAGCGGCGCTATGAAAATTCGTAAAATTAATCGCTGCAAATCCGTAATTTCGCTAACTATTCCGTATTTCCGTAGTAAATATTGTTTTCTCGTAAAATTACGGACGTTCCGTAATACTAGGCATCTCTGTTGAAGGCATAGGCCTACACACAGCTTATGCTTGAAAGATCTCTGACACTCAGCCAGCACCAAGTGTTTAGCGGAGACTGGCCTAATCAAGCTGACAGCCGTAAATACTACTATTACTACTACTGCTAGTTATTTAAATAGCACTTAGTACTAATAAAACATAAATCAGGTCACAGTGCAATAAAGTCTAGACATCACGTAGAAAGGATAAAATCTTCGCCCTCCAATACCCAGCACTTTCAATTTCTAAGGAGGCATGCAAACAGATAAAATGATTATTTTCAATGTTACAGCCATTCCAATTGTATCTATTCCTGGGACTCTCATATACAACAATCATCATAAAAACTCTTTTAACAATAAATACGTGTTGGTTTTCTTTAAATTGGAGGAGGGGGAGGGGGGGGGGGGGGGGGGGAGCAGAGGCGGGAGAGGGGGAGGGATTGTGGGAGAAGATCTAAACTATATTTAGTTTCACAAGAAATATAATTTTACTACTACTTAGCAATACTGAACAAATCTCTTGAAGCAAAACTAAAACCACACATTTACCGTACAATTGTTGATCTTGATGGCAGAGTAGAAAGTACGTTTGCCGATATCCTTGATAGGGGAGCCAACCCATTCTGCCTTGGTTTCCTCGTTCTTGGCGGCCTGGTGGTGTTTGCGGCCCACAGTGGCGTTCTCCAACTGTTTGAAATACTACACATGAATGCTTGTCAGATCTACAGCTTAAATGGCATTGAAATGCTCACAGGCAAACAGGGTTCATACAGATTGAGGGTCTAGATGTCCAAAGCTTTTCCATGCCCAACCCATATTTATCCAGGACAGGCGAACAGCTCAACCTACACATACACAAACAATAAACATACCACACAAAAAAACACCTCCAGGCCACTCCTTCATTTTAGTTTCTTTTGCTTTTAGTATGTGTAGCCATGTTGGCTACAAGAATTTCTGACCATACGGTACGTAGGCCTTACTGTCCCTGTTAGGTTTAAACTAGCTGTGTGCAATTACTTGAGATATACTTTTCAGATCCCTTAAAGCACCTAACCATTAGACTTGGCATGAAATTCTCTATCAGAATATATAAACTTTAATTGTGATTTATGTAGCAGTTTTGAAGGGGCGTGTGATGTTAAGAATAGTGTGATGCATAATCACGTTGATGATCGTCCCTTGGTTTAACCTTTTGAACCCGAAAGACCGATATATCGGTCTAGCCCTTAAACAGCTGTGCCCCGATAGACCGATAAACCAGTCTCGTAACCTTACCTTAGTCTTGCGGTCCGTACAAAGCTTACTGTTCTTTCTAGTACTTGCTGTTTGGAATAGGGTTATTGGGAATAAGGCAGACCTGCCTACCTTACGCATTACTGATCAGTAGTTTTCCCTGTGAATTTCAGTACTTTTGCATTTTCCTTCAGTAATTCTACAGACATGGGTAAACGCGGTGTTTCTGAATAACCAAGGTATGAATAAATTCACGGCACGTTTACTACTTAAAAAGCACAAAAAAACAGTTTTTAAAAGGATAGCAAAAAGAAGAAAACAATATCAAACAGATTTTAAAAAATGATTACTTAGTATCATGAGAGACCATGGCATGCAACAAAAGATAAAACCTGCACATCACTGACCCGGTTGTGATGAAGGATAACTGTCCCACAGAGTTTTATTTACATTACAGGTGATTGACTCAAATGCCATTTTCATGATAAAGATGTATAATTCACAGGAATAGGCACTACACATAAATTATGAATTCAAAGTTTGCCTTTAAAAATTTTTTTTTTAAGTTTTATCAGCTGTCAAAATAAGGACTTGTAACTGTGAATACGTTTACCAATAACAATAGCACATTGTGAGGTTAATTTAATTACAGTTGAAATCGACCACACTGACTGAAAAGACTGTACCCTGTACAAATTTTAACTGGTCCTTATATTGTGCCAGCTGCCTGGAGTAGGCACATTTGAGATGGTCCAGCTCTTCTGGCCTGACATATCTGGGTCTTCATGGTGAGATTTGAGGACCAGCCGCTTACAGACGTTTGCTCCTCCATGCCCAACTGAGAAGTCAGAATCGCACACAGAATAGTAAACTATAATTCTGGGCCATGTTTTTTGAAGCCACAAGACAAGGCCAAGTCCACGTGTAATCCGAACGAAATACTTGCAACTGCAGCTTTTTCTTCTTCTTCTGCACTTGAGCAATCTCTACACACTCAGACTCTTCTGATTCGTAGTCTGTCTCATGTAAACGTGCAACTTTAGCCCGATTAGAACTTTCTCCACTCGCCATTTTCACTCAAGATCGGCGCGACAATCTAAGCTCGTAACGATCGAGCATGTTCATTGGTTCACGACGTCCAATCACAGCTCTTGAAACATTTGCTCTCATGCAAGGGCGGTTACTCTGTCGGCTTCTAGGCCTAGCAGACAACAATTTAACAAGTTTACACGGCTCTAAAAATTGCGTAGTTTTTCAATTGTTTTTTCTGTAATTTTGCATAAAATTTCGTACTCCCGTACTAGAGGGTACAATTCCGTAAAATTCAGGGTGGAGAACAACTGAATCAAGAAATCTCTGAAATCTGGCCGCGGCCTAGGGGCCAAGCCCCGGTATTCGCCCCCTGGAAGAAAATGAATTTATGCTATTTTGAAAGTAATTTAGGGCCTCTCCTGAAAGCAAAAAGCACAAAGTAAACATGAATAGAAACAACAACAACCCAAAAAAAGAATGTTTTATGCACATGTCTTTTAAAAAAGTTAGGAATCTTGATTTGTAGGCCTAACAAAGTTTGAGGTCCACCACTGTTACACACACAAACTCCACATTTCAAATTTTACTGGGCACACGTTTGTCTATTTTTTAGCTGTAAACAGGCAAGAATTTTTATAATTTTAGAGATATTTAGGGGTACGTTAGTAAAAACACTACCTCTTAGGTATTAGTGACTAGTGTATAGATTTAAATGAAATAAAATGCAAAATGAACAGAAATAAATCTCTTTTGATTATCTACCTTTTTATACTTCTCTTGTCATGTCTTGTTTTTGATGACTCCATGTGTATACAATAAAAAAAAGTTTTAAAAAGTCCAAACAAGCCCCCTCCTCTTCTTCACTTTCATGCCAGTCTGAATGATCGTATGCATGCACACTACTGACATTAATTGTCTAATGACTAATCAGTCTAATGTCAGTACTCAGTACCGATCTCTTCCTCCGACTCCAAGTCCATTTCTCTCACTTTAATGTCTGATAAATAGAAGCCTATAAACTCCCCTTCATCAGTCGAAGAATCCAAACCATCCATTTCAAACACACACACAAGAAAATTTGAAAAAAAAATCGAAAAAACGAACGCATCACAGAGAAAACTTGTGGAAATGCAGTCGAATGTTTTCACAACAGAATTTAACCGGAAGTCAATTGCCGGACGTCTCGCAATCTTTCAAACAAAGCGAGAATATAACCACATGGTTGATACGGACGCTTTTGGACGTTTTGCCTGTTTAGACCTTCGGCCGCTTTTGGCCGTTATGCCCAGTAAAGGTTAGCCCTCAGCTTCTCACACTCGGAACTCAATATTTTTTCTCGGAAATGCAAATGCCTTCCGCGGAAATCCGCGGATTCGCGGAGAATTCTCCACCCTGAAAATTACGGAAGATTACGGAAGGGTAGGCAGGTCTGATAAGGTAAAGCAAAATGTCTGCGCTCTATTGCGAGCACAGTGCGTGTTTTTGTGACGTTTTTTTCTCAATTTTGCGTCATGAAACGAAGGTCTACAAATCAAGGAAGCGTCGCTAAGCGACTGTACACAACTCAGGAAGTAATCGATCAATTGTGGGATAATAATGAAGATGAAGAGATGACATTTGAAGTACTTTGGGTTGTCTAACACTTTGGTTGATATGTTTTGCCTTTTGGTTGTTTTACTAAAAGCATGCTAAAAATGCCATTTTTCTCCGGGGAGCCCAGGGAATGGGCTCAGAAATGGTGGGGCATCCAGGGTTCAAAGGGTTAAAAACAATCTGATCAGCCAGTGTAGAGTTACTTCCCTCCTTTTTAACACATGATAAGAACAGAATTTTGAATGACTCTTTAGAAAAAATTTTACACTTACCAACTTAAATGTTATATTTTCCGATGCCCTAGTTCATTCTCTACCAGTGGATGCTTACATCAAATATATGTTTATAGAGACATACAAATCAGAAGAGAACAGGGGAGAAGTTGTAAGAAGGTTCCAGATTTAATTGTTGCTGGTAGTATGTGTTATATGTTGTCTATTCTAATCCATCATAGTTTGAACCCAGAATGGTAATCATGCCATATTTTATATCGTTGGAAAGAGGAGACATTGTTCTTTTGTGTCATTAATATTATCGTTTATAATTTTATTAAATTAAGAGTAGCAACCAACTCCCTCTTAAATCACATATTATTTTTATTTCGTAGCTGATGTCTCATATTTTTATATCAGTAGAAAGGTCGTATTTCCACGTTTACGCTGATATATAATTTGTATATTATTCATTAGTCTTTCACTCATTATACTTAACATAAAGATTAGCAACAAGCACAAAATTAGTCAGAGAGGCAACGTCCCGTGCCGCGAGAAGCACGCGTTAACATCGTTTTCCATATGGGATGGCATCCAGAAATGAAAGAAGAGTCGCGGTTAGTATCAGAAGGCGTTGTAACAATGATAGCACCACTCGACCACTGCCGAGCTGTGTTCTTTACCAGGGGCACTGCTTTTGCTGTCTTGCCTTAACACGCAGAGCGACCTAGAGCGACCGATATTTTTGTTATGTGCCTGCTCGCGGAGCGAACGGTAATGACGTGGTCTGATCAGAGGCTGCCATGTGGAAATCTATTTATAGCAAATGTGCGAGATTCTCGCACACGTGATCGTGATTTTCATGGAATTTTTAGAGTGTGTAGAAGTCTGAACGCATACAGTGAATTTTCAAAGTTGGATTAAAGTTTGAAGTTTAAGAGGCGGAGAATTATGGCGTCAGATTCTTGCAGAAACTGATGAAGAAAAAGACCCATTTGAAGGACTTTGGGAGGCTGATTTGGTATAGGTTAATGATGGAGAGGAAAGTGATTTGGACTTTCACTTTGACAATCTTTTTCTGTCGGATTTGAATAACAAAAACAATGAACAATCAGTGCTTTATTTTTTGAGTCGGTGATCGTATTGCTGCATGTTGTGCAATATGCAATGTTGACATTCAGATTTTTTTTCCAGTTGCAACACATTGTAAAAATGTATGTGTAACATTTCATTTTCAAGAAAAATATGTGGTTGATTTATTAATAATGATAAGTGTAACTACTTCCTCCACTCTCTCTAACCACCACCCCTCCACTACACATGTTAATTTCTTTGATTTTGGCATCCATGTTCTTTTGAATTTCAAGGTCTTCCTTTTTCTCCTTTGATGACTTTCTCATAGCATTTCATTTGGTCAGAAAATCCAAAAAACAAACAACAAAAAAGTGTAACAAACACTTTTTTATCACTTTTTAAAAATCTATACACTTTTTCATTACTTTATTGGAATTTCTATGACTTTACAAAACCAATTTTGAAATACCATTGGAAAACCAATTTTGAAATACCATGATTTTTAATGCTCGTAGGAACACCCGGAATACAGTGACAACTTTAAAATCTATACATAAAAGCAGAGTTGCGAGATTTACAGCGTCAACTGCGTTGAAATGCTTACTTGCAAATACAGTTAAAAATCTTTGAAAACCGCTATGCATGAATTGACAAAAAGATGAGCCAATAAAACGAGGATGAATAAACAAGTTAAATGAGTGAATGGATGGATGTCAACTTACACAGTACATTAAAACTTAGGCGTGCTCACAGCGTGTAGTAGATTAAGGTAGATAAGAGAACACAACTCTTGCAAGAGTGTTATCAACAGGGGTAGAGCACTCTGCGAGACTGCCAGTTTGCCAACAAGTGGAGTCTGCTGCACTTTATACTCTGTTCATGTACTCTCAACTTGTCTATACTTCAAAGCGTTTGTAAGGCCTTTAAAAAAACAAAATACCATTTATCTTTCAATTCTGAAATGAGGAGAATAACATGAAAGAAAAACTTGCTTTGAGAGTCTGTAATTTTATTTTTTACCAAGACCTGCAATTTGTATCTACAAGATTAGTTTATTCTTCGATATATGGTAACAAAAGGACTTTAGTTTTGATATTTTTTTATAGTTCAAAGAGTTCATCAAGGAACTCTTGAGATCTGGCGTAGCCAAATTATTTGCCAAGTCAGGAACGAACTTTTCAGGAACGAACTTTTACCCAAAACACCCCCCTGTTGGGGTGCCTGGGGTTTCAGTATAAATAGTATCCTCACTTTCTGGAAATTTAGTGCTTTAAATTCCCACTGTTGCTCTTTCTCATTCCTGCTCTTTTCTATCAATCTGCTATACTATCTTCTTCTTCGCTAGACCAGTCATCTACCTTTTTTCTTGAAAACTCTTCCGGGACAAGACTCCTTGTTTGTGTATGAGGTCTGTTGGATCAGCTTGGGAATATTGGACGCTTTCTGCCAGGTGGTCACTAGGGCTTCCTATGATGTTATTATTTAGCAATGTAGGCATTTTATATGTATGTGTTTTGTTGATAATTTATAATGATGTTTGCATTCTATTTTGTTTTTGTAAACGGGGGTTCGATAAGTTGGGGTGAAGCCTCAGCCGTCTCCTGCGTGGGATGTCTTTATTGTAAAGTGACTGGCTGGTGGAGAGCTTTCGGTTTTACCACTAGGGTTGTTTCAGCAGATCTTTTATGCGGATCGGGGGTTGTCCGGTCCTGATTTGGCTCGGAAGAGTCCGCTGGACCTAAAGCAATAATAATGTAATGTAACCCAAAACACACACTTTAATGCAAAGATCCTTCAATTTGATTTATGATAAATGACTGAGCCAATCCTGACTTCCCAAAACGATATTAAGTTTATGTAGAAAATGTGTTGGGCTGCGAGTGTGAATGTTAGTGCAAAGTTCACCCAGCGTACAGTACTGACAATGAGCAGCTCTTGAGCTGGGAAAAGCGCTATATAAAAACGATTCAATAAAATAACAAAACAGATAACACTTGTTCATACGTTTACCTTCTGAATTAAAATGTACCTGTTCAGTTTTATCCTCGTCATCGTCGTCATCCTCGTCTGCGTTCTTTACTGCCATATTTGGACACCTTGGGAAAAAAACAACAACCAAACCACGTGAATCTAGGCAAAGACCTAGACTTACAAGATATGCAACCGGCTTCTTGTGCAAGCAATGTTTCCCTAAGTAAAGATCTTCAACATGTAAGACCATTTGTACTGTTCATGTGGGCGTCCAAAAGGTCTGCCTCAACATTTTTTCATAGTATATACTACCATAAATTGCCTGCTCCTAGACTTCGCATCAGACCTCATATTTTTTTCTGACCATGTGCATGTTGGAACACATAAATATAAAAAAAGCCAGAAAGTGATGCCAAAGAGATGTTGCTACATGCTGAGGAAGCTGTCGTCGTGCTTACCCAAGGTTCATACTCTAAAACAGGGCGCGAAATTAAGGCGGGTCTGGGGCGAATTACCCTCAAATGTTGATTCGGACCCGCTCTTTTCATTTCTAGCGTGCCCGATTTACCAGCAAAAAAAATGTCAACTACGTTACAAAGTTGAGTAATCAATTCATTTTTACTGAAAAAAATCTTTGATGCAAAAATTATTTTTGAGTGAAAAGTAGAAGGCAATAATAAATCTTCGAAAATCGATGTCGAGTACCCATCGCGCTATATGTTGCTATGGATTCGTGGTATTTGTCACTCGAGTTATTACCCTTGAATAATATTAAGTACGTCTTTTTTATTGGCTCGGACCATAAGTGGTGTTTCACCCGTCCCCTATACGCTTAATGTGTCCGGGGACGTAAATTTACTCAAAAAAAAAAAAAAAAATTGGCTCGGAGTCACGCTTTTTGGCCAATCAATGGGCTGTTCGTATTTTCACTGTCGAGCGTCTGCTTTCACTATGAGTCCCGAAAATGGCTAGTGAGAAGAGCAAATACTTCGGCGTCATGTATGTACTAGAACAGTTTTTTTCTGCTTACCTTCGATTTTTTTTTCATTAAAAAGGCCTCAGGTAAAAGGTTTCAGAATATTTAAAGTATTTTCTGTTATAGTCATTTTCTGTGTTCATATGATTTTTCTAATTAAAAAAAGTTGGGATAAAACTAACATTATTTTAAAGCTTATTTTGTTTCAGATGAAGCAGCTTAACGTATTAACATTATTAATACACTTTAATTGAGAAAGTAATTAATCAAAACATTTTTATACAAAAAGAGTAAAAAGAATCGGAGAGAGAGAGAGAGAGAGAGAGAGAGAGAGAGAGAGAGAGAGAGAGAGAGAGAGAGATTTTTCGAATTAAAAATGTGGGACTCAGATAGAGTACCAGTACTTATTTAAACATATCCGTTGTTAATGAATAAAAAGAGGGAATTAAAGTTCTGTTTTATTAAAATGTGTTTGAATTTTTTTTATGTGCGATTGTTTATTATGTATTAGGACCCTCACATTTCAGACAGGACCCTCACTTTTTAAAAGTTAAGGGTCCTGTTTACCCTCAAAGAAAAAAGGTAATTTCGCGCCCTGTAAAATCATCCCAAAATTCCCAAACTTTCAAGACCATGTGAACATTTAGGTTAGATTGCTGAAGTTTACCACAAATCATTAAATATTCACGATCCTGGCATCTTTGCAACCGACTTTTGCTTCCTTCTAAAAAAAAAAACTAATTTCCAGAGTTTTAAGAGGGAAATACCTAATTTCCGGTGACCGTGAGAAAATGAAAGTACACTGATCCGTCTCCCCTCCAACAAAAAAAAATGAAGTTAATTCAATGCACCTCCACTCTATCATCCGAATTTTTCTTGTCATCTTCGCTTGTGTTGTGTAAATCACAGGAGCAGAGATTGTGCACTCCGTCAAAATTCATAAACTTTTACAAACCACGGACACTTTATTAAGTTTTCAAAGACTTTCCAAAGCCGTTTTTCCCTAACTTTCAAAGACCTTCCAAGACTGTACAAACCCTGTTACCTTCTGTGGATGCAGCTCTGCTTGTTGCGTCCGGTTCCGCCAAACTTGATCATGTCCATGCAGGAGTTGCACTTGCCGCAGTCCGGCAGCTGGCATATCTACAACCATAAAGAGAGTGAGAGAGAGAGAGAGAGAGGACAGTGGTCAAACGTAGGACATATTTGCCAAATGCAAGCACTAGGTCCATTCTCTAAACCGAGAGAGAAAACCGCAATTCAAATTTAGACAGAACTGCTAAACATAAACTGTCAAATGCAAACACTAGGTCCCTACTCCCCATACTCCTATCGACCAGGACTTCCTGGGCATCAGACAATAACACAGCAAGTGGGTGCCTAAAGCAGACTGAGCGCCCTGAGCAAGCTCTTGAGGTGGAAAAGCACTATATAAAAACGATTAAATAATTAAATAAATAAACACATGCACAATTGTGTGAAAACAAGATAGTTCGGATAATACTAGATAAGCGTATAATTAAAATAATGCAAGCCAGGTTGCATTTATTACGGATATACAAAAAAACCGAGGGAAGACATTCTTACATAATATAAACATCCGAAATCTAGGACACTGGCGTTGGCTTGCTAGCCTCTGGAAAACCCACCTCGCAAATGCCACAACGACGTTTTCTCTCTTTGTTCTCCTTGTCCCCATCGATCTGGTCCTTGAACATGGAGTTGAAGATGTTCATTACAAGGGGCGTCACTGTGGCCTTGGAGTCGGTCAGCTTTTCTTTCTTCCCCTTCCTGTCCTTCATGGATTTGTGGATGGCACGTCTGGAGAGAAAGACAACAAACACAATTATTACAATATAATATAACACAACGTAACTTTATTCATCTCCATTTCATGCTTACTCTTTCACCCTTGTTAAATAAAAATGTTATCTTAGCAATTACCTTGGCAGCATCAGCACACTAAAAAAATCAAAGGAAATATATAAAACCCTAACGATCACAGTTAATAAATAAATGCACAATTAAAGAATGAAAATTCTTCTATTGTTTCTAAGAGCAAGATTTGTGAACTAATTCTTGTAAAATGACCAGGTAAAATTGTCAGTTCTGTTTAAATTCAAATACCACTTATTTTTGTAGAGGTTGTTATGATTGAGATGCTCTAGTATTCAGGCATGAGGCAGCGATAATGGTTTTTACTTTTCTTTGACCTATGCCGATGCTGGAGGGTACTTGTGTAATGTCTATATGTTTCCGTCGGTCAAAATATTGTGATTGTTAGAATCTTCAAGATGAATATAGTAAGTACTAAGACCTAAGACTGTGAGGAGTTTTAATTTGATTGGCTGATTATGTCATTCTAGAACGGTCAGCGCTTTTGTGTGCTGTTGATACTCTATATAAGTAGTTGATACTCTATATAAGTAGTGCGCTTTCTGCTCGAGAGTAGCGAGCTTGGAAAGAGCTTGTATGCAGTTGATGATGCTGTTTGATGAATAAAGTTCAAAAACCTCATAACGGCAACTCCCGCCATGTTGCTGAGTGAACGTATTGAGTGGACAGCTAATATGAGATGCACAAGATTCAAGCATCGGGGCTGAATCGACTACTGCCGTATAACATAGGCCCTAGTGGTTCTTTGCCTTAGTTAAAAATTTGTGCCTATATTTAATTGTTCTGATATAGCGCATTTCCAGCTCAAGGGCTGCTCAGGACAATGACCGACCCACAGCAGCTCAATGCCTATGTGAGCAGCACTCTTAAGTTCTCCCACATTTTGCTGGCTGCGGGCTATTTATAGCTTGCCTACACCCTCCCTTCCAGTGAAAGGATAGGAAAGAAGAGCACCGGCAAAGCTATTTATAGCTAGCCTGGCTGAACTAGCTTCAAAACCTAAAAGCTTTGGTTGAGTCGGTGTGGACCCGGGATCTATTCCAAACTGCCCGAAGTGCCCACCTGCAACCAGATGATTGAGCACAATCATGAGAAGGGATCTAATGTGTGCTTGGTGTATTTGTGTAGCCGGCGCTCACCCGTCTAAGCAGGGCTTCCAATGGTCTGAGATAAAAAAGGAGGAAAATGACCGAGTGACGAGGTCACGAGCGCACGACCCCAAACACTGTCACAACACTGTCTGCTATAAAAGAAACAATTTTATTAGGGTTAAGGTCTCCTCTCTGAAAATCCTTAACGGGAAGAGAGGGGACCATAAACTGATAAAATAAATAAATAAGTGAGAGTGAAGTAGAAGAAAGAAAATAAGTGATTTACAAAAGGTTTGATGTAAGGTCTCACATGAATAGAGAATAATTAAGGCAAATATGGAATTTACCACATTTTAACGATCTTAATTGCTTCATATCTTAAAAGCAAAAACTGAAGAAAAAATATGGAATGTTCAGCAAAAAGTGACTTACCAAAATCTGCAATTAGAAGATATTTTTCTTGTGCAGCTGACTTAGTAAAACTACAATGAATTCAGAATACAATACAGAATACAATCCTCACTAGCAAGTCACTCATGGTCTACTCTGTTAGTGTTACATAGAATGTTCATAATATTAAACTACTCCTACTAGTTCTGCTTTTACAAAAAATTATGGTCAAATGCATACACAGTTATGGTGATGAAAAATGGTTTTGCACCTTTTAGGCCATCAGTAGTAGGAAAGGCATTTGGCAGTGAAACAAGTCTAAATTTTCGCTTTTTAAAAATGTTTTTCTAGTCGGCAGGAAAAGATAAGGTTGCAAACACAAATGTATGTACACAGATCCATGCTCATCGCACAACATAAAGTAGGCTCCTGTGCAAGTTGAAAACTGTCAGCTCACTTTCTTGAACCCTTGCAATCCTGCCTTTTGATCCGTAATTAATTTCGTTCGAGCACAAGACGCAAAACGCGTGTCCGACACGTGGAATCTTTCGGATATGTTGACTCAATTTTTCTTCTTCTACCTCCACCTCCATCCAGTCCCATCTCCACTTGTTTTTGCAAGAAACATCGTCAAACTTTTGGCCGCGTTGAACAAAAATTCGACCCGCCATTTTTGCCTATTCGCAAACAGAACGATGATCCGTTTCCAGTCTTCGAAACCAGCCAATTACAGATCAACCAAACTGAGACTGTGTTACGGATATTTTGGAGCCCCTATGAAATTTTTACCTCGGCAGTTTTCTACGGCGGAACTATAAAATTTTTCGGCTGAAATTTTTTTTAAATGGCGGAAATTCGCCGAACGGCGGAAGATTGGAAGCCCTGTCTAAGACACTAGCGTGAGGAACTGTTAAGTCCGTCCATGGATTATGTGTATGCATAGACCTCGGCTTATACTCTTATCCGAAGGATATGAACAAAATCTAATATTTTCAACTAAAATCCCAGATCCCAAGCTACTTGGTATTATCAAACTTTATACAAGTTCAAATTTCTGTCAAAGAATGTGTGTATATCGACCTGTGTTACAAGGGATGTTGAATCCTGCATTCATTTTATTATTTCTGCCCACTATTGAAGTATACCTTTTGCCCAGAGTGACACCAGCCAGCTTGATGAGGGCTCGCATGCAGGGGGTGGTTATAAGGAACACCTCATCTTCGTCACCCAAATTATCGTAGTTTTGAACCTGTTCACACACAAAAACCAGACCTCAAATATCATAGAGGAAAGCTGTTCATACACACGAAAAAACACACATCTCGGAATGGTAACCCGTGGAATGCTATCTCACTCAGGGCTCGAAATTAGCGGGGGCCCGGGGCCAAAAACCCGCAAAGTTGATTTCGGGCTCGGAAAGTTGAAAAACGAAGGGCCCGCTTGGCCCGCAAAATAATTAGTCTGCTATGTAGCTCTACTCTGCAGTTTCGTATTTGGGCCAGGGGAAGCAACCCACACCTGTGCCCTAAATTTGGACAGAAAAAAAAACAGAGAAAAGAAGCAAAAACCCTTTAATTTTGCACTCAAAAGTTTCATATACACTTCAATATCTTTTTAATATAATAAACAAAAGGCTATGGCACAACATAAGCGCAAAATGTCCATCTTTGCAAGTACGAAAGTATGGCTACATATCGTCGCTATACAGTTGCTAAAACAATCAACGATGGTGTATTTTCCAATTTTTGGGAAGCGAAAGACGCCGGAAGAAAACGTCGACGAAAGGAAAGAACAAGAAAAAGAGAGAAAAAAGAAGTATGAAGAGGAAAAAAGATCAAGGAACTACAATGAAGGGTGGAAAAAAAGATTTCCATGGCATGGCCTTGAAGTGAACGAGGACGGCCAAGAAGTGTTATTCTGTGTGCCGTGTCGGGCGCAGGCTGCAAAAAGAAAGTCTACATTATTTTTCACGTTGGGCCCCGAAAGTTGCTTGTGGGCCCTCAAATTTTTCAATCAAGGGGCCCGGTGGCCCCCAAAGAAAAAAGTTAATTTCTAGCCCTGTCACTCAATGTTAAAGAAGCTAAAACAGCCCCAAAACATGCATTACATTACATTATATTATTATTGCTTTAGGTCCAGCGGACTCTTCTGAGCCAAATCAGGACCAGACAACCCCTGATCCGCATAAAAGATCTGCTGAAACAACCCTAGTGGTAAAACCGAAAGCTCTCCACCAGCCAGTCACTTTACAATAAAGACATCCCACGCAGGGGACGGCTGAGGCTTCACCCCAACTTATCGAACCCCCGTTTACAAAAACAAAATAGAATACAAACATCATTATAAATTATCAACAAAACACATACATATAAAATGCCTACATTGCTAAATAATAACATCATAGGACGCCCTAGTGACCACCTGGCAGAAAGCGTCCAATATTCCCAAGCTGATCCAACAGACCTCACACACAAATAAGGAGTCTTGTCCCGGAAGAGTTTTCAAGAAAAAAAGGTAAATGACTGGTCTAGCGAAGAAGAAGATAGTATAGCAGATTGATAGAACAGAGCAGGAATGAGAAAGAGCACATGAGAAAGACAGCGACAGTGGGAATTTAAAGCACTAAATTTCCAGAAAGTGGGGATACTATTTATACTGAAACCCCCGGCACCCCAACGGGGGTCCCAAAACATGCAAGACAATGAGATGGATTGATGGTGGCGGAGGATAACATGTTCTGAAATTAAAACCTAACGTTACATTATTTAATTCATTTCATCGTAAATACGTAAGAGAAAAAACAAACTCACAGTGTCAACGATGTACTGGGCATGCCGAAGCAAGGAATCCTCGGAAAAGCTGGACATCCCAGAAGGTGGCACTGTTGTCTGCAAAACAAAGAGAAACCGAGATTGGCAATCAAATAAATATGGAGAGACAGAGAGGAAAGGGGAGGGGAAAAGGTGAGCAAAAGTCCTAAAGGACTGGATTACAAAGCAACAAACCATGGACCTCAATACGCTGAATCGGACTAAAACTTCACCAAGATAATATGCGCAGGCTGTTTAGAACTATAAATAATAATAAGGTACATGACATTGATTGAACGCCATTTGATCGAAGCGACACATGATCAAAAGACAAAATATGAATGGTCATTTGATAGATACAGTGGAACCTCCGGTATCCGGCTCTCTGGTATACGACTCCCTCCGTTATGTGACCTGAAAACTTCTGACGGATTCACTTCCAATAATAAATGACCTCTGGTATACGACAACCTCGTTTATGCGACCAGCGACCGTGTCTTAAGCCCTTTATACGACCGTCTTAGGGCAATTTAAAAGAGATATAAGTTAATTTGCTGTCTGTACCTTTCGTTTTTTTCTCTCATGTTAGTGTACGCCTGCTGTTGTCTGCTATTTCCGGTTCGCAAATAAGGGATATTACTCGCCTACAATGGCTGTCAAAATGGCGTCGCGCAAGAGGAACGTTTTGAGTTTGGCAGAGAGAATGAAAGTGATTGAAAGAAGTGAAAATGGGGAGAGTTGTTTGTCTATTGCAAGAAGTTTAGACGTTGGGAAGACCCAAATTCAGCTCATCATAAAGGATAAGGAATCTGTGAAACTACGATGGGAGAATGGAGAAAGTGGCGAAAAGGGAAACATCGAAACTGAGAGCTTCTGCACTGACAGACTTGGATGAACGCGTCTGGCAGTGGTTCGACTGTTTTCTATTTTTAAAGTTGTGAATAAAAGACAAAGCTAAAAATGAAACATGTTTTACAGTTTCCTTTGTCAGAGAATACATGCTGGTGAGTGTGAAAATTATGACTACATACCCCTCCGAGCCTGACCCCCCCTCCCCTCCACCCCACCTCTTGTTTCCGGTATAAGACCACCTCTATTATAAGACCGTTTTTTCTCAGATTTTGGACGGTCGTATACCGGAGGTTCCACTGTATACATTTCGTAAAAACAACACTTTATCAACCTGAAGTCAATTTAAAGAGCATTTGATCCAACAAAAAGGACACCCACATGCTCCATATACACATGATTGAAAGACAGTCGATAGAAACAACATGGAATCTTGAAAGAGCAGTTGACGAAAAAACAACTAATGATCGAAAAACACGATTAAAAGACAACTGATAGAAACAACAAAAAGATGAGCAACGTTTCCCTTTCATTGTCTCAGTCACTTCATTATTGTAGCTTTTTCATGTACATTGGCGAAGAACCAGTTGATTTATATAGTCAATCCTAAATGTGAACTGTACTAATGATGAATTAATTCTTAGAAATCGTAAATGTAATATAATTTGACCACATTAACAGTTCAGTACGTGTGTGTCTGTGTGTCCATGTGTTTGTGCAAGTAAGAGTGAGAGATGACAGTTTATAAAGTCCAATCCTAAATGTGAACTGTGAACGCATCTGTACATAATGAACTGTTTCTTACAATTTGTCAATATAATATAATTTGATTGAAAGCAGTTCAGTAAATTGTTTGCTACTGTGAGCAAAAGTCTTTCTACATTCGATAAAGTGATTTTTCTATCAAAAGCATTTCTATGAGGCAGTGATAGCTCAGTGGTCAGAGCGCACGACTTGTGTGAGTGCGTCTTGGGCGACGTGGGTTCGAATCCTGACTTCAGCATACTATTTTGTGATTGCTGGATATTACGGGCCATTGAGAAGCTCTCTGAGCTTGTAAGTGCGCTATATAAGAGAAATCTCTTTTTAATAATACATTTGATAAAGTCGGCATCGCTTAAATGGCAGTTCCATCAAGTGATTTCTATCAAGTATCGTTCGATCACATATCGGACATAACAATATTTGTGTTACACTCAACCTGCAATTTGTGAGAAGTCCTCGTAGTTTGCATTTGGTGATCTGCAGAAACTCGATGATTTGAATATACATTGATTGACTTGGTGATGCATGAAAGCCATGAAAGTCGGCGTTCGCTTAAAAGAAATCTTTTTTAATATCTACAATGATTAACTAGTGAAACATATGACCTGTACACTTATCCAGAAGTTGAGAATTTCATGTCGTTCATAGGCATACTATAAACTCTATCCTTTCATGTGATTGATCCCCATATTTGAAAGACTTCATTTTTGGAAGGGAAAGGGCCAACATGGAAAAAAAAATTTTTTTTTTTTTACAAGGCATATCTACAATGAACAAAAATCACAAACCTTAAACAAATGCACTAACAACAAACAACTAAAAAAAATGAAATAAAAAAAGAAAATCAAAGAACATCAAAAACATACAAAAAAAAAAATAAAAAAAATAAAGAGCTGGAAACACACTTATACTCAAAAATTACATTTCTACCATTTAACTCTTTTTTTTTTTTTTTTTTTTTTTTTTTTTTTTTTTTTTTTTTTTTTTTTTTTTTTTTTCTTTTTTTTTTTTTTTTTTTTTTTTTTTATAATAATTTTTTGTTTTGTAGACATTTTTTTTTTTATGACATTTTTTTTTTTTTCCTGGTAGGTGCCTGCCTTAAATTACAATTTCCTAGCCATTTAGGTGGCCTCTCCTGGAAGGTGGCATCAACTTTAGTAAAATATTTATTTTTAATAAAATCTGATTTGGAAAACAAAAATAACAATATTTTAACATTTTAAGACAACTGCATTTTAATGCTTGTTATTCATGTGTACGTGTTTGCATCTTGGGTAAAAAATAAAGAATAGTGAAAAAAAGAAAAAGAAAAGAATATAAAAACAAAACCACATTTTCTTCTTTTTCAGTAACATTTTCAGTACACAGTCATGGTAAAATGGATTTAAAGTGATAGTTATTTCTTGAAAGAAAAAAACTGTTAAGAATTACTGTGGTGCTCTCACCTGTAAGATTACAAACCAACTGTACTGACTGTAGAAGAATAATATGCATTAATATAAATAGCATCCCTAATAAAAGTCACTGTATCTTTCTGTTTGATACATCATGCATACAAAAAACAACAACTAGCATCTCACCTCAAAGTCATTACATCTTTCTGCTTGATACAGAAGTACATAAAAAACCAGCATCTCACTTCAGTCACTACATCTTTCTCCTTGATACAGATGTACATAAAAAAACCTAGCAAATCACACTTCATCTTGCTATTTGACTAGCACCTCACTTAAAATTCGAACGAAAGAGTAATAAGGTTAGCTTTAGCTGACCGGTTTCCGGTTATTCATTGCGACCATACGTAGGCCTTCCAACACAGTCAAAGTGGATATTGAACAAAATGAGAATTAACAGTGTTGCGATGACAATCGGCCGATAAGAAATAACCCATGTGACCCCTCATCTGAGGAGTGATGGCTGGCTCGCAGCGATTTCAGACCTTACACCCCCCCTCTCTCCCCCCCCCTCCCTCTCAAAATAATTTCTCAACGGATTTACACTGATCTCAGAAATGATGCCTGGCATGTTTAAAAAAACGGATTTCAGGTTTTAACCGGAGAAATCTCATGCCTGAGCTCTGTGGGCAACCCTGAGAGTGTATAACATTAGCCCCAACATTACTAAGTCATCAAAAGACTGTATGACAAGGCTACCAGTGCAGTCCTCCACAACAGCGCCATCGGGAAGTGGTTCAGAACAAAAATCGGCATGCATCAAGGCTGCCTACTCTCCCCAACACTCTTCAATATCTTTCTAGAGTGCATCATATGAGGCATCCTTGCAGATCATTAAGGCATAGTCAGCAAGAAGTAGAGCAATCTCCAAACTCAGTTTTGCTAATGATATTGATGGATTGGCTGGAGAGGAACAAGAACTTAAACAGCTGTTTCACAGGCTTGACACCACCTCCAGAGCCTTTGAAATGGAAATAAGCGCAAAGAATACCAAAATGATGACAACAGCACCAATGGCATAAACACGGACATTAAAGTCCAAGGCCAATCCATCAACACTGTTCACAGATTCAAATATTTAGGATCAATTGTATCAGACAAATGGGTCCCAACAGGAAGTCCTCTCCAGGGTAGCACAAACAACTGCTGCCCTGACAAGGATGAAGCCACTTGGAAAGACAGGATAATCAATATACACTCCAATGTAAGGTTGCTGTGCTCCCTTGTCATCTCCAACATCCTATACTCTTGCAAAACATGGACCCTCTCAGCAGACCTACAAACAAGAATACAAAGCATGGAGATGAGGTGCTACAGAACCTTTGGGCATTTGCTATACCCAGCACATCACACATCGGCTCTACCAAAGCTTTTCAGATTTTGAGGTCAGGTCAGACAGGCTAGCTATAAATAGCTTCGCAGATGCTTTCTTTCTCTGGAAGAGGGATGACAGCAAGCTATAAATAGCCTGCAGCAGCACTGAACACTAACGACGAAGCCCGAGAAACCATCACGTAAGCCATTGGGCAACACGATGACTTGCTCACAGCGGTGAAGAAACAAAACTTCTGATGATATGGCCACATCACTAGAGCATCAGGCCTTGCAAAGACCATCCTGCAAGACACGGTGCAAGGAGGCAGAAGAAGATGGAGAAAAAAAGAGGTGGGAAGAAAAGATTCCAGAATGGACTGGCTTGACACTGAATGAAGCCAGGAGGACTGCCGAGGACAGAGAAGATGGAGTACACTATTTAAATGATCATCTTTGGTGCCCCAATGTCTTCCAAGTTACGGGATAGGATAGGATAAGATATGATAAATAGGATAGAATACACAAACCAAAAGAATTTTAATTTAGACAACAACAACAACAAAAAAATAATAATAAAGACAACAATGCAAATTATTGATGCTAGCAGTAATTCGTTTTATTCCATCCATGTATGTTATAATGGAAATATACAATAAATTTGTGTGAAAGAGTTTTATTTTATCCATGTATGTTATAAGGAATAGATACAAAAAAGTTGTGTAAAAACGTTTAACAGTGAGTACCTGTGGTGATGCCAATCAAAGCATTTTCCCCTCCGTCGAATCCTGCCGTCCACCATTCATTGATCGGTCCAATCTCTTTGCATGGAATTCCACCTGCCCAGAGGAAAATATAACAAGAATGTCATAGATGTTTCTACTGTAAAATGCAAACAAAGGTTGTGTTTACAGAGGTTTAGGCAAGTTGTGGGTTTTTTTCACTACTCACTGCACTGGCTCCTAGTGGTAGGTAAACTGAATACATTACAAGATCCTTGTCACCGTGTATCAGTGGGTGAACAAATCAGGCCCTGAAGATCTCCAAGAACGGATTTCCATGTACATCGTCCTATCGTGAGGTGTAGTTGTCTAGTACAAGAGAGGGGGCTGAGAAGAAACAACCTGGACCATGGTCATTCAAAAATAGAGCATCCACCGTTTTGGAATACGATCCCTGGGGGGCGAGTTTTAGGAACAAGTATAAAGAACGACTAGGAGACTTTACACCTCTATGTTTTATATAAACTTAACTCTTAGCGTCCTATAACGCGGTAATGCGCGCCTCACCCGTAATCCTGAAGCGCGGTGATGCGCGCCTCGTTAGTGCACCTTTTAGTCATGAAATCACAGGAAATAGGAACTCTCCAGTGCGTGAGAGAAGGTTTAGTCAACTTCCGGAAAGGTTCACGTGTGTTTTCCGCTATCGTTTTCGCAAGTTTGACGTGGTTTTGTGTACTTTTTTAACGATTTTGTTTGAGGTTTGAGTTTGCGAAATTTTCGGCCATGATGGCAGGGGATAGCTCCGACAGTAATAGTGAATTTGGTAAACCTTATCGATGAGTTTATTGCTGAAAGAGCACAAGGACTTGGTGTAGACAACCAGAGTGAGTTTTCTTGTCTGTGTTGACTATCACATGCAATCCACACTGTCTTGTTGTTTTAGTAACATAGTCCATAAAATACCTGTAATTATGAATTAATTACAAGATTCCAACAGGTAAAAATAGTACTAAAGTCAAAATGGTTCTTTGGGTACATAGAATAACCATTTTGTAAACATATCCTAAAATATGAAGTCAATGTGACAATAAATAAATTTTTTGCATTTTTTTCAAATTCACCCAATTTATTGCAATAAACTTGAAATCCTTAAAGGATATAGGCGCAAATGTACAGTAAACCTTATAGGTCACCAAGAGTTAAATTAAGAGGTATTCTGTTCATTCTTTATATCCGTTCGTAAAGATGCTATCCCCAGAGGATCCAAAGTCTTCAGCAAATGCTCGCTCCTTTCACCAAAAAAACTCAAGGTCTACCTTTTTCCACAGCAATTAACTATTACAAATTCTCTGAACGGAGTTATGCGCTATACAAGAATTTTGGACAATGCGGATTATATACTGATGTACGCTTTAAAAATTATCTGCTTGTATCTTGTACATTTACATTTAATTTGTTCCAGTGATGCCTTGAATTAACAATCAAAGTTGAATATCTCCAAGCCCGTGGCATGTTACATGCAGACACAGATTAGACTCTACAGAAGAAAAAAAAAAAGTTCCTAAATTAAAATAAAGCAGCATCAAACATCACAAAACATTTATTTATGTTATCATTCTTATAGTGATTTTCCAGCTCAAGAGCTGCTCAAAGAGATGGCCCATACAGGTTTAACTCAAGCCGCACGAGGCGTCCACTTGCTCATCTTTACACAACTGAGCACAATACTGGGAGATCGAATATCGGGGAGGAGGGAACTAGTGCTTGCAGAATGCATTTGTTTTATTTCGTCCGCATTCACACGTCTGGCACATGGATTGTTAAATGTCCGAGCAATGGTGTGCGTGCGCGCACAGACTAAACCTCGGTTCAACATACCTTCCATACTGGGGTCCTCTTCATATATGGGTTTGAGGAAGCCACTGACGTACAGATACTTGTTCTTCTCCAGCAATCCAGTATCAAACGCTGTCAAGTGTCGGTTCTTATCATATACACTATAGAAAAAAAGAAATTGGTACAGCAAAAAAAATTTTTTTTAAGGGCATTAAGCAAAATAAATGAACAAAAACAAAAATGAAATAAACGGCAGCAATAATAATAATAACATTGAAAGAATAACAAACAAATGCAGTCAGGTGTCGATTCTTATCATACACACTGGCAAAACAAGAAACAGGAAAAGACATTGACCTTTAGAACCCTGCATTTTTTCCCCTTACAATTCTTCTTCCTGTACCTGCATTAATTTTATGAGCGTGAATTTACTCAAAGCAAAATAACTAAACAAAATCTAAACAATGATATTAACCACAATAATTTTAATTCCAAGAAAACCGGACAACAAAGGGCAACATACGTGAAGTGCGTCAGTTTGTGCTGAGGCCTCTCATCGTAACTGTCGGTCATTTCTTCCTCGCCAGTGAACAGCTGCAGCTTTGGGTCAGTCAAGGCAATAAACTCTTCAACCTAGAATTTAAAAATACAACAACAACAAAAATTACAAAATAAAATCTTCACACTTTTTATTCCGAACTTGTCATTGCCAAAACTATCCAACCATCCTAAAAAACAATAACTGCTTTTTAGTATTACTCAATTTTTTTCTAATGTGTTCGCTTCTACATAATTATTTTTAAGGAGTCTTAATTTGAAATTTCCATCTTATTCCACACACTTACTACAGTAAAATTGAATTATTTAAAGCAGCTAGGCTAACTTTAATGGTAAGGCGATTGTCTTTCTAGAATACTTTCATCCACTCTGTAGGACCACATGGTGGAAAGCAAAGTGTGTGACCTCTGTTTTGACCTTAGAAGGTCATCAACAGACACAAGGTGGGTCACTGTGCTGAAGGGGTGTATGGCTCAAGAGTTTTATGCCAGTTTTATACCTCTTCAAACTGCATTATTCAGACTAATTTGTATCCCGCTGCCATTCTCTCCTCTTTTGTCTCTGTCTGATCCGTAAGTGTATACACGGCTGTAAATATTTATACTGTTTTTCCTCCTGGGCCTAGCCGGGCATATAAATAGCTGTGAATAGGTTTTTGCTATTCTATTTCTGTCTTTTTTGTCATTTGTGTACATAGTTGTAAATAGTCTATTTCTTTCTTTTTTTTTGTAATTTGTGTACATAGTTGTAAATAGTTTGTACCTTTACTGTTCCGTCTTTTGGTGTATTGTAGCAAAAGCGATGTTTTATCGAGTGCATGTATTTATATGTAATGACTATGTAAAGCGTGGTGAGTCTGGTCATAGGCTGGAGTACCCGCTATATAAAAATCCGTTATTATTATTATTATTATTATTATTATTATTATTAGTGTGTAGTCCATTCAGTGTTAAGAAACAAAGACCTTTTCTACACCCAACTAGCTCTTAACCACAGTTCCTATCCTCCTATCCTATCCTGTCCCGTAACTCGGAGGTCGTATGTCACCACAAATGATCGTTTAACCAGCATACTCCATCTTTCTCTGACCTCAGCAACCCTGATGGCTTCGCTCAGTGTCAAACCAGTCCATTCTCGGATGTTGTTCTCCCACCTCTTTTTCGGTCTCCCTCTTCTTCTACCTCCTTGCACTGTGCCTTACAGAATGGTCTTTGCAAGGCCTGATGATCTGGTGACGTGGCCATACCATCGAAGTTTCCGTTTCTTCACCACTGTGAGCAGGTCATCGTGTTGTCCAATGGTTTGTGTGATGGTCTGTCGGACTTCGTCGTTGGTGATGTGTTGGGTATAGGAAATGCCCAGAAGTCTTCTGAGGCACCTCATCTCCATGCTTCGTATTCTTTGTAGTAGATCTGCTGTGAGGGTCCATGCTTCGCAAGCATATAGGAAGATGGAGATGACAAGGGAGCGCAGCAGTCTTACTTTGGAATGTAGACTGATGGTCCTGTCTTTCCAAAGTTGCCTTTGCTTAACTGCCTCTAAAGTGCCCCCCCCCCCCCCCCCCTCCCCAACCCTCCGATGACAATGGAGAAGACGATAAATGAGATGATGATGGAGGAAATGACAACGCAGATGATGATAATGGCAGTGATGAAGATGACAATGGTGATGGTAACAATGATGATGGGTAAGGGGTGAAGATGACAAATGTTAAGTGACGATGATGACAGTAATGATGATGATAGGGGAGAGGATGATGAGGACAATGATGATGATGAAGGCGGTAGCGATGACAGTGGTAGGTACAAAGATGAAATAGTGATGACAATTATCAAGATAGTCAACATGATGAAAAGATATAATAAGATAGCAATTTATTTATTTAACAGGGTATTGGACGATTCCCATGATGATGACAACAATGAAGATGGTGATGATGAGTGTGACAATGATGAAACACTTACAGCTTCGTTAGCATCGCCATGAAAGAAAACCAGATCAGGGTCATCCAGAGCTTGTTTGCATTCACAGCAGCGGGACTGTATCTTGGGGGGTGGTAACACTACTTTTACCCCTCTGAAAAAAAAAAAGAAAGTACAACTTATATCAAAATATAAATACACAAAATAAATGAATAAACAACCATTACTCAGTGTTCCCGATTACGCACAGTAGTGCGTCAATTACGCACAAAATATGAAAAAGGACGCAGAAAAATTTGCATGTGTGCGTCCTGTGGACGCACACATTTTTTTCAAATCGCTGAAGTCAAAAATACGACCAACGAGTGGCGAACTAATTCACGGCATAATCAGAATCAGAACCCAACTGAGACTGCCATTGCAGACGATTGAAGATTGTGTCGGGAGTTGTCATTTAATACATGTTTTAATTTTTTGGTTTTATATGATTATGATAACTAATGGGACGCTTTAACAGAGTTTAAAAAAAAAGTTAGACTTGGACTTGTTTTTACATTTATTTTTCTGATTTGGGGACTCTCAAAATTTGCACAAGGACTCTTACAATTTTATACCTGGGAGTCCCAAGGACTCTCATTTTTTGTGTGTGGAGGGAACACTGATTACTTCTTCTTCTCCCAGCAGACACTAAAGATCAACTGACTGATCGTTGCTAGTGTTACGTTGCAGTTGATCTAAGCCAACAACCTTCAGCACCTTGCATAATTCTACAGCCAAACCCATCAACAGCACTAAATATTAGAAACAACAAAATAAAAGAAAACAAAACAAGATGGCAAGCCATTCAAATGTATTCCCAGACACTCAAAACACTCAGCAGAAAAATAAATATTTTCAAAAGGGCTAGTTTAGTTGCCGTCGTTGTGACTCTGCGTTATTCTAACGAGGCGAAATGAAAACATGGAATGATAGGTCACTACTTGAATTATCTGCAACAAAATCCTCTCATGAATACCGGTTCAGCCAATTTTTGAATGTTCAGTTTAATTAAAGTTTGACGTTTGATAGGCGGAGAATTATGGCGTCAAATTCTTGCAGAATCTGATGAAGAAAATGACCCATTTGAAGGATTTTAGGAGGTCGATTTGGTGCAGGTGAATGATGGAGAGGAAAGTGAGCTGGACTTTCACTTTGACGATCTGTTTCCGTCGGATTTGAATAACAGCAACGATGAACAATCTGTGCTTTATTATTTGTGGCAGTGATTGTATTGCTGCATGTTGTGCAGTATGCAATGTTGACATTCAGATTTTTTTTCCAGTTGCAACACATTGTAAAAATGTATGTTTAACATTTTATTTTGAAGAAACAATACGTGGTTGATTTATTAATAATGGTGAGTGGAACGTAATTTGGGTGGTGCATTTTTAATTAATTTTTGTATGTGCATGATGTAGCATTTTGAAAGAGTTACTTGCCTTGACCTAGGAAATAGAAGCTGATAAGGCTTAGGCCCCTTGTGGGGGTTAGGGGGTTAGTGACACTGACCTTTGAGAAAGATAGAAACGATATAACATGCTTAGCACAAGATACAGTAAATATCAAGTAAAAATGATGAATTTCGTTGAAGTTGTCTTTCAGATAAGGCAAAAAGTGTGTTTTGCACAAAAAGTGAAATTCAGAGCAATGGACTGACCGATAACCAAACTGCTACTGAAAGATGGACCATGATTTAAGTACCTGTATATTAACACTCTACAAAATCGCTTTAGGAGATATTGAGGAAAACAAATGTAGCCACAAAAAAATGTCTCCACTGACCTTTGCAGTAGAGCAAATAGGATGAAACCGAAGGTAGGCCACTAACCAAAGTAATGTTCCTATGAAGTTTGGTCAAAATCCGTTTAGCGGTTCTCAAGATATGGCTTCCAACTAACCAACTGATGGAACAACCGACCAATGTTTGGTTCGTTCTGGTTAACCCCTCCCCTGACTGTTTCAAAGTATTTCCTGACAAGTCGGGAAATCCAATCACAAACAAATAAAATAACAACATAAGAAAATGTTTCTTTACTTGTGCTCCTCTCCTTCCACTCGGAGTCTCTTGCTGTCCGGCAGATCTTCATCCATAATCTCCTCCTTGTCTTCGTCTTTTTGAGCAGGCGCAGCTTCCACGTCATCACTGTCCATCACCATAGGCTCCTCCGACTTGCGCTTCTCGCCGGCACTGTTTGCACAATAAAGCAGTCAGTAAAAGTGGAACACGCAAAGCAGTGGTTGAGGCGAAATGCTCAAGTACAAAGGGAGGGTAGCACAAACAGCCAGTTGTTAGCTCTCCTCTTGGTGGTGGTCCCTATGGCAATGATTAGGTTGGAGACACACGCTGTGCAGCTACTCTTACGTTGGTCTCCCACTAGGCTTTGCACAGGATTTGAGGTTTATTCAAGTGCCAAAGGAGAACAACTGCCATATAAATGACACCTCATAGATCCCAACCTTTGATAAAGTTTTATGACAGAGCAACTGTAGTGTAAAGTTAAAGATTTTCTGCAGCAGCACTCTAGCATTCAAAAACCTTAACATTCACAGTGCCACTCTTAAGGCGGCGATACACGGTAAGACTAGATCTTATGATACCCGCATATGACTACGGGAATTCCCGGATCGGTAGGAATTGTCGTCAAGTCTTATCGATAGAGCATGTTCTATTTTTTCACGGCGCGATACGACAGTGGAGGTCAGACAGCCAATCAAAACAGCTATTTGATTGAACTCCGAGGTGAAGGTCACTGAAAAACCGCGACCTACAAACTGAAAAATGGCAGACCTGTCGAAGCACCAAACAGGAATTTTGATTGAGTTGTACCATGAACATAGCTGCTTATGGGACACATCATTGCAGGTCTACAAAGACCAAGGGACCAGAAACCGCGCACTTTCATCAATACAGGCGCGGTTTCATGAAGCCTGCAATATTTTGCTGGATCGTAAGTTCAGCCGACAGTGTGATTTTTGTTGTCGTGTGACTCATGTCAATGAACGATATGAAAATAAAGAATAATATATTTGTGCAATGCATATTAATATTACTTTAAAAAAAATGTAATGACGTTTTGAAAAACAAGCGTCATCAATTTATCACGCGCTAACAACAATTGCTTTTGCAACTATTGAGATCTAGTTAGCCTTGGCCTTTACCGACAGGCTTATGACTCATACATACCGTGTATCAGCAAAGACATCAGATCTGCAGCGGCATACGCGGGTATCATAAGATCTAGTCTTACCGTGTATCGCTAGCTTTATAGTGTGCACCTTAAGCCTGAAAATGTCTCCATTGTATTTGTTAGCCATTCTGACCAGACAGCTGTTTCTACTCTGGGAGTGCCTTCAATTCGACGATTTAAGGTTTAGCTGCAATCATATTTAGTAGTTTGATTTTTTTTTCTTAATTATTATTTTTTAAATAATTTGTTAAAATTTAAAAATGTTTAGCTACTGATTTAACTCTTAGCGTCCTATAAGGTTTTCTGTACATTTGCGCCTATATCCTGTAAGGATTTCAAGTTTATTGCAATAAATTGGGTTATGAATTTGAAAAAATTGCAAAAAATTTATTTATTGTCACATTAACTTCATATTTTAGGATATGTTTACAAAATGGTTATTCTATGTACCCAAAGAACCATTTTGACTTTAGTACTATTTTTACCTGTTGGAATCTTGTAATTAATTCATAATTACAGGTATTTTACGGACTATGTTAATAAAACAACAAGACAGTGTGGATTGCATGTGAATGTGTGCACAGTCAGTCAACACAGACAAGAAAACTCACTCTGGTTGTCTACACCAAGTCCTTGTGCTCTTTCAGCAATAAGCTCATCAATAAGGTTACAAAACTCACTATTACTGTCGGAGCTATCCCCTGCCATCATGGCCGAAAATTTCGCAAACTCAAACCTCAAACAAAATTGTTTAAAAAGTTCACAAAACCACATCAAACTTGCGAAAACGATAGCGGAAAACACACGGGAACCTTTCCGGAAGTTGACTAAACCTTCTCTCACGCACAGGAGAGTTCCTATTTCCTGTGATTTACTGACTAAAAGGTGCACTAACGAGGCGCAGTTTACCGCGCTTCAGGATTATGGGCGAGGCGCGCATTACCGCGCTATAGGACGCTAAGAGTTAATATGAAGAACAGTCTAGAATAGACAACAAAGTATTGAAGAAAAGTTGTAAACTAAAAACCAATGTTCACAGACTTAGCACATAGACTAAAAGAGAAACTCAGAGAATAGCATACGCGGGCGGCGCACCTTTCTTTCAGTAGGTCAACAATACGCGCGAAATGTACAGCATAAGAGGCGCCCGCTAAAGTTGTAGCCTACAACAGTGAAGCAGTATTAACGGGTGGCGCACCTCTCTGTCAATAAGACGACATGAAAATGTGGATCGGTACTCGTAAAAAAAATATTCTCTGGATTTTTTATCTGGGAATTTTCTTTATATTCTTACTCGGAAAATTGCGGATCCGCGGCGAGTTCTGCAGCCTGGTCTCACGATCACCGATCTTCACTGCGACTGCGCAAAAACTGGTTCGGCAAACTTCAATGCCTCTACCGGAAACTTCGATGCCACATGTCTCTACTGCGACTGCGCATTGCGGCATTAAACTGGGTTCGGCTGTCTTTGGAAAAACGTCACAAGGTGCATTACCACAGGCCAACGAGTTCGATTTTTTTCACAATGTTGTTTTTATGTATTTCCGGACCGTCAAACAAGTATCCGTATTTTCCGTAGCGCTTGCCGAGTTTTTCAAATTTCCAGAAAAAATACGTAAATTCAATACGGGTAGGCATGCCTGATACATACAAAATGCCTACATTGCCAAATATTAACATCATAGGAAGCCCCAGTGACCATTTCACAGAAAGCGTCCAATATTTCCAAGCTGATCCAACAGACCTCACGCACAAATTAGGTACTCAAAAGTGATTTTTGATTTTCTTTAACTCAGTTTGGACACTAAAGTATTTACATAGATCTTTTTGTTCTGAACACAGTGGTATATATTTTTCCCCATAGGACAAATAGGTAAAATATTAATGTTTGAAAATGGCGAATGTTGGTGTAATTATTTTTGGCAACTTTTTGGAATTGAAGAAATTGGCAACTTTGGAGTCTCAAAGTGAAGCCAATATTGATACCAGAAAGCCGATTTTTGAAAGGTAACCCCTTCATATGTTATACTCCAAGCCCAATTTTCTTCAGGCCTATCCCATGTTCAGCTGTTTTGGTGCTTCAAAGTTGGGAAATAATCAAATTCGCAGTGCGTGCCGGCAAATTATAGGCCTACTAGTGTATACTACGCTCAGCACTCGTTTCGCTGAATAGGCCTACAAGTTCGCCATGGCCACAAGATAACTCGAACACCGTTTGTGTACACTTTTCTATGGCAAAGCGCACCGCGATAAGGTAATGCAAAAATTAATAAATACCCTAGTTTTATAAAGGAAAGTCTGCTATTTATTTCTTGCTAATTTTTAAAATTCTAAAATCAAACTTACATCAAAATCGCTGTAACCACTTTGTTTGGCTCGTAACAACTCTTTCACACATCAGAGCCCGCCATATTTGATATGTGAATGAAGCTAAGGATCCAAACTTCTCATTGGTTCTTATTTTTAGGCCATCCAATGAAATATCTTAAAGCACTTAGAGTTTGACACGAGCCACCTCGCAGCAGACGCCGCTGACATTTTGTTTCGCAGCGGCATTCAGCGCTCGGATAGGGGCGTATTCAAAAGCTGTTTTCTCGGAATCTTTCGCATAAACATGCATTAAAAACAACACAGATGTAAAGATAAAGCTTTCAATTTTTATTTGAATACAGCCACTGTTCGTTCTGATGCAGTTTTACATTAATAATAAGGGTTGAAAGTGAAGTCAAAACTGAGTCAAAACTGCCGAGCGGACAAGAGCCAATGAGGCTTTGGAGTACCTACACAAATGAGGAGTTTTGTCCCGGAAGAGTTTTCAAGCTAAAAATGTAGGTCTAGCGAAGAAGATAGTATGGTAGATTGATAGAACAGAACAGGAATGAGAAAGAATAAGTGGGAAAGTGGGAACAGTGAGAAAACAGTGGCAAAAGTGAGACAGTGGGAATTTAAAGCACTAAATTTCCAGAAAGTGGGGACACTATTTACACTGAAACCCCCACCCCTTGGGGTCATGAGCAATCTTGCCACTGTAGATTGTTCTAACCTATAAAGGGAAAAGTGAAAGCCCCAGTTGAAAACCTGTCTTTCCTTTATAGGCATGACCGATTCACTGTGGCAACAATACCCCCGTTGGAGTGCTGGGGGTTTCAGTATAAATAGTGTCCCCACTTTCTGGAAATTTAGTGCTTTAAATTCCCACTGTCGCTGTCTTCCTCATTTACTCTTTCCCATTCCTGCTCTGTCCTATCACTCTGCTATACTATCTTCTTCTTCACTAGATCAATGACCTACCTTTTTTCTTGAAAACTCTTCCTGGACAAGACTCCTTGTTTGTGTATGAGGTCTGTTGGATCAGCTTGGGAGTGTTGGACGCTTTCTGCCGGGTGGTCACTAGGGCTTCCTATGATGTTATTATTTAGCAATATAGGCATTTTATATGTATATGTTTTGTTGATAATTTATAATGATGTTTGTATTCTATTTTGTTTTTGTAACCGGGGGTTCGAGTAGTTGGGGTAAAGCCTCAGCCGTCCCCTGCGTGGGATGTCTTTATTGTAAAGTGACTGGCCGGTGGAGGGCATTCAATTTTCCCACTAGGGTTGTTTCGGCAGATCTTTTATGCGGATCGGGGGTTGTCCGGTCCTGATTTGGCTTGGAAGAGTCCGCTGGACCTAAAGCAACAATCAATCAATCAATAAATCAAACTGAAACCCCCGGCACCCGCATGGGGGGAACAGACCATTTGCAGCTCTGGGTCTGTTAATAAGGTTAGACAGGCAGTCAGCCCGACAGCGGTGCTGACCCCGACCTGAATGTCAAGCTGTTGAGAGCATCCACCTCACGGCAGTGCATTCAAGTACTTTCTGACTGTGTCTAAAAACTCCCTTAGTTCCGCCTCGTAGGGTCCCTTAACGCAGGCTGGACTGCTTATAACCTGCTGAGAGACGGCCAGCGACCCACAGCACAAGCTATGCAACTGGCACTCGCCTGGAAGCTTATAATTACTTTAACCGCGCGCCAAGCTCGGTACTGTATAGGGCCAGGAAGGGGGCTGGCGGGCGGCTGCGCTACATGCAATTGAGTGCCTATTGCTAGCACCATTAGGACCACGAGACTTTCGTAAATTCGCTTCTATTACAGAGGCCAACAACCAAACACAAGAAAATATTTTATAATGTCGACCACATCACCAGAAAGTTCAAACTGTGTACTAAGTGACTTCAAATGGTGAACATTGTAGAAAGGATTTAAATGTGTAATTAAAACGCGTATATACACTAGATCGAAAACCGGTCCGTTGCAAGGCAATGAAGGGCCGATCAGTACACACGGTCAAATCGACTAAAATATAAGACAAACGAAATGGTATTCTGATATTTAGTTTATGCTAACACAACACACAGATATGAAAGTAACTAAAATGCAAAAGGACTACCACAATACAAACGATATTTCACATAATATGATCAATTCTATAGCACAGAGTTAGAGAATCTGAATGATATCCACTCAGTCGTACGCCGTTCTTTGTCTAGTATGTTAGCGTGCAGCGTGGGAAGCGAGACTGCAGGCATGATATGAGGCTAGCCGGCTGGCTGCAGGGCTTGCCAGCTATAATTAGCCTAGTAGCTCCACTGGAAAGTCCTTTCCAGTGAAAGAAAGCACAGGCGTGACCTACACACAGCAAAATGTTTGACAGATCTCCGACACCTCACTACCATCAAGCCTGCCTGTTTAGTGGAAACCGGGCCTGTTGCCAGAAACAATGAGCGTGCTTACCTGGGCCTAAACATGGACACGATGGTGGGCTGCATGCCGCAGTTTGCAACAGCGTTGGTGGAACGTCCTTTGCGACAATGGGAGCCTGCAACACAGCAAATTTGTCAATCTCAATGAGCTGCTCAATGCAGCTCCGTGATGACAGAATCAGACCCACATCACTAAATGTGAGCTCTTGTTGCAAGTTGGAAGATTGGTTAGCACCGTGTATCGCAATAATATTAAAGTAAGCAGGCCGTCTCCCCAACAGGCTGGGGGATTAGATCAAGTCAAGTCAGAGTCAACAAATCTTTATTGCCCATACAGACCTGTTCACCCCTACCAATGCCAGTCAGGAGTAAGCAGACTGTCTGACAGGAGTTTCATCTGTCTGTCAGGAGTACAGTACTGGAATACATTTTTTGAGAGATTGAGAAAAAAGAAAACAAAAAGACAGTTAAATTTACTACAAAAACACATTAAAAAGTAAATTTGAAAAAGCATTCACTTATTTATTGCTTTAGCAATAAACGAGCTTTAGTGTGCGTTGGTTAGCCTGCTCTTGTTGCAATTGCTTGTGTCTACCACAGTTCACGTGCCTTTCAATGGCATTTCTACCGCCGTGCGCAACGCTTAAGTCAAGTTTACAAATTTTGCAGTAAGCATAGTTTTCAGACCTTTCGGAGCTCGTTAAGCACTTATGCAGTTCTGTCTTCTGAATAAGAAGCATTCCACTTCTGCGTGTGAAGCATCTTCTTTTTGGGTGGTGTTTGTCCACCATCTTCTGCGTTTTTTATTTTCGGCATCTCGAACAGAGTAGTCACTTCGAAAACATGCACAAATGCTCGATCACACACGAAAGAAAGTGCGAGAGCCGGAAATCGAAACTTGTACAGGAAATTCCAGTTTTTGTCTTATTACGGAAAACTTACGAAACGGAAGAAAGAGCGTCTTACTACCGAAAAAACTACTTTTTTTTTTCATCGCTCGCGTTTGAAACCGGAGTTTTTGTTTTCAAAACGGATAAGCGGATTTTTTCAGTCAAAACGGAGAAAATCCGGTCAAACCGGAGGAGTGATCAGCTCTGCCCATAATGTATTTCTGCAAATAAAGATAGAAAGAAGCATACCCACAACACCAATGTTCTCTTAGATCTCAAAACCTTTTTTTTTTAAGAATTAAAATTCAAGTACAGTGTAGAGAACGGGATTTTTCCGGTTTTTTTTAAAATTAAATATTGAATAGTATTTTTGATTGGCTAAAATTCTTCAGCCAATAGGATAAGGAATAGTTCGCAGTATGGGCAATGTTACTCAGTCGAATTGTGTGTGTCGGGCTGTGCGGTCATATGTGTGTAGGCCAGGATAAAGAAAGAAAAGAGAATGTAAATTGTAAAACTTAAAGAGGTAGAAAGCGTTGAAAACCTATCAAGGTGAATAGGTTCTGCGGACTTTTCTCTCTGAAAGAAGATTTAGTGTGCTGTAAAGATTACAGGTATTTATAATGTTTTTCATGATTGTAAAATATCGGAGAAGTATATTTTTTTGCATTGCATTTATTGTATTGAGAGGTGGTGAGCTGTTGTCCACTAAGATGGAATATAGTTTTCATTGATGTAATAATATTAATTACGTGGGGCGATAGATATAGAGCAGTAGACAATGTAATATGAATGAAAGGTGTGAGCATGTTTGATGGTAACTTTCATTCATGAAATAATTATATCTGGGTTATGAACAACATCGTAAAAGACAAGAAGGAACCGGTCGTATATAGAACAGAAGTGGAAAAGTGAATAAACAAAGGGAGGTCAGCAAGGTTGAAACAAAAGAAGAATAAATGAAATTATAAAGGTAAGAGAATTGACGATTGCATATATATATATATATATATATATATATATATATATATATATATATATATATATATATATCGTTGTAGCGGCCTACTGGGAGCGGGGGTGGCTCCATACTGTCCAAGCGAGGACAAGGCGATCCGTGAGACATCGGAGGGGGATCGGCCTTATTTTCACCTGACCAAAGACAACGTTATCTACGCCGGGCGGACTGGGCAGAGGTGCACGCCCTCCGCATATCGATGAAAGCATAGCTACTCGCCTGCTTGTTGCGATGTCACCGGCAGCTAGTTGCCAATCTGTGTGCCTACCTGCCTCTCGCTTCTGACAAGGTACGGTGTCTTTAGTGTATTTATGTTGGCCCGGACAAGTAATTGCCGGCCCTGGTTTATCCATCTCGAGCAGTCAGGTTTGACTTCTTCAAGCTTGTGTGAAGCTGGTGTTGAGAGAGACATGTGTTAGGGTTAGCTGTGTTAGAATCTCTGTATGAAAGGTTGGGAGTGAAAGATTTATTAAAATTATTGTTATTTGCTTATATAAAGTTTGAGAACGTGGAACGTATATTTTTGTGTTGGTGTTTGCTTGTGTTGAGAAGAGTCCGTACGTTTGTGGTGGTTAACAGAGAGACTTGCATGCACTCTTATTTCTGATCTAGGAGTCAAATATATTCTGCATTCAGTTAGCTCATATAAACAGGCGCGCACAATCAAAATATCCATACGTTACATACAGCTATTAAAAAAAATAATTGTAAAAATCTTGGGTCCAAGAAACTAAAATGTCAAATAATACAACTTACTATCGTCGCCAGAGGTAGGAAACGATGGCGAATTTTGGACAGACTTGTTTTTGGCGGAGCGCCGCTGGGCCTTGGACCTGGTGCGCCTCTCTGGACTTTCCTCTTCAACTGGCATAGACTTGTCCACAAACAGCATGCAATCCTGCCAAAATATACACCGTACAGTTGCACAGAGTGTGTCTAACTGTATGCCAACGCAATGTTAGTAAAAAAGCAGGTGCAAGTTTTATTTTTAAAAAAAAAAGGAAAATAGCAGCAACAAACAGCAAGGTAAAGCAATAAGCGGAAAACAAAATTAAAAACAAAATAAAACAGAAACTAATCCCCCATTCCCACCCTTTCCCCTCCAAAGTAAAGAACACTACTAGCACAGTAAAAGCAAATGTGAGCTGGGTTGGGAGTGTAGCCACAACAAAGTAATAACACAAAATATAGAGCAAGCAGCTACAAGCAAAATCAGTTCACCAGTTCTAAACAAATTTTCTGAATGAACCCCCCCCCCCCCCCCCCCCCCAAAAAAAAAAAATAGGCCTAATAATAAATGTAAAACAAAATGTTTTTAAAAAAATGAAACCACTACTGCACTAAGTTTCATTGGTGTGCAAGTGAATGCTGTGTAGACAAACTGCAAGAGAATACAAGCTTATACAGCTTAATAATCAATCACGTTTGTTCTGCTTCTTTATAATGTTTATTTCATAAATGTTTATGAAGTTGTCTGGGTTGGGTTCCAAGGTAAATTGTGTTTTGCCAATGGAAAGGTGTTGCACGTTATTTATCAATTGTTGATTCAGCCCCGATGCTTGAATCTTGATATGTTTATGATAGAAAAGAGCAGGAATGAGAAAGAGCAAATGAGAAAGACAGCGACAGTGGGAATTTAAAGCACTAAATTTCCAGAAAGTGTGGATACTATTTATACTGAAACCCCCGGCACCCCAACGAGGGTAACGATTTTGTTTGAGGTTTGAGTTTGCGAAATTTTCGGCCATGATGGCAGGGGATAGCTCCGACAGTAATAGTGAGTTTGGTAACCTTATCGATCAACTTATTGCTGAAAGAGCACAAGGACTTGGTGTAGACAACCAGAGTGAGTTTTCTTGTCTGTGTTAACTGTCATTGCACACATTCACATGCAATTCACACTGTATTGTTGTTGTTTTATTAACATAGTCCATAAAATACCTGTAATTATGAATTAATTACAAGATTCCAACAGGTAAAAATAGTACTAAAGTCAAAATGGTTCTTTGGGTACATAGATTAACCATTTTGTAAACATATCCTAAAATATGAAGTCAGTGTGACAATAAATAAAATTTTTGCATTTTTTTCAAATTCATAACCCAATTTATTGCAATAAACTTGTTATCCTTACAGGATATAGGTGCAAATGTACAGAAAACCTTATAGGTTGTTTAGGAATCAATAGAATAATCTAATTAAGTTGCCTAGATACGAAAGTTACTTCCCGCTCTTATTTAATATGCCTGGGCATCGCTAGGTTACAGAACCACGTGATTGACCACGTGACGAGGTCTTGTGCCTCCATCTTGTTGGTAGACCGGTTGGCGTCTGGAAATAAATCTAAGAATCCTGAAGTGCTGCGTTTTTGTGTTAGAGCCTGGAGTGAGAGTTGGCACATCCATACATGGTGTCAAGAAGTAAAACTACACATCGAAATGACGACGCAGAACCTCACGACGCCAGCGCCTTTCAGTTTCAAGCCTGAAGAATGGCCACAGGGGCTGAAACAATTCTGTCGGTACCGCAACGCAAGTAAGTTGGCGAAGGAAAACGGCGAAGTACAGCGCGACACCCTTCTCTACGTGATGGGTCCGGAATCGGAAAAGATCTTCGAGACCTTAAAGTTCGACAAACTGACGGTGGGAGAAGGCGTAGACGCCCGAGAGGAAGAAGAAAATAACACGGACTTCGAGACTCTCATTCGTAAGTTTGACGCTTACTTTGTTGTTCGACGAAACGTCATACACGAGAGATCTAAATTCCAAGAACGCAAGCAACAAGAATCAGAGACAGTGGAGGAATTCTACCGCAGTTTGCATAGTCTTGTCGCCCACTGCGAGTACAAGGACACTGACGATCAAGTCCGTGACCGATTTGTGATCGGACTGAATGACTAAGTTGAAAGAGAAGTTGCAGTTGATTCATGATCTCAGCCTTGAGAAAGCTATAGAAGTGGCCAGACAACACGAAATGATCAAGAGTCAGATCAAGCAGCAAGCAAGCTCGGTGGACGGAGCCTCGGCAGCGGACGCTGTCAGAGGAAGGAAGATAAATAAGGCCAACGACAAACCAAACACTTCAAGCACAGTGCAACGCAACAGAGGACAAGCACAGATGAACTCAAAGCACCTTGCTAGTAGGTGTGGTCAGTGTGGCTATGACCACGACGGAAGGCAGTGTCCAGCAAGAGGACAAAAGTGCCGAAAATGCCGCAAGACAGGACACTTTGCACGGGTGTGCAGAGGCAGAGTGCGTGAAGTGGAAAACGACAGCCAAGCAGATGGCAGTAGCAGCAGTGAGGAGGAAACTGACGAAGTTGAATATCATGCGCTAGACTCAGTTGTCACTGACAACACGCGACCGTGGACAGCCTGTCTCAAGATCAAAGGGACTGACGTCAAATTTAAGCTAGACACCGGTGCTGACGTCACAATTATGAGTGGCGCAACTTTTGAGAACTTGCGACGCAAACCGAGACTGACTGCGACACGGTACAAGCTAACCTCTCCGGGAGGCAGAGTGACGACGAGAGGCGAATTTCACGCCAAGACTGTGCTGAAAGGAAAAACTTGGAAGTTTCGTGTCATAGTTGTGAGAAGCAGCACATGCAACAACCTCCTTAGCAGAGCTGTAGCTGAAAAGCTGGGGCTAGTCAAACGACTTGTAAAGGCAGAAGAAGTATACGAAAACGTGTTTGGTGAGACGGGCCTACTTGACACAGAGCCTGTGAACATTAGCATGAAGGCAGATGTACCGCCGTACTGCGTTACCACAGCACGTCGCGTCCCCTTCCCTTTGCAGAAAAAGGTGAAGGCCGAGTTGGAGCGCCTGAAAGCAGCAGATGTCATAGAAGAAGTAGAAGAGCCAACAGATTGGTGTGCACCCATGGTGCCTGTCAGGAAGACTAATGGCAGTGTGAGAATATGTGTTGACTTTAAAAGACTGAACCTTGGGTTCAAGCGACCACACTGTATGCTCCCAAATCTCGATGACATAGCACCAAAAATTAACTAGCTAACGGAGCTAGTGTGTTTTCAACACTCGACGCATCATCGGGGTTTTTCCAGATCCCCCTGAATGAAAAGAGCAGGCACCTCACAACGTTCATTACGCCATTCGGGCGTTACTGTTTCAAACGAGTTCCCATGGGGATCAGTCTGGGGCCAGAGGTGTTTCAAACCAAAATGAAAGAGCTGCTGAAAGGGCTGGACGGCTGTGAGGCTATCATGGATGACACCATCGTGTATGGTGCAACGCTGGAAGAGCACGACCAAAGACTACATGCAGTGTGCCTCCATCTTGTTGGTAGACCGGTTGGCGTCTGGAAATAAATCTAAGAATCCTGAAGTGCTGTGTTCCTGTGTTAGAGCCTGGAGTGAGAGTTGGCACATCCATACATAGGTCACCAAGAGTTAAGTGTAAATAACGGGTTTAACTGATAATGATACACAGAGGTGCCTACCCCCAGTCTGACCATTTGTGTACTGGCTGCATGAAAAATGTGTATTTTGTGTAATGTCAGATTTCGCGCAACTCGCAACATTTGATCAAAGAATTATTGTCATGAAAACTGCCATTCACAAAACATCAATTCATACTAATTCCAGCTCACCATTTTAATCCTCTCATGAAACAAAATAATATAGAACTCAACAAGTTCTGGTCACAAATGCACACTAATATATTATTTTTTGTGTTGTATTTTACTCCATACCCCCCCCCCCCCCCCCATCCCCTCCTCCTCCAAAGGATCTTCATATTGTCCAACAATTAATGAATATGAATTTATGAATATATATAAATGCATCATTATTTTCGTATATTCTGCTGAAGCTGGCAACACTTTTTGTTTTCTGAGCATACTAGAGTGTTCTGCATTTTGTTGTGTAAATACGGTGCCTTTTTATCCACTTTGTATTAATTTTAGACAACTGAGGCTGAGCCACTTTTTGGAAAAACGCGTTTTATTTTTAGTGAGGGTTACCTACTTTGAACAGTTGTATGAGTGCCTTCATATTGACCTATTTTAACAATTTAATTTTTTTAAATCTTCTAAAGGTTTGTACTATATAATAAAAACAAAATAAAACATCCTGAACCAAAATAAAATGTTTGTCCGTAATACCTAATCTAAGTGTCGCTGAATGTCGCTGAATGTCGTATGCAGAGCAATGCTGTACTCTTTGTTGCAGTAAGCATAATGAACTCCTTTTAAAGATTCGATTATTCCTCAGAAACGTTCACGGTATTCGCTTAAGAAATGTTGTCGCGCTTTTTGCTTACTTGCAACCTTATCCCGCTTTTCTTCAGACTCGCTCTCATCGTCACTCTCGTGTAAACGCTTTCGCGACACCATGTTTAGCACAATGGTGGATACAAAGTCTCGCACTACCTCTCACGTACGAGATTTCACTTTTGCGCATGCGCTCTAGGGTCAGCAAGTAAATAAAATAGCAGATCGAAACATAAAGTGTGAATTTTTTTTTTAACACCACGAAAATGCGTATTTTCAAGGAATTGCTCGTATTGTCGTATTTTATGTTGAAAATTCGTAAAAATACGCGCCGGCGCGTACGGTAGGCACCTCTGGATACATAATGAAACAGATGAATAAATAAATGAAATACAATTATTGAACCTACCTCATCATCTGATATACGCTTATCACCACTCTCATATTTCTCAACAGGTTCCTCTGAAGTGGAGCCAGTTCTGTTACCATTAGCTCTGTTCTCTTCAGGACCGATGCCATTAGCTGAGGTTCCATTCTTGAAGGCTCCTTTAGACAGGACTCCTTTCTTGGAGGCTCCATTACTGGATGCTCCGTTGAGGCTTGAAGCACCTTCATGCTTAGAGACACCATCCCCTGTGTCTCCATTGCTGGACCCAGCATCTCCAGAATCCTTGCTGGTCCCTGGTTGACTGGTAGACAATTTGTCTGCTCCGTTTGAGCTGCCTGAAGCCGGAGCTGCAGCGAAAGCATTGGCACGCTTCTTAGGTGATCCGGCAGGTTCAAATCCTGCAGCATTCCCTGATGGTAGGAGAACAGTCTCCAGCACTTTGGCAAGCCTCTTAAAATATCCCTTCTGAAAAAAACCACACCAATGCACAGAAAGTAGAACATTCAAATAGATATGACAAAATTTGGGAAGAGGGTAAAAACCAAGGTTAGTCTTATATGCATTCCATCTCACGGATTGTACAGATCTTGACGCTTATTACTCAGATGAGTGAGTGCCAGAATCATTAATTTACCCAACTGCCATTAGGTCTTATTCACTTTATCCTGATGCAGTGCTACTCTAGTGACTGCTACCAGAATTTTACCCAAATCAGTGACAAATGTGTTTATTTTTAATTTTTTAATTTTTTTTCATTATTTTTAAAAATAAATCTACCTCAGTTAAGATTTCCTCCTTCAAGTCTGTTTCAGCATCTTTCAGTTGATCTTTTATGGAGTCAGTAAGAACGGGTTCCAACAACTTGCACTTCTTCTTCCAGTAACCCTGGAAATAAAACAGATCAGTAAATCTTGCAGAGCATCCAGTTATCATTATGCTCCAAAATCTGTAAACTACATAAAGTTGCAAGTAATGCATATTAGTATAGTAGTGATGGCATTGTAAGCTGTCTTTTGCACTAAATAGTAAACTATTCACTTTTATGCAAAGCTCAATTAATTCTTTCAACTGGGCTGCCACTTTCAGCATCTTCAGATTCTTCAGCCATACTGTGGGGAGATTTGCGCATCATATTTAAAGGATTCTACCTCTGGCTTATGCTGAACGGATCATCAGCCAATTATGGCTAGTGGAGGGGAAGCTGAGGGGTAGTTTGACAGAGAAAGATCCGGAATATACGCAATCCTAAAAAAACAACAACACAACATCATGAACATACCTTTTCTGTCAAACATCCCTCCTTGAATTCTGCTTCAATCTCAGCAAGGCTGAAACAACAACAGTAATTAAAGTTACAAACTTAAACAGCGAACAAATCAAGTTTGCATACCTCCCCCTTCCCCCATCTATCCCTCCACCACTCTCACATTTGTAGAGTTTCAGGAGAGTTCCTGAAAACACTCTCCTTTTGAAAGCACCAATAGTAACATTTACACTGATATATATATATAAGCAGGCCTGAGATTAAGAAAAAGTGAAAAAAACTGAAATGGCCGGGGTCCAGGGGCCGCCATAGGCCCTGGCGGGGTCAAGGGGCAGAGCCCCTGTAGGGGGAGTAGGGTGGCGAAGCCCCCCGAAAAATAAAGGAATCGTTAAAAAATCTAAACTGTTTTTCAGGCTCTCCTGAAAGAAAGGTCAGCAAATTTAACACATGAAACTACAAAGACAAGCTGCTAAAATGGTACTACAATATTTCACTCAGCAAATATGCACAAGAGGAATGCTTACTTAGCCACAGTAGTACCTTGCACTTTCATCTGTAATTTACAGTTCTAAGTTACTGAGTGAGTAACTTTAAAAAGCAATCAAAACAAAATTTAAAAAAAGCACAGCCATTTCTGAATATTCTGATTTTTAATTAGGACTTTTTAGCAAAAAAACAAACATCTGCAGCAACACAAAGTTAATTACATCAACTTAATAAAAGACATTTTACACAGTGCACATCACATATAGGCTATACTGTAATAGACCAAAGTACAACCAACTTCAGTATAGTGGAACAAAACTTCGTTATTTATCAGTTATAAGTTCTTGGTCAAAGAAGTAAACTCCAACAGGTGTTGCCTTCTAAGAGGTTCAAACAAGATTTGTATCTATCTAATCTTTCTAACCACAAAAATTTCCATTTGTTTCGCACGCTTTTGTCTATTTCAAACACCTGAGATTTCTCACTGGCTTTCACTTTCGAAAACATGACGATTCACGCTATGACAGGTTGAAGTAACCAGCACAACACGTTAGCTTTATCCTTCTGGTTTTCAACATTGAACCGAACGTCCTTGGAAATTAATACATTATTTGTGCAGTTTGAGAATAAGCTACTGGAAATCAAATCGAGCACTTTAAGAACAAGCTGTTTGAGAATAATTTATGACCGATCGCTTCTCACTCTCAGACTTGTACAAAACCTCTTATATACATACAGGAGTGAGATTTAGCGGTCGCCCGAGGCGACTTAAAACCGGCTCGGGCGACCTAACTTTATAGTTGAGCCAGCCCGCCTGGCGACCTAAAAAAAAAAAAAACTACTTGCAGACTTTTAGAAGCTCGGTTTGATGCGAGAGCGTTTTTAGGTCACTGTTCGTCTGCTACGAGTATGAAGCATAGGCGAGGGTTATTTCCCTTTGCCTACTTCCCTTTTTCGCCAAGCGCGCTTTCTGCTTTGTTTGTGAAAAAGACACTGCTACAAATTACGTGTATTGTCCAGGTGACAGTTGTTGATCCGAAAATGTGGAACTTTATTTCTGGGGTCAACGAACCCCCGCCAAAGGCGAATTCTAGTTCGGAGAAGAAAGAGAGCGTCACAAAGAGTATGAATCGAAGAGAAAAAGACATTTTCAGACTGCGTGGCTGAAACGTTCAGATGGCGAAGATCGATCTTGGCTCATTTTCGATAAAGAAGTTGGTCTAATGCACTATGTACACATTGCCGTAAATACGCGATTGTCGGGCTGCCTAAAAACCAAACAAAACAATCATAGAGTTGCTTCCCTTGCACTAACTTACCCCGTGCACCACGTGCCACAACACGCGTCCAAGCGCTCACGGCAAACGTCTGCATACCTCAGTCCTTATTTGGAACTGCGGGGAGGAGGGAGGGAAATTAAAATTGAGGCATGGTAAGTATGCTTATTAATAATAAATTTAGAGATAAAATTTTAATATTAATTTCACATACTATACCATGACTCAAAAGTGCAGAGTAACACGAAAAGGACGGAGGGAAGCAACTCTAACTGAATCAAGAGAAAGGGACAAGGACTGCACAGTCGCAACCACAGAACTAACACCAAAGGAGCCATCCTCACGAAAACGGCGAGTGCCCGTCAGATAGAGGCTGAAGAAGACATCTGAAGATCGCCAGTAGGCAGCCCCAACACGGATCCCATCCGGAAAAAAGTTGAACTGTCAAGGATGAAGCCCATGCTCTGACCTCATGAGCCCTAGTCGAAGAGAGGGGAAAAACCGAACTGCGGTCCCTATCGAAACGCACAGAAAACGAGCGTACGGCCTACTGCGTCAAAGCCGACCAAGAGGCGAAACGACGTACCCGAGGCGAGGAAGCATAAAGCGACAGCACTGAGGCCAAGGAACCAAAGTTGGATCGGCCGCGTGCTGAATCCCGCGAGAGGAAGCAGAATAACTAGAGAAACGAAACGTCCCAAACGGGAGGCAATAACTCCGCGGAAACGATCTCCCGAGTCTCTAAAACAAATAACAGGGACGGAAGACTCCGGACTCGACGAGCCAAAGGGCGGACCGACCAAACCTAGTGTCGAACAATATCCCCAGGCAGAGGAAAAACCCGGGACGGAGACCACTCTGACGAGGGGGTACATAAAGAACCCTAAGCATCGCGTCCGAAGGAGGACCAGTCCGGTAAGCACGCGACCGAAGCCGAGAGGACTCGCCTTAACCGACTAGTAGTCGAGGTAAGCGGAGAACCGCATACCACCACAGCGAGCTCTGACAAAGAGGAAAAGGGCGGTAAAAGGTTGACGAATATCGCCCCATCCCCTGGGCGCAGAGACTCTTGCACCGAAGCAGGAGGCTCTATCCAACAAACGGATGCAAGGAAAAAAACAGGTTCAGAGCGGACAGACCGAGCACCAGGCGCCAACCGCCGGATGCATTCGAAACAACGAAGAGACCATAACACCTCGAGGAAAGGGGGCAAAGGACCTCCATCGCGCCCGACTGAAGAAGGGCTGAGACCGCTGAGACCAAAACGTCTGAGCATCAGGAGAACTCCGGGGGCGGAAAGAAAGAAAAGGGAGGGAAGCGACGAAAAGGGGCCGAGGAAACCCCACTGAAGCTTGAAACCCTGACCGAAACACCTCTTGCACCCAGCTGTGTGCGAATGGAAAGGCGAGCCAAGAGAGAAACTGGCGAGCCCAGCCTCCCGCAAGGTAGGTACTCAGTCACAGCTGAGTAAACTGGGGCGGAGTTAAATGCCGCTTCACGATTTCGCGATCACCGATCCGAGTGCAACTTGCACTGGACGGTGCTTAACTTGCGACACAGTAGCGAGCACTCCAGCCATTGCGCTCTCCGACTCCCCAAGGACCCAAAAGATAGAGTCAAGCACCAAAGGTCACACCCGAGGCAAGGAGGACAGGTGCGTAGGCAAAAGCGACTCGTTCACGCGCCCTGACAGGCGTTGTTGCAGAGCTCTGACTGTTTTTCTGTATTTCTTCCTGTCTATGTTCATGTCCTGTCTCCATATTTTGTCTACAAGAACCGTGAAGATGTGGCCGTCATTCTGGACTAATTTTTGTGCCATTTTTCCTCAAGAAGCAAAAATTTTGGGATTTTTTGTGTTTCTACATTTTGTTACTCTACTGTCAACGTTTGGTTTGCCTGCCTTCTTGGTCAGCCGTGGCGAGCGGGTGTTCACCCCATTCCCTACCCCAGGCTTGGGATCACTGAGCGCGCATTTATCCAGGTCAGTGTCAACAACAACAAGTCACAATGGTGATCGGGTGTTTACCAACCTTGCCACTACTGACCCACATCTACTGAGTACACGTTCACTCTCTTCACACAAGCAATCACTACAATGGAGTACTTTCATACCTCCGACCTTTTTCGGTGCATTAGCACTGAACGCCGACAGGACCCAGTTGCCTAGGCCTACTGTACAGTACTCAAGTACCGACCTTGTGTCCCTGGCAGGCCGTGCTACGGCTCCATCGCCTTCCCTTGTCGCCACGCTGAAACGACTTGGCATTGCCAGAAATCTCCCTAAGTCGCCGCGACGCTCCAGGAGAGGTGGAAGGAATGAGAGACGTGATCGGGCGGCTACTGACACTGCTCCTCCCTCCAGTCTACGTCCCTGCCTCGGCTCTCAGCTCATTGTGTGTTGTCTTAATGCACAGGCGCTGGGGCAGTCTTGTAAACGCTCTGCTATCAACACTTTTATTGCTGACAATGACATCGATCTCATGCTGCTTACTGAGACCTGGCTGCACTCATCGGGCGATGAGGCTAAACTAAAGGATCTTGCTCCGCCGGGTTACTCCGCACAAGGCTTTGCTCGTGACTCGTTGGGTGTTGCTGGGCGAGGGGGCGGCATTGCTCTGGTAATGAAAGATTCAGTAAAGAAGCATGCGTGCTTCTCACAGTCCTCACTCACCCACCCAACATTTGAAGCTGCTATTCTTTTAATGACTGTTAACGATATCAGGATAAACATTGCCTGTGTTTACAGGCCCCCACCAAGTAAGAAAAACATGTTGACCCATTCTCAGTTCTTCGATCAGTTTCAGGATTTCCTTGAACATTGTGACGCCTTGCCGGGAAAGACGCTTATCGTGGGAGACTTTAACATTCATGTTGATGATGCAAATGACCCATATACCAAACGATTTTTCACTTTGCTTGATTTGTTCTGTTTCAGCCAGTCTGTTGTCGGCTCCACCCACAAGCGTGGTCATACTCTTGATTTGATTTTATTCCGCTCTAGTGATGATTTTTTGTCTTCTTCTTTTATTAATAATGACCTCATGTCTGATCACAGTGCTGTTATGTGTAAGTTAAATATTCCAAAGCTTATTCCTGAATCTCATGTTATAAAGTATCGTAGTATTAATAAGATAGACAAGCAAGATTTTAGAGATGATTTATCCATGTCTGTGTTTCTAAACTGTACTGTTGCTGAGTACAACGCATCATTACTGTCTGTACTTGACAGGCACGCCCCCCTCCGCCAACGCACGCTTCGCCCTCGGAAATTTAACCCGTGGTTCAGTAATATTGCAGGGCAGTTTAGCATACTGAAACGTGAGCGTCGTCAGGCCGAGAGGCGCTGGCTTAAGTCTCGACTGACTGTTCACAAAGAGATTTTTGAAAGTATTAAGCACAAAATTAGTGATCTTATTGACAGTGCGAAGACAAATTTCTTTTCTGCTCAGATCCTTGCCACTTCCACTTGTAAAGAACTATTTCGTACTTTCAACTCTTTGCTTGGTAAACAGACTGACTCTCCCCTTCCCACCATTTATGATCTGCACACTCTTCCTACTGTATTCTCTGATTATTTTTCAGACAAGATTTCGAATATCAGAAACAGTTTTCCTCCCTCTGATTCTGCTGCTCTGCCTGTCTCTTGTCATTTTTCTGGCACTTTCCTGGATTCTTTCTCTCCTGTTTCTGAACAGTTTGTCCTCAACATCCTTAGAAATACCGCTCCCAAGTCATGTGAATTAGATCCTATACCTACAAACCTATTGTATGATAATCTTGACACACTTCTTCCTGTCATCACTCAAATCATCAATACCTCTCTCGCTTCCGGCTCTGTTCCTGCAGATTTGAAAACGGCTGTTGTGAAACCTCTTCTAAAAAAAGCTTCCTTAGATAAAAACGAGTTAAAGAACTTCAGACCTGTATCCAACCTTCCCTTTCTATCAAAAACTCTAGAGAAAGTTGTGCTCTATCAGCTACAGTCTCACCTTGACTCTAACAATTTACACAACCCTTTTCAGTCTGCGTATCGGGCGGGCCGAAGCACCGAAACTGTTCTGCTTCGTATTGTCAATGACATTCTCACTGCTCTGGATGAGGACAAACTCTCTATTCTACTTCTTCTTGATAACTCTGCTGCTTTCGATACTATCGATCATTCTATTCTCCTTTCTCGTCTTGAAACTGTTTTTGGTGTTCGTTCAGCAGCTCTTCGGTGGTTCACTTCCTATCTCCAAGACCGTACTCAGTATGTGTCTGCCAATAATTCCTCTTCAGTTCCTTCTCCGCTTCTCTATGGTGTGCCCCAGGGTTCCGTTTTAGGCCCTGTCTTGTTCATTATGTACACCACGCCCTTATCTACAATCATAAAACAGCATACTGTCAATCACCAATTATTTGCAGATGACACCCAACTACAGCAATCATGCAAGCCTGCAGACATTCACTCTGTTATACAAACACTTCAGAATTGCACCACTGACATAAAAACCTGGATGAATGCAAACATGCTTAAATTAAATGATGACAAGACTGAGGCCCTTCTCTTCACTCGCTCTTCCGTCACTGATCTTTCTCTGCCTACCTCTATCACTGTTGGTTCTTGTGATATTTCTTTTTCTGACTCCGCTAGAAACCTGGGGTTCATCATGGATTCTACTCTCTCTATGAGACAGCATATCACTAGTCTGTCGGGTTTGCTACTTTGAGTTGAAGAGAATTAGTTCAATTAGGAAATTTCTATCAGAAGACGCCACAAAGACCTTGGTTACTTCCTGTATTCTATCTAGATTAGATTATTGCAATTCCCTTCTCATTGGCTGTCCAGATTCTATCCTCTCTCTGCTTCAAAAAGTTCAGAACTCTGCTGCCCGTCTTATCTTTAAAGTAAATCATCGCCAACCCTCCACACCTCTCCTTGTTAAGCTACACTGGCTTCCTGTCGCGGAACGTGTTAATTATAAAACTGCCTGTATCTGCTACAATATTGTCATCGGTTCTGCTCCTTCTTATCTATCTGACCTTGTCTCCCTTTACACTCCATCTCGTTCCCTTCGCTCATCCACTGACTGTCGTCTTCTCCGTCAGGGCCGTTACAAAAGAAAATCTAATGGTTTCCGCTCTTTTGCTGTCCACGGCCCTCACCTATGGAATTCTCTCCCCTTTCATGTTAGACATTCTACCTCCTGCGAATCTTTCAAATCCCACCTTAAAACGTATCTTTTCTCAAAAGTCTTTCAGCAGTATCTGTAGTTGTAAAAGGGGTTTGTAGGAGTGGGGGGTTAAGTAGTAATTTAGTACGTTTTTGTCATATTGATTTACACAGCAGTAGTATGTACGCGTGAAAGAGTAACTTGTCTTATAATTATAGTATATGTATAGTGTGTATATGTGTTTGCGTAAGAAAGTGTGCGTGTATAGCGCTTAGATCCTTAGGGTAGGCGCTTTATAAATGCTAGTTATTATTATTATTTTATTATTACAACGAGCAAGAAGCAGGTTAACAAAGGCGAGAGCCTGCGAATGCCACCCGAACGAAAGAGGTAGGAGGGCCTGCAACAAGGATCTCATCGAACGAACAGAAACGTCGACCCGAAACTCTTGCCCCTCCGTAAAATGAGCAAATGACAGCGCAGCAGTCAGCGCGTCGGCAAGAGAAAGACACTCAAGGGCCCTGACAACAGATTCTACTATCAGGATCATTTCGAAGAAACGACCGAGAGAGAAACCTCCGAACCACTAGGACCTGCTTCCGAGAGGTTTCGCAACCTTCCGCACTGCGTGCGAGAGAGAAGAAATGCACAGTAAGCAGCGTGCGCATCGCTACGCTCGCTCACGCTCTACGAAGGAAGAGCGCAGCCAACCAGACAACCGGGACAAACCCACAAATGAGCCCATAGAAGAAGCTCAAGGGAACTGAGGCACCTCGTCAACTGAAGAGGAAAAGGCCCCGCCCTCTCTAGGATGTAAGAGTACATCAAAAAAAGCACGCATATCGGTGATAACACCAACAACCACCGAGAGAGCACTTGAGCCTTTTTCCTTACATTTCTATTGGGCGGCAACCCTCCCATTTCGAAAACTGCATCCGACCCCGCGGAAGCAATAACCTCGCCTAAAAAGGAATGGAGAAGGGGTTGAAAAACCAACCTCCCCACCATCTGCGGACAAAAAAAAAACGCAGCTAGCTGAATGGCCTCCCAAAATGGAAAGAGGTGAAAGGGACTGCCTGTCAGAACTGCCCAAGCCAAAAGTATCCGGAGACGACACAGAAAACTCAAGGTCATCCCGATAAGAAACGCGAGCATCCGAGCCCGTCATGAGCTAACGGCATCCCAGACTCAGCGAAACCGGAAACTGGGGTAGGGCCAACCATGAGCGCCCGCCCAATCCGAAAGTCGGAGCAACCAAAGGCAGCTAGAAACGTGAGGCCAAAACGGCCCCTGCATGCGATCCGGAAGAAGGCAACGAAAAAATTGTACCAACCGAACCGGAACCAGAGCATAATACTGCCTTGGAAGTAACTCCAAGTCCGTTTACTCTTCCTTTTTTAAAGAACTGTCCTGCTGGTAAAGAGTAGGGACTCAATCACAGTTGAGTCAACTGGGGGCGTTGTTATTTGCAGGGTGGCGAACAACTGAATCAAGAAATCTCTGAAATCCAGCCGGGGCCAAGCCCCGGTATTCGCCCCTGGAAGAAAATGAATTTATGCAATTTTGAAAGTAATTTAGGGCCTCTCCTGATAGCAAAAAGCACAAAGTAAACATGAATAGAAACAACAACAACAAAAAAGAATGTTGAAAGTTAAGAATTTTGATTTGTAGGCCTAACAAAGTTTGAGGTCCACCACTGTTACACACAAACTCCACATTTCCAATTTTACTGGGCACACGTTTGTCTATTTTTTAGCTGTAAACAGGTAAGAATTTTTATAATTTTAAAGATATTTAGGGGTACGTTAGTAAAAACACTACATCTTAGGTATTAGTGACTAGTGTATAGATTTAAATGAAATAAAATGCAAAATGAACAGAAATAAATTATCTTTTGATTATTTACCTTTTTATACTGAACTCTTGTCATGTCTTGTTTTTTATTACTCCATGTGTATACAAAAAAAAAGTTTTAAAAAGTCCAAACAAGCCCCCTCCTCTTCTTCACTTTCATGCCAGTCTGAAAGATCGTATGCATGCACACTAATTGTCTAATGTCAGTACCGATCTCTTCCTCCGACTCCAAGTCCATTTCTCTCACTTTAATGTCTGATAAATGGAAGCCTATAAACTCCCCTTCATCAGTCGAAGAATCCAAACCATCCATTTTAGACACACACACAAGAAAATTTGAAAAAAAATCGAAAAAACGAACGCATCACAGAGAAAACTTGTGGAAATGCAGTCGAATGTTTTCACAACAGAATAAACCGGAAGTCAATTGCCGGAAGTCTCGCAATCTTTCCAACAACGCGAGAATATAACCACATGGTTGATGCGGACGCTTTTGGACGTTTTGCCTGTTTAGACCTTCGGCCGCTTTTGGCCGCTATGCCCAGTAAAGGGTAGCCCTCAGCTTCTCACACTCGGAACTCAATATTTTTTTCTCGGAAATGCAAATGCCTTCCGTGGAAATCCACGGATTCGCGGAAAATTCTCCACCCTGTATTTGTCGCTTCACGTTTTGCGATCACCCATCCAAGTGCTAACCGCGCTGGAAGGTGCTTAACTTGCGACACAGTAGCGAGGGCTCCAACCACCGCGCTATCCGACACCCCTAAAAAACAGGAGGATGAACAGAAAATACTTGAGCCACACCGGGAACGGAAGAAGGCAATGAGTAAACCGTGCCCCGTACAGAAACCAGAGCCCCGCCCCACGACCGCAAGCGGAAGTGGCATACAAAGGGAGACGTAAGGCACCAAACCGGAAAACAGAAGGTCACGAGTGAACTGTACCCCCGCACCGGAAACCATAGCCCCGCCCCACGACCGCAAGTGGAAGTGGTATACCATGGGGATGGAAGGAGCCAAACCGGCAAACGGAAGGCAACGAGTGTACCGTACCCCCGTACCGGAAACCAGAGCCCCGCCCCACGACCGTAAACGGAAGTGGATACAAAGGGGAATGGAAGGGAGAGCCAAACCGGAAACGAGAGAAGGCAACGGGTGTACCGTACCCCCCCCCCCCTTACCGGAAACCAGAGCCCCGCCCCACGACCGCAGGCGGAAGTGGTACACAAGGGGGATGGAATGGGGAGGTGTGGAAGAACTGGAAGCTGGGGCCGATAAGGACCCCAGACCGGAAGCCACACCCCCTTGTCGCAGCTGGACGCACACTGCAAGCAGTGCTTATTAGTCTCAAGCTCGACATTAGCCAGAAGTCCCGACCCGATCTGAATCCCGCAAGAAACAGAAGGGAAGGCTTCGGCAGGTAGCTTATCCGGACCAGCCGGGGCATCCCTGCCGGAAATAAAACGGAAATTGGTCCTAAACTAGAGCGACCATCCGTGTGTTTCTGGTCATAACCTAGACCAGAAACGGCTCCAAGGACACTTCTGGCAAGACCAAGGAGCACAAAATTAGCCAGAAGTCCCGACCCGGTCTGAATCCCGTAGGAAACAGAAGGGAAGGCTTCGGCAGGTAGCTTATCCGGACCAGCCGGGGCATCCCTGCCGGAAATAAAACGGAAATTGGTCCTAAACTAGAGCGACCATCCGTGTGTTTCTTGTCAAAACCTAGACCAGAAACGGCTCCAAGGACACTTCTGGCAAGACCAAGGAGCCACCCCTCAGCTCACTACCGCCACTCCCCACCTCACTACCACCACTTCTACTGACCTGAAAGTAGAAGACAACGAAGAAGACACCCTTGAAGGGGGCGTAGGCAAGGGCAGCAGCGGAGCGTAACGCAGCAAAAACGAGGGGTAGTGAGCAGAAGGCTTGCATAACAGCACAGGGACGCCACGTCCGAAAGATGAAGAAACCTTGGCCCAATGGTGCCGCGATAGCAGCAGAAGACGGCACCGAACAGACCGAAAAACGAACCTTAGTACGAAACTGCCGAAGAAGATAAAGAATCCGCAAAGACGGAGTAGAAAGCCGACGGACAAACGGCGTTAGACATGAAAACGCAAAAACTAAAACGCCGCCGGCCGCAACAACAAACGACAGGGCGAAAAAAGTTAGCAAGCACAGAGCTTGAAAGAGGGACAACCACACTCAACAAGTGCCAAAAAAGGACTGAGCAGACCTGCCTACCTTATGCATTACCGATCAGTAGTCTTCCCTGTGAATTTCAGTAATTTTGCATTTTCCTTCAGTAATTCTACAGACATGAGGAAACGCGATGTTTCTGAATAACCAAGGTATGAATTAATTCACTGCACATTTACTACTTAAAAAGCACACAAAAACAGTTTTTAACAGGATAGCAAAAAGAAGGAAACACTATCAAACAGATTTTAAAATGATTAATTAGTATCATGAGAGACCATGGCATGCAACAAAAGATAAACCTGCACATCCCTGACCCGTTTGTGATGAAGGATACCTGTTCCACAGGAGTTTTATTTACATTACCGGTGATTGACTCAAATGTAATTTTCATGATAAAGAATAGATGTGTAATTCACATGAATAGGCACTACACATAAATTAATTCAAAGTTTCAGCTGTCAAAAGAAGGACTTGTTACTGTGAATACGTTTACTTTACCAATAACAATAGCACATTGTGAGATTCATTAAATTACAGTTGAAATCGACCACACTGGAAAGACTCCTGTACAAATTTTGCAGTTTTTTTTTTAACTTTATATTGTGCCAGCTGCCTGGAGTAGGCATATTTGAGATGGTCCATCTCTTCTTGCCTGACATATCTGGTGTCTTCATGGCAAGATTTGGGGACCAGCCGCTTACAGTCGTTTGCTCCTCCATGCCCAACTGAGAAGTCAGAATCGCACACAGAACAGTACAGTATAATTCTGGGCCACGTTTTTTGAAGCCACAAGACAAGGCCAAGTCCTCGTGTAATCCGAACGAAATACTTGCAACTGCAGCTTTTTCTTCTTCTTCTGTACTTGAGCAATCTCTACACACTCAGACTCTTCTGATTCGTGGTCTGTCTCATGTAAATTTGCAACTTTAGCCCGATTAGAACTTTCTCCACTCGCTATTTTCACTCAAGACCAGCGCGACAATCTAAGTTTGTAACGTTTGAGCGGATCGCACAAACAACTGCTGCCCTGACAAGGTTGAAGCCCATTTGGAAAGACAGGACCATCAGTCTACATTCCAAAGTAAGACTGCTGCGCTCCCTTGTCATCTCCATCTTCCTATATGCTTGCGAAGCATGGACCCTCACAGCAGATCTCCAACAAAGAATACAAAGCATGGAGATGAGGTGCTACAGAAGACTTCTGGGCATTTCCTATACACAACACATCACCAACGACAAAGTCCGACAGACCATCACACAAGCCATTGGACAACACGATGACCTGCTCACAGTGGTGAAGAAACGGAAACTCCGATGGTATGGCCATGTCACCAGATCATCAGGCCTTGCAAAGACTATTCTGCAAGGCACAGTGCAAGGAGGTAGAAGAAGAGGGAGACCGCAAAAGAGGTGGGAGGACAACATTCGAGAATGGACTGGTTTGACACTGAGCGAAGCCATCAGGGCTGCTGAGGACAGAGAAAGATGGAGTATGCTGGTTAAACGATCATCTGTGGTGCCCCTACGACCTCCGGGTTACGGGACAGGATAGGATATGATAGGAACGTTCGAGCATGTTCATTGGTTCACGACGTCCAATCGCAACTCTCGAAACACTTGCTCTCATGCAAGGGCGGTTACTCTATCGGCTTCTAGGCCTAGCCGACAACAATTTAACAAGTTTACAGGGCTCTAAAAATTGCGTAGTTTTTCGATCGTTTTCTCCGTAATTTTGCATAAAATTTCGTACTCCCGTATTAGAGGGTAAAATTCCGTAAAATTCCGGAAGATTACGGAAGGGTAGGCAGGTCTGACTGAGGTATGCGGACATTTGCCGTGAGCGCTTGGACGCGTGTTGTGGCACGTGGTGCACGGGGTAAGTTAGTGCAAGGGAAGCAACTCTATGATTGTTTTGTTTTTATCAGCTTCCGTTGTGAGGGGCACTCACCTAGCAACGCCATTAACATTGCACTTTTGAGTCATGGTATAGTATGTGAAATAAATTACCGGATTTCCGGAGAAAAAAAACGGCAAAATCTCTTGCCTGATAAGTAATAAACCCAAGGACATAATGGTCCCCCTCTTTAAATAAGGCTCTTATACGTCCCATTTTGGAGTATGCTAACCCTGCCTGGTGCCCAGATTTGAGGAGGCATGTTGACTTGATCGAGGGTGTCCAGCGCAGATTCACCAGGAACATATGTGGAATGTCAGGACTCTCCTATGAGGAGAGACTGAAGTCACTGAGGTTGCCCAGTTTAGAGTATAGGAGAGTGGGGTGATTTAATCGAAATTTTTAAAATTGTGCACTATTTGTATGATCCTTTAACCACTTGTTCTCTTTTAAATTTTAATGATGTTGGTTTAACACGAGGTCACAAATGTAAACTTATTAAAACTTTTAACAATACTCGCAAATTTAAAAAGTATTTTACCAATAGAGTTGTAACCCCTTGGTTTAACCTGACTGCCGATCATAAATCACTCAATTTGTTCAAGAATAGTCTAGACAAGTTATTTAAGGATAGCATCTACTCCACCAATTTGGCGTCTAAAAAATTTTAAATTGGTAGATGCTGAGGCCAAGGATTTGGGTCTTGGGACCCTCATCAAGATTGATTATAATAATAATAACAGGCAATTTATACAGTGCTTTCCAAAATCACAAAGCGCTTTACACAAACAAATGTAAACACAACATGCGTACATTGGTCAATAACACGCAACCACATACACATCCCAACACCAAAAATAACTAACAACACTCACTCATGGCGCCTAAGAAAAGGCCTCTCTAAAAAGATGCGTCTTCAAGTTCATTTTAAAAGACGCTAGTGAAAGACTGTGACGGCCGGCCCGAGGTAGCGAGTTCCAGGACTGAACGGAGAAGAAACTGAATTATGAGGGCCAAAGGCTTTTTAGCCTGCATGCCGAACTATACTATGCTAAGTACATAACATACAATGATACATGTGTACATGCCCCGAAGACTTTATGACTTTACAGAACGTACAGAGACGGGCTGCATGTTTTGTCCTCAATAGATACTACAACACTTCAAGTGTGAATCAGATCTTGGATTCGCTGGGGTGGTCGTCTTTGGAATTGCGCAGGAAGACATCTCGCCTATCGAGGATTGTTATACAAAATCAACAGAGGACTGGTGCACTGTCCCTCCATCCTCAGTAAGCTGACCCCACTGTCTCTCCGCCAACGCAGAGGCCATGACAGCCAATTTAGTCGCATTACCTGCCGAACTGAGTACCGTTCATCCTCTTTCCTACCCCGTTCTATAAAAGACTGGAATCAGTGGAATGACTCCCCAGGCATATCGTCCCCTATACGCTTATGTGTCCGGGGACGTTAATCTATATAACTAACAAACTAACCCAGGAGGTAGTAGAGGCCAAAACTGTTGATGCTTTTGCATCAAGAGCCTCCCACCGACCAGAATAGACAGTTAACAACACTACAACTCCTCTCCTCCCCTCCCCAAATCCCATGTCACTAATCAGATCTGGACTGTCCATGAACTAGGAGAACGGCCTTTGATGAAACATGTGCAAAGCCCTCATAGTGCCAGTATAATCAACAAGTATGATTGTGGGCGCCTACGGAAAGACAAGACAAGACATTCGACGATGATTCGTGGTCAAGTTTCGAGAGCCATTGTTCATTGGTGTTGTAATGTTGGGACGGGAGTATTTAGTTTAGATTATTGAAACATGCGCTTAGTAGTACACTATCGACTGGAAACCTTCGCGCAACATACCTGTCTTTAACTCCTGCCACAACCTGTGGATCTTCGATTTCCATCCGACCTGGCATTTTGTAAAAACGTTTTCCGCTCTCCTGTTCACTGATTGCGCGAAAGTTAGCTTTCCCGCGAATCAACAAAGCCGCCGGAAATGACAAAAGAGAAACGAAGCTAGGAGGCAAAAACTACACAAAAAGAGGAAGTAATAAGCGTTCCAAAAGGAAAGTGTTTGATTACTTGTTAATTCATGCAATTTGTGAAGACTATATATTTTTCTTTATGAAACCAGTCATAATATTACTCCTATTTTCTAAACGGGTAGCGTGCCTACGTGTTTTTTTCGTGTGAATGTGTGTGTGTGTGTGTGTGTGTGTGTGTTTGTATACATGTTCAAGGTAAGTTACTCTAACTGTCCTGCAAAGGGAAGCTACTCATGTTGTGTTGCACACTCGTGTTCGGATGTGAATGGACAAAACATTCCGCGCCTGTGGTGTAGAATAGATTGTCATCTTTATTTCTTTACATAATGTATTTATGGGTTCCGGTTATGTAATGATTAGCAACATAGTTTGGCGTGGCTAACTGTGTGGCGTGGCATATTTTGTGTAACTTTCAAAGTTTTGTCAAAGTGAAACTAGAAGTTGGAGAAAGGTGAGTTAAAATTATAAATAACTTAAGGTATGCAAGTTTTGGTTCTAATAGATTCGTTGTCAGTAGCAAATTTGACTTGCACTGCAGCAAATTTGTAAGCAGGGCAATTTGAGCAGATGTGTTGGGGAAGTTAATTGCTCATCATCTCAATAATCGGTAATTGGTATTTCATGTCACTTTTTCCACCTCCTTGGAAGTTGGATCTTAAACTATATTCCCTCCCACCCACCACCCACCCACCCCCTCGTCCATAGTGGCACTCCTGCAGCTGCTGTGCTTTGGAAAGAAAGTTCTAGATATTCATTCATCTAAATGAGGGACAAGGATCCAAAATTACATTAAATATTTAAAATAAAGGTAATCTCATTAGTGCCAATGACTTCCTGTGAATTGTAGTTTATGTCAATAAATATAGCAATATGGGTGGAGGGTGGGGAGCCTGTTGCACACTATTCGAATCCCCATTGTTACATCAGAAACTATAGAATGTTTAGAGTCAGGAAACCTTTACCTTCATTGCTACGTTTACGGGTTCTGCTGCTAAAGTGCTAGCAATAAGTATTACTCAATATCATATGATTTTTTTTTTCAGAACAGAGACAGTGCCATAGAAGTGTGTGACAATGGATGCATCTTGCATAAAATGGTTTAGGCTGTTGTGTTGGTTTTATTTCGTTCTGAAATGGTTGGCATCCAGTGTTTCTGTTGATCCAAAAGGTTATGTGGTGTATTGCCCTTGCCATGGTGAGTAACAGAATATTTCCAGCTTATCAGAGTTTCCTTTGTTCTTGCATTTTGTTCTTTTTTTTTAATAAATATTTTTTTTAAATGATAAAACGTTTGCATCAAATGTGAAGGTCAAGATCATTTTAAAATAATTTAGGTCTTACAAAAATGTAATAAATTTGCTTTTGTTTGGAGGAGGTGAATGTATGGTGGAATGCTCTTGTGTTATTTTACCAATATTCTGCATGAGTTCTTGTTTAAATTTGATCATGAATACATGAGCATCATCATCAGAGGTAAGGTGAAGGTAAAAGCTCATGGGAACGTCAAGGTCCATATTAAGGTGCATGTTGCTGTAGGTCATAATACAACGTTTGCTGCATGTTATTTCAATATTTGATTTTGATTATATATGTGGAAGTCTTGGTACTTTCAAGGCCAATATTCTGTTGACGTTTTTAATTCCATCATTGTTGGGCACTTTTCCACATAATCAGTATTATATGTTATATAAGGTAGTCTTACTCTTAGTGATAGTTTTACTAGCAGTACTTAGTAGTAAGCAGTGTTCATTTTGGATAGAATGTCTATTGGCGTATTGCCAGCAGGGCTAGAAATTAACTTTTTTCTTTGGGGGCCACCGGGCCCCTTGATTGAAAAATTTGAGGGCATACAAGCAACTTTCGGGGCCCAACTTGAAAAATAATGCAAACAAAAAACAAAAGAATTATTGACAATATAATAAGTAGAAAGTACAATTTGTCTGATAATCTAAAATAAAAACAATTGAATTTCCAATTTTGCTGAGTGATGTCATTTTTATTTGCCTTTTCTTTCACTTTCAAACATTACCAACAAAAAAGGGGAAAAAACACAAACACACACACATTCAGTGACACACATATTCCAGTGGCTAGTGAGCCTGAAAATTGGAAAATCCGCCATCGCCGATTGTTTTAGCAACTGTATGGCTACGATATGTAGCCATACTTTCGTACTTGCAAAGATGGACATTTTTCGCTTATGTTGTGCCATAGCCTTTTGTTTATTATATTTAAAAGATATTGAAGTGTATATTAAACTTGTGAGTGCAAAATTAAAGGGTTTTTGCTTCTTTTCTCTGTTGTTTTTTTCTGTCCAAATTTAGGGCACCGGTGTGGGTTGTTTCCCTTAGCCCAAATACGAAACTGCCGAGTAGAGCTAGCTGTAGCAGATGAATTATTTTGCGGGCCAAGCGGGCCCTTCGTTTTTCAACATTCCGAGCCCGAAATCAACTTTGCGGGTTTTTGGCCCCGGGCCCCCGCTAATTTCGAGCCCTGGCCAGTATTGGTCAGCTGGCGCTTGGCATGGTAAATCAATGGGCCATTGGGGGATGGAGTATGGGCCCAAGAGACAGCCGAAATATTTCAATCTTATAACCGTTTAAAAGTGCATTTGCAAGTAAAAGTAGATCTACATAGCAATACTAGATCTATGGAAACTGCAAAGGCAGTCGATACAGTGTTTCCCACAGCTTTTTTTTCAGAGAGTCCTTGGGACTCTCTGGTGCAAAATTTCAAGAGTCCCCTTTCAAAATTTGAGAGTCCCCTTACAATTCCTACATTTACCTTGAATTTGATTACCAACATCACGGACACACAAATACGCCTCAAAGTCAAACAAAGTTTAGTTTTCAATGCAACTTTTTTGAAAATTATGAATAGCCATAAAACAAGCAACACAACAAAAGGAATACTGTTCTGATAAATGTTACAAAGGAATCCATCATTGACTAGAGGAACCTTAAAATCACATAAAATGACCATAGAACAAACATGAAATGGTCATACGACAATTTACACACATCAATCTGCCTGTACTGACAAACTTTCTCTGTAAAAGCAGTTAGTGTTCTTCTTCTTCTTCTTCTTTCGTTGGGGGCTGCCACCCTCAGCTTATTGAGGACTCTGCAGCCAAATGCTGGGTATGTTCTTGTTACCGGCACTCACCCGTCTAGGACATGAGCGTCATGATCTTTAAAGTCCGTTATGATGGAGTGCATGCGACACAGTCTAGACCTCGGTTTATACTCTCATCCGAAGGAGTAGGAAACGGGAGTAAAGTGTCTTTCCCAGGGACACAACACAATGGCCCGGATAGGGCTCGAGCCCGTGACCTTCAGATCCGTAAGCCAAAGCACTACCATTAGACCACCGTGCCTCTGCTAGAGGGGACTAAGTCTAGTGTTATAGGGGACTAAGTCGATGACCAGTGCCGGTGTGCATGAAGAATCTTAAAGGGCAACTTAAGCTTAAGTTCGCTTACTCAAGCTTAAGTTTGAACTCTCCGTGTGCTTGAGTAAGCGAACTTAAGCTTAAGTTGCCCTTTAAGATTCTTCATGCACACCGGCACAGAAGAAATAAAAAAAAGAGACAAAAAAATCTGTTCAACTGCGTATTACAGACAAGATCATAATTGCCTAGTCTATATATGGAGAACTGAAAATGATGATTCAACATTCAACGATTGCATCGTCTTCCGCATTTCTGCGGGTTATCGTTTTCCGTAGCCATATGTCGAGCAACATGTTTCAGCTTTTCGGAAGCAAAACAAAAAGGCTGCGCATGCGTGTCAGCGCGGTCAGTGGGTAGGGGAGATCACCGCGCTTACTCGGCTCGGGCGCACGATAGATCAGAGGTGCCAGGATACATAACGGCAGTAAAAAAAAAACAAAACGTTGCGTCCCTTGTGACGCACCACTTTTTTTTTCATGCGTCCTTTTTCAGTTTTTGTGCGTCTCTGACGCACACATGTGCGTTTTGGGAAACACTGTCGATAATAGCTAATAGCTGAAGTATCCATCAGGCATGGACGCCCTTTGTTAGGTCTATCTAGCAGACGATAAGAGCAGTGAAGGGCATGCTGTTTATTGCAGCAGATGGAAAGTGTTGTGCCAGCTGGCACGGGTTAGTTTGAGTGATTCTGAATTTGTGTGTGTGTTAAGTTGACATGTGTGTGTGTTGTTGTTGGGCAGTTTTTTTTCTTCGTGTTTGTCAAGATTCCCATAGAAGCATTATAAATATTGTGGTTATAGTTGTTATTACTGTTGCTTTGTTATACTTTTTCATGAACAGGACGATTTGGCAACCAGGCAGACCAATTTTTAGGCTCATTGGTCTTCGCCAAGTCTTTGGACAGAACACTAGTTCTACCAGCTTGGGTCGAGTACAGACGATATGAAGTGAAGTCAGTGAGTAATATTTGTGTAATAATTGATTCCTCCTCAATGCTATATTGTGTATGTTGTTGTTATTTTTGTCATTCTTATAGAGCTTGTCCAGCTCAAGGCGCTCACGGCTGTTCATAAGCGGTACTTTCAGTCTATGGCTAAAAATAACCCTTGTGCTGTCCCTTATCGCTGGCTGAACTGCTTGTAGCCAGATCCGAGACGCTGGCTGTGCAGGGTTTCGCACGGCGTGGCCTGCTGGCGTGGCTAAAAATAGCTTACAGCTGGTGGCTGAAAGTTTACTTTCAGTGAAGGAAGTTTCAGCCGGTACAGGCTGGTCGGCACAGAGTCGAACTCAAACTGCCTGAAGGACCCACATGCTGCCGTAGGTGTGTCCTCTGATGCCCCAGATAACTGAGCACAATCTTGGGGAGTGGGGTGGGGTAGAGGATGGAGGGACCTAATACATGGATGCAGTTCTTCCGGGTTTTTGTTTTGTTTTTTGTTGTTGTTGTTTTTTGTTGTTTGTTCAGATCATTTATCTGAGAACATAGTGTAGAATAAATTTCCGGAACCTCCTGTGTATGGCTCCACCATCTTGTTTTACCTCTACTGAGTGTTGGTCATGTGTTTGTGAAAGAATGAAGTTCCTGAAAGCAAACAATCTGTCACCAAAGAAAATCGACATCAAAGAAAACTTTTTTTAAAAAAACAAACAACAATTGGATGTGGATATGGTTGAACAGGGTTGGATGAAAACATTTGCTATGGGCGAGAAAGGGTGATTCTCCGGAACTGCAGTTTTCTGCATTGTTTGTAACACAACTGTGTAGTACGGATCAAGCGGAAAGAAAACTTTGATTTGCCACACCACAGACAAAACACGCTCAGGTCTGCTAACAGCTGCTGGTCAGTTAACCCATACTTTGCCTGGGTCAGCAGAAGTGGTCACCCCATAATCAATAACAAACATAACAGCTGCTCTGAAGGCTGTTGTGTGTGTGTTCATTGTGGAGCATGCTCTACCCTTGTCGCTTGGACCCAGCCTGATAGAAGTGGCCAAGGAGCTTGCCAAGGACAGTGTGGCATTAGCAAACATGTCCATGTGCCAGTAAACAGTCATCTACACGCTGACTCATGGAGTAGCAAGAGTCTATATGTCTGAGTAACCATCATGTGGTTTTATGTCATTAAAAAACAAAATTAGTCTTAGTAGATATTGTTTTGTTTTAAGATGGAAATAAAATATGATTAATTCATTTTAGAATTATAATCATAATATAACATTGCCATTTATGTCCATTCATAGTTGTTGTTGTTTTTTATTGCTAAAGATTTTGTTTTGATGCTTTTATTTTCAAAAATAAATGGCTTTATTTTGGTTACAAATGCTATTTCTTGCTTTTTTCTCACTTGACTGTACTGTTGATAAAGTTGTTGCTAGGTTGACTGTTGTGGTGATGTTTTGTTTTTTCGTTAGAAATCATGTCCTCAGACCATCACCAAGGGGCATCACCCCATACCTCCTCTTCCAAATTTCAGGATTCAGTCAAATTTGCAGTTCCACCAGGGCTAATGTACGCTGCATGTAATTTATATATCTGGCATATGTCTAAAGGCATGAGCTTCAGGATCACATGTCAGTATGATGGAATGCGGGCATGCACACACTAGACCTTAATTGTACATGTAGCTCTCATCTAAAACTGTATTATATTTATTATTATTAAAGTAGGAGTATTTCATACTGCTGTCTGGTTTTTCCATTTTGGTTAGTGTGCGTGTTCAGATATATAGTGTGTATGTGTTTGTATAGATGTACATTTGTGATCAACTGGAATCACATGAACCAATATTGTATAGTATTTAATTTCAATGTTTTAAGCGTTTAGGAAATCAAATCTCAGTTTGTTTCCTCATGTTTTTGCTTTAGTTTTAATTATTTCTGTTTATTTCTAAACTGTTTTACTTCAGTATATCGAAATGTATTAGTAATCTATGACAAGTACTTTATATGATCAAAATGTAAGTTAATCTTTTTTTCTATGGTAATAATTTATGAATTAATGAATGAATAATTTGTAAAGGTCGTAGAGGTCTCCACACCGACGGGCATGATCGCAGCACTTGAGGTGGAACAGCATCAACAGTTTGTAATTTTTTATTTATTTCAGTTTTGACTTGTTTTAGGTTCAAGTACCATTTGACACATACTTCAAGGTGAGCTCCCTACAAGAGTACCATCGAGTTATGACGATGGAGAAATTCATGAAAGACATCGCCCCTTCTGTCTGGCCTAAGGGACAGAGAGTGTGTAAGTCGGTTGTTGTTGTTTGTTTTGTATTGGTTTTTGCGCTCTGAGCATGCTGGCAGTGTGGAGTTGTGCGCTTTTACAAATAAACATCAACATTATCATCACGTACAGAGAAAAAAAGAGTAAGCTGTGATCTCGCTAGAGTAGTGCCTACTAGTTCCACAGACTGTTACAAATAAAAATGGTATCAGCCCCAAAACAATTCTGGTAGTCATCCCCCCACCTTCTCCCTACCACCACCTTCCTGCAATTGTGATAAAATATGAGGAGAGGAGAGAACACTGCTGCATGTGTGCATGGCGATATAAGCGCCCAAAAATCCCGCTAAAACAAGCCCACAAGAGAGGAAGAGCATTGACGCAACTTTGTTCTGACTAAAGGAGTCGCATGACATTGTCTGTAGAATTAAATGTGACTTTTCTTGGCAAAAGATTTGCATGCAAGTAGGTTCTGTCAAATTCTACAAGTCCTCAATACCAGCAGCACGATTTCTTTCTGTATTTTATATTTTCAAAGGGTATTTTACCGGCGGAGGTCGGTTATTGCGGCCCCCAAAAAAGAGCAGGGGAGGCCACCTTAGTTGTGGAACGTCACTGCACCCGTGAGCTGGACATGCTCAGAAAAGCCGCTGATACAGTGGACTGGAAGAGGGTATCTGTTGCTTCGTCCCTAAAACCTCACTACCGCACTGGTTCTCTCAGTTTTACCTACCTCCCTGTTTAGAGTATCAAGCGGAGGAGAGTTGTTGGTTTTTTTTAATGTGAAAAATTTGCTTTCACTGGTAATGGAACGTGTATTTCCTATTTTAAACAAGAGCATGCAATAAGTAAAAAACACGCCGTCACGATGTTGTTGTTTTTTTAAATTTAATTTTAATTTTTGTTTCTTTGTCTTTTCCTTTTGCTGCGCAGCTTTCTGTTACATGGCGAGGTCGGCCCTTGCCAAAGACAGTAAGCCGGACGACTGCAACGCAAAGGACGGTAACCCATTCAAGTCGTTCTGGGACACTTACAATGTTGACTTTGATCGCTCAGAGTTCTACCAACCGCTGTACCACAACACAGAAAGCGCCAAGGAGATGAGTTCATGGCGGGACAGGTAGGTATTTGCATTTTTAAGGTCTTGGATACATAATACAATACAATACAATACATCTTTTTTTTCCAATAAAAAACAGAAATGTGCCTTCACTCTTTGCCTGCCAATCGACGATATATCGTCGATCTGAGCCGCCATGTTTGTGCCAATTCAGTAATCCGTTTCGATCCGGTTTTTTGCGCAGTCCAATCCAAGCTTTATTTTAACCAAAAAGAGATAACTCTTTCTACTTTCGTTCTCGATCGACAAGCGCGTGGTTTCTTCAAATTGATTCGTTTTTAGAGTGTTTTTTGTGCATTTTACTAAGCATTGTGATGGGCACAATCGACAGTGTGTCAAACTCTGCTAATAATCAATATAATTTCAAACTGTAAAGTGTATTTTGATCCTAAATAAATTTTCTTTCTGGTGTGTGAAGCTGATTCAGTGATTGGAATTATTCCTCCAGATTTTTTTTATCACTGAGGTGTGTAGAAATATTTTTATTTTATTTTATCATTTCAAAAAGATCAACATGCTTTCAAAACACATATTTCAATAACATAATCAATTTAACATTTTTGTGTTTTTTTTTCTTATTCTTCACTCTTTTACCTTTAATTTGATATGAAATATGTCTATTTAACAACTATTATTGAAAGAACAGTAGCTTAAATGCCTAAGGTACTGAACTTTCTTTCCGGTGCCAGAGAAATGTCTGGCACAAACGTGGAAACATGCCTGGCAGGCAAAGAGTTAAGCAACAACATAAATAAGGACTAAAAATGCAACAATGAAAAGTAAGATCTGCTTACATGCAACCATCACACACATTTATAATATAGTTCTATGCATGGACGTCCAAGTATTAAATAGTAGTCCCAGTAAGAGGTGACTTTTGCATTTACTGAAGGGTTTGAAGGGTTCGAATGAATGAATGACCGTGGAAGTGTAACGTCTACACTCACCATTGGAGATATGGCAATATGGAACCTGATTTTCCAGTTTGGCCAGGAATCCCCTGACCCGTTGAACTGGTTTGGAGAGACAAGTTAGTGATGGGTCTTTCAGCATGCTGTTGCTTGTCTTCAGCATGTCAACAGTCTCATTATTTTGGTAATCAGACATGGTTAGTAGGCGTTACACTGCTGCCATCTTCTAACATTGTTGTGATGTTGAATAGCCAAACACGTATGAGTTGATCCAGAGATTTATTCAGCCCGACATGTTTAGCCAGTCCCAGACAATGACGTCTCTCTCCTGCCTACGTCATACTTATTATGTAGGCATAGGCTCATGACAAATACTAGTACAGGGATAACAGTCTCAGGGAAGAAAGGGGTTAAATCAACACTGAACCACCAAAGCAATCACACTGCTAAAAATGTACAGTAATATATGGCTGGTGTTATCTTGCCCACCATGGGGAAAAAAACCATGAAACATGCAGCAGGAATACACAAAATGACAATATTGAAAACCATAACTGAGTTGTATTTTTGGTTTACTTTCTGAGGTATCCACCATCGGAGTACCCAGTGCTTGCCTTCACAGGGCCACCCGCCGCTTTCCCAATAAGTGAATTTAACGTCCAATTACACAAGTACCTCCAGTGGTCAGACAGCATGGCGGCCAGGACTCAGGATTTTATCGACAAAAACATCCCCCACAGGCCTTTCCTCGGTCTTCATCTGCGCAACGGCCCTGATTTTGTGAGTAGCATTGTGTCTGGCTGTCTTCCTGTCTTGTGTTTTTTCTGTCAATGTCATTGTTTGTCTGGCTGTCTTGTGTTTTTCTGTCAGTGTCATTGTTTGTCTGGCTGTCTTGTGTTTTTCTGTCAGTGTCATTGTTTGTCTGGCTGTCTTGTGTTTTTCTGTCAGTGTCATTGTTTGTCTGGATGTCTTTCTGTCTAGTCGTTTTCTAACAGTGTCTGTCTTGTGTTCTTCGCCTAGTGTCATTGTCTGGCTTTGGATCTTTTTGTCTGTAGTCTTATTCTAGTCTTTATCTCTTGTCTTTATTTTTATTTTTCTTCTGTTCTTTCTCTTCCTCATGCTTGCTTCTGTTCTTCTTCTTCTTATTGTTCTTGTTCTTTCTCTACCTCTTTTCTCTTTCTCTGTATCTATTTCTCTCCCTTCCCCCTCCCTCCCCCCTCTCTCTCTCTCTCTCCCTCTCTCTCTTTTTATCTGTCCTCTGTCTCTCCCTCTCATCTCTTTCTATCTCTCCCTCTCTCCTCTCTCTTTCCCTCTCTCTTTCTCCCTCTCTCTCCCTCTCTCTCTCTCTCTCTCCCTCTCCCCCCTCTCTCTTCCTCTCTCTCAAACGCACATACCTCACAGCTGAGCAGGCAAAAGCAGTTGCATGCTTTGTTGTTATCGCAGTGTTAATGACGTGTGAATTAATACTCAAAATTATGTTTTTTATTGAGATCAACAGAGCTGTTTATTTCATTTGTTTATTTGGCACAGAAAAAGGCCTGCGACCATATTCACTCCTCCCCTAGCATGTTTGCCGCTGCACAGTGCATTGGTTACCGCAGCCAGCACGGTAGAACTTACTATGAGATGTGTTACCCTGACGACGAGGCCGTCGTCAAGCAGGTCAAGGAAGAGGTCAAGAAGCTTGGCGCAAAGACGGTCTTTGTGGCCACGGACGACCGAGACTTAATAGGCGAATTTTCAAAGGTCATGAATAAGGTCAGCAATGTTCTCTGTTCTTTTAGTTATTGATCAAGTTACGAACATTTTTCAGTCCTTTAGGTATTGAACAATCTACAAACGTTCTCTGTTCTTTAGGTATTGATCAGTCTACAAACGTTCTCTGTTCTTTAGTTAATAATTTTTCTGTCCTTTGGGTATTGATCAATCTACAAACGTTCTCTGTTCTTTAGTTAAGGTAATGATTGAGTTACAATCGTCCTTTATTCTTTAGTTATTGTTCAAGTTAGTGACAGCACTAGATTAGAATGGTATTGTTTTCTTTTCTTTTTTTTCTTTTTGTGTGTGTATGTGTCAGTGTTGATTTATGCACAGTTTCCAAATTAATTGTAGAAATTAAAAAGACCTGTTGCATGTAGGTAGAAAAGCAACACAGCACAAGGAACACATTTTGGATGAAATATTAGGTTATGTTTATAATTTGGACAATTTATTTCCCGTATTGCAATGAAAATAATGAATTTTATAAAGCTCTGAGTAAGACAATGTATCTCATATAATGTAAGATTGTAAGCCTCAAAAGACCAATACATACGATGCACACAATTCAAAGCTGTAAAATCAATTGTTATTTGGTAACTGAACAGCAAAATCATCACCAAAGTCTCACAAAGTGTGTTTTTAAAAACAAGATACTCACTGAAACATATAAACTATAGGAGGTGGAAGGCTCACTTGCTAAAATAAAGTCAGCAGGAAAAGCTCTGAATCCTATCCTGTCTTATCCCATAACTCGAAAGTCATTGGGGCACCACAGATGATTGTTTAACCAGTGTACTCCATATTTCTCTGTCCTCAGCAGCCCGCATGGCTTCACTCAGTGTCAAGCCAGTCCATTCTCAAATGTTGTCTTTCCACCTCTTTTTCTGTCTCCCTCTTCTTCTGCCTCCTTGCATCGTGCCTTGCAGGATGGTCTTTGCAAGGCGTAATGCTCTGGTGTCATGGTCATACCATCAGAATTTCCGTTTCTTCACCACTGTGAGCATGTCGTCGTGTTGTCCAGTGGCTTGTGTGATGGTCTGTTGGACTTTACCATTATTGATGTGCTGGATATAGGAAATGGCCTTGAACTTTGAATAAAATTATTATTAAAACATTGCATAGCATATGTTGCTTCGCAGTTTGGATGCAGTGTCTCACTGTTCTGATACCTCTTATTATTTTACACTATGTTCCTCCTAGGTGAAGTTTGTGAGACAACCAGATCCTGCCGAACCAATGCTGGATTTGGCCATTTTGGGACAGGCGGACCATTTCATCGGCAACTGCATCTCCACGTTCACAGCTTTTGTCAAGAGGGAGAGGGATGTTAGTGGCAAGACCTCGTCTTTCTGGTCCTTTCCCCTGAAAGAGGGTGAGAAGAAAAACCAGAAGAAAGATGAGAGAGAAGAATTGTGATGTGGGAAAAGGAGAAGATAAAAGCAACCCAGTTTTGGTGGGGTAAAAGAAGTTTTGTGTTTTAATTTGACATGGGTCCAAAACTGAACTTCACTTGCACGAAATGGTACAGTGGAGTCCGGGTATAACGAATCTCAAGGGGGGGAATTTCGGGTTCGTTACAAGCGGGATTCGCTGTAGAGATTTGTACTGTAAACGGAAGTACACACCTGTGATGAGTACACATCACAACATACAGTATGTAGATCGATCTAGGCCTACGAAGTTTATCAACAATGACTTCATTCAAGGCTATTTATAGCAGCCAATGACAGTTATGACTTCAATGCCTGGTTGACTTATGTACGAACTGGCATGCTTCTGCTGCTATTCGTTATTGGCGATGAGCCAAATGAGGCAAAGTAGGCCAAGGGAATACACACAGTGTTCGTTACAAGCGGAGATTCGTTATTTGCCTAGCTGGATTTGTTCGTTATAGGAAGGGATTAAATAGTAAGACAAAGAAGGGAGTGTGTCGGGAAATGGATGGTAGTACGCTAATCGCGGGTGTTCGTTATTCCAAGGTTCGTTATAGGTGGACTCCACTGTATGTGCAGTTTCAGTGTTTTTTCGTCACACTGTCCAGGTTTGGGAGTGATAACAAGAACCGTGCCATTAATATAAGACCCTCTGCATGGGTATCAAATATGAAGCATTGAAAGCCATCCAATGGGTATGACAAGGGATCAGCACTGATGATGAACGGAATCTTCAGTGCAGTGGAGTGTTGAAAGGAAATAGGATGCCCATCTATTTTCAGACAGGTTATGTTGAAATACCGATGATAGCGAAAAAGATGGAAAGTGATTATACAAAATAATATGACTATAAGATAATATTACGCACTTGTTCTTCAATTGAACTCAACGACGATATGAAGAGATTGAAATTACAAAAGTCGCAATAGAAATCAGTTTTTATTTTTTAAATTTTAAATTGACTGCATTCAATACCATTATTTAAGGGAGGGAGAAAACTATAGTACCCAGAGAAAATCCTGAAAAGTCTTGTTTCTAAATCACGTACGTTCGAACCGCCGACCTTCGGCACAGGAAACCAACTCACTGTCAACTGAGCTACCAGGACACCCCATGTATGTTATTCTGGCCTTATTTACACAGCAGGGATGGCTGGCTCAGTGATGGTTGGTGTAATTCTTTGGCTACAAAGGTTTGGTCCTGGTTTCAGCAAACTATTTTGGAACCTTGTCCTTTTATTAACAAAACACAATGTCAAGGATGAAACAAAGCGCAGAGCCATCCAGGAGGCATTTTAGCCAAAAGTAGGGAGGGAATAATGGCGGGAGGTGGGGGGGGGAAGGGGATTTTATGCAAGCTAGATTTCATGGCCAGCCCCCTCATACAGCTCTTTGGTCTGATCATGGATTTCAGCGATCTATATTTTCTGTGCATGCCACATCTCTGTGATCCGAACCCTGAGCAGTTTTGGGAGTCAACAAAGCATGCCCTGTAACCACAATCTTTGGTTTGACTCAAAAGCCCACTTGGGTTGAGAGACACTAAATCTTGAATCTTGTTTGCTTAAACTTAAAGGGAGTGTAATTCAGTTTTGGACTCGGCAGCGACCTATCATGCAACATTTCACACACAAGTAAATTGGAGGCAAAACTGCTTGGGCCTTAATGTAAACATTGTTGGGATGGTCAAATCAGGTCCAATACAATCAAACTTCCCAGTGCGCCATGTTGTGGGCTTTTCAGAGTATACGTACATGAATAACTGATTAAGACTCGAAGCGCTGCCAAGTTTTTGCTCTTTTGAACTTTTAATTTACCATCTCTTTGATTTTCTCACTGTTTGACAGTCTCTGATGTTTTAAGCTGTAAATATATTATATTACCAGTGGAGTGGTGATAGAAATAGTGTTAAAGTGTTTGTTGTTTTAATCTGAAATCCGTTGTCATGTTGACATGAGAGGTTATTGTTGCAAGCGTAAAGTATTCCGTAATCGGATGAATGTTTTAGGCTTAACGTATTCTGATTTCTCCAGAATCACTTGTATTGCTTGTAAGTAGAGGTGTAATATAATTGATATACATGACAGTCTGTATGATATTATTTTGAGCCAATAATGAAATTTAATAATGTTGTTCCAAGATCACTCATTGTTTAAATTTGTTATTGTATTTCAATGATAGCCGACTATGTTCCTAACATTTGGAAACGAAATTGGAAGCTAGTGCTTGTAAGTATGCGGCTGCTAATTCAAGATGTGCTTATTGGGAGATAGTTAATTTTCATCTTGTCCATAATTATTGCATGAAAAATGACATTGAACGTTTGACATTTTGTCCAATCTTTTGAGCCATGCTTTGAAATGTACATGATGATAATACTGAGTACATTGGCTTAAACATGTTTTTTTTCATGAGACAAGCAAACTATTACAATGAGCACATAAAAGAAGAATGAGTCCATTCCCTATGTATGCTATGTACAGGCTTTTCAAACATTCCAGTATATGCATAGTGCATTATTTTCAATGTTCTATGCTTCTATGCTTTGCAGGTTTTCAATACTTGTCATACTTGAGCCATATGTTAAAGTGCACCTGATGATGTAATTTTTCTTTTAAAGAGGTATATGTTTGATATCTATTATCTGTACATTTAATGTACAGTTTTAACATGTGATCAACATTATTTTGAGCACAATCAAACTTAACTTTGTATAGCACATTTTACTGTACTGTATCAGTGTGTGTGTAAACAATATTTTAAAATAAATAATTGTAACTTACAATGTAAGTAACTGATGAATTTTTGACTAGCATGAAAGCAATGTGAGTCTATGTACTCACCACCCCCACCTCTCACCCCCTCCCCACCCTCACCCTCCCAAAAAAGAAAAAATTAAGATGTTTGCAAATCTGTGCGAGATAAGTCCTAAAAAGTAAAAAAAATACATTGTGAGAAATATGTCTGTGCGTCAGCTGTCTGCTGTATGGATGTGCAAAACTTGCAAGTGGATTATTATCTCACAACCTATTTCCACTAGCATGACCAAACTTGGTAAGATGGTGTATATCAATGAGACCTCATAAATGATTAGTGAATGAATACGAATATGAATGTGGGCACGGTGGTCTAATGGTAGTGCTTTGGCTTGCGGATCTGAAGGTCCCGGGTTCGAGCCCTGTCCGTGCCATTGTATTGTGTCCCTGGGAAAGACACTTTACTCCCGTTTCCTACTCCTTCGGATGAGAGTATAAACCGAGGTCTAGTCTGTGTGTCGCGTACATTCCATCATAACGGACTTTAAAGATCCTGACGCTCATGTCCTATACGGGTGAGTGCCGGTAACAAGAACACACCCAGCATGCACTTGGTCCTTCTCCCCCGTCCCTGGCTGGCCTGGATAGTGCTCTGTCGTCCGGGCGTCAGACCATGCGCCCAAAGGCTGCGGGTGGGCGTCTCAGGTGGCTTGAGTTAGATCCTGTATCGGCCAGCGCCTAGAGTGTGGTCAAGTATGGCGAGATAAGTGCGCTATAAAAATCCTCAATAATAATAATAATAATAATAATAATAATAATAATAATAACTTCACTTAAAGGGCAAGGTAGTTGGGTCAACAAATGTTAGTTAAAAAAATGACAATTATTTACAAAATTTAGCTCTTTTTTTTTGTAATTTATAAATATTGAACTTATGATTCTTTGATGCATGATAAATATCAATGAGACACACATCTTATGCACATTTGGTCAACCTCACTCCACGTTGAAGATCACTGGCGCTGTCCAAAGTCAGTAAGTAGAGGTACTTTGAAGTGACTTTGACCCTAAAGTATGAGAAATATACAGTTCAAACTTAATTGTTGTATTTAGAGATGATAAATTGATCTTTCATATATGTTCCGTTTTTGTGTTGATTTTGAAGGTCAGTGTCATTTTAGGCCTTGCAACATTTAAAACATAGGTCATCCTACAGTAGAATGGCTCTACTTAAACAACCCCACCCACCCACCCCACCCCTCATTGTACGCAACAACATTGGGTTATTTGATCATACATGAGCACAAGCTTTGACCTGCTAGTTTTAATAGTATGACTGTTAGTATTAGTGTTAGCATTAGTGTTGGTATCAATATAAGTATAGTTTTATATGTATGTCTTTATTACCCCCGTTGGGGTGCCGGGGGTTTCAGTATAAATAGTATCCCCAATTTCTGGAAATTTAGTGCTTTAAATTGCCACTGGCGCTGTCTTTCTCATTTGCTCTTTTTCATTCCTGCTCTGTTCTATCAATCTGCTATACTATCTTCTTCTTTGCTAGACCAGTCACCTACCTTTTTTCTTGAAAACTCTTCCGGGACAAGACTCCTTATTTGGTATGAGGTCTGTTGGATCAGCTTGGGAATATTGGACGCTTTCTGCCAGGTGGTCACTATCGCTTCCTATGATGTTATTATTTAGCAATGTAGGCATTTTATATGTATGTGTTTTGTTGATATTTTATAATGTTTGTATTCTATTTTGTTTTTGTAAACGGGGGTTCGATACATTTTTTTAGAGTACAGCCTCATCATCCCCTGCGTGGGATGTCTTTATTGTAAAGTGAGTGGCTTGTGGAGAGCTTTCAGTTTTACCACTAGGGTTGTTTCAGCAGATCTTTTATGCGGATCAGGTGTTGTCTGGTCCTGATTTGGCTTGGAAGAGTCCAACTGCCACTACCAACCCTACCCCTTCCGACCTTCCTCCAAATCAAAATTGTATTTACAGGGTATTAGGGGAGGGCGGAGGGGAGTTGGGGAGAGGGGAGGGAGAAGCGGTGGTGAGAAAGGGGAACTGACCCCATTCTTTCTACAGCCATGCATTTTGGTGGTGGTGGTGGTGGTGGTGGTGGTGATGGTGTCACTGGTGATTTACAATGTCAACAAGAAGGATAGACAGACCAGATTGAAAAGGAAACTTACAGGGAATTGAAAAGAATTTGTTTTATTGTTGTTGTCGTCACTAATGATGTAAAATGGTCACGAAGATGATCAATAGGTCAACGAGACATTGAAAGGGAAAGGTCAACATAAGATTGGAAAGGAAAATTCATAGTTGAAAGAAAGGTTTGAGGAACTTGTTTTATTGTTGTCGTCACTGATGATGTAAAATGGCCAAAAAGATGATAGATAAACAAGAGATTGATTGATTGATTGATTTATTGTTGCTTTAGGTCCAGCGGACTCTTCCGAGCCATACAGATGGACATTACGTTTTAAGGAAATTGTTTTGCTGGGGTTTTTTTGTCATAGAGGATTTAAAATAGTCACAGAGATGATCAATAGATCAATGCGAGATTGAAAGGAAACACGTAGTGACAGAAGTTTTAAGGAAACTTCAATACTCCTGAAGTAGTATACTCAAAAATCCCGAAAGTAGTTTCTGTCCTTATAAACTTGCAAGAAGGTAACAAATAAAATAAATGTTGGTGGAGACTATGGATCTGTAGAAAGCTGTGAAATATTATGTTGATAAGAACTAGTATTCAAGACTGTAGAAATTAGATTATTTCAATATTTTTGCCTTGGGGGAAAGAAAGTGTCCAGTTTGAATTTGCGTACCATTTGCTGCTACATTAGCTTTGCACAAATTGTGAGAAAATATAACGGAAATCCTTTATGATAGTTTTTTTTTATTTTTTTTTTAAGAAGTATATGTGTTGATATTTTAAAAACTTATTATTTACCTAGTTTTTGTTGGGACTGCATTACGTTTGCAAGGTTTTTACCAGATATATATCGGTGGGTTTGCATGACTTTTTTGTTTGTTTGTTTGGTGGAGGTGATACAGTGGTTTGGTTATGGAGGGTGGTGGTCAGGCTAAGGCATTTGCAAGTCTGTTATCAAATCAATTTATTGTGTAACTACGTAGATTATATATTTGGGTGTGCTTTTGTATTACTCTGACTGAGCTAGCTGCCTTGTTTTGTATTTGGGTGACGTGAGATACGACTCTATTGTTTGGTTTGCAGAGAAACTGCTGCAGTAATGTGATTCTCACCTTGAACATGTAAATCATATCATTGACAATGCAATAAATAATAGTGTAATGCTGGATGATGATGATGATGATGATGATGACAACGTAGTCTTGCATAGTGCAGGTATTCACGGATAAAACCTTCTTTTCTCAAGTGCATAACACGCCCCAATCAAGTTGTGAACAGGTGTTCCGGAACTATCTAGAACTAGGTAAGGTAAAACGCCAGCAAGAGGTAAATGAGATGGGCTAGGCACTGTCCTCATTAAGCTGGTCTAGAGAAAAGAGAGGTCCTAAACGTCTTCTCTACCAAACGACCAAAAGGATACAGGAACACCTTTACCTGTCTTGTTTGATTTGCAAAGAAACTGCCGAAACGAAATGTTTCTGATCTCGTAAGTCTTATTATTTACAATGAGATAACTAATGAAATAATTCTGGAATTATAAGAACTTTTTTTTTGCCAATGAAATTATTTATTTGATGTATCTAAACTCAGTAATTCGACCTAGGTGATTGCCGCACATAACACAATTGTGAGTCCATCTTTTGACAATTTTCAAATTTAGCTATAATCTAATATGACTACGTTACGTCCTGCTTTTCTTTTTTTTCTTTTTTTGTTCTTTTTTTTTTTATTGCATCTTTTTTTTTTTTTTTTTTTTTTGTGGGTTGAATGTATCGGTCATTTTAATGTTACCAGCAATAGGCTCAGCTTCACGTCACTGATGTAGCACATTGTGTAAGCTTTTATTCATTTGATTCATTCTGTACTTTGAACTGATTAATACTTGGGAAAAGGCGCCATATGAATTCCTATTAGTAGTAGTAGTAGTAGTAGTAGTAGTAGTAGTAGTAGTAGTAGTAGTAGTAGTAGTAGTAGTAGTAGTATTGTGTAAGCTTCTCTTCATTTGATTCATTCTGTACTTTGAACTGATTAATACTTGGGAAAAGCACCATATCAATTCCTATTATTATTATTATTGTCACAGCATGCATGACATCCTTGCAAAACACCCATTGGGGTGCCAGGGTTTCTGTTAAAATAGTATCACCACTTTGTGGAAATTTAGTGCTTTAAATTACCACTGTTTCTGTCATACTCATTTGTTCTTTTTCGTTCCTACTCTGTTCTATCAATTTACTATCTTCTTTGCTAGTCCTCCCTTTAGGGGTGCCGGGGGTTTCTGTATAAAGATTATCCCCACTTTCTGGACATTTCCTATCCTATCTTATCCTATCCCGTAACTCAAAGGTCGTTGGAGCACCACAGATGATCGTTTAACCAGCGTCCTCTTTCTCTGTTCTCAGCAACCCTCATTCAGCTTCGTTCAGTGTCAAACCAGTCCATTCTCGAATGTTGTCCTCCCACCTCTTTTTCTGTCTCCCTCTTCTTCTGCTTTTTTGCACCGTGTCTTGCAGGATGGTTTTTGCAAGGCCAGATGCTCTGGTGACATGTTCATACCATCGTAGTTTCCGTTTTTTCACCACTGTGAGCATGTCATCATGTTGTCCAATGGCTTGTGTGATGGTCCGTCGGACTTCGTCATTGGTGATGTGCTGGGTATAGGAAATGCCCCGAAGTCTTCTGTAGCACCTAATCTCCATGCTTTGTATTCTTCGTTGTGGATCTGCTGTGAGGGTCCATGTTTTGCAAGCGTATAGGAAGATGGAGATGACAATAGAGCGCAGCAGCCTTACCTTGGAATGTAGACTGGTGGTCCTGTCTTTCTAAATGGGCTTCAACCTTGCCAGGGCAGCAGTTGTTTGTGCGATCCTGGAGATTACTTCCTGTCGGGACCCATTGTCTGATACAATGGCTCCTAAATATTTGAAGCTATTCACTGTGTTGAAGGATTCATCTTGGACTTAGATGTCCATGTTGATGTATTTGGTGTGGTTGGTCATTATTTAGGTCTTCTCAGCACTTATTTCCATTCTATAGGCTCTGGATGTGGTGTCAAGCCTCTGTACACGCTGTTCAAGTTCTTGTTCCTCTCCAGCCAATCCATCAATGTCATCCGCAAACGAAGGTTGGAGATTGCTCTACCCCATATGCTGACTGTGCCTTCGTGATCTGCAAGGGTATCTGACATGATGCGGTATAGGAAGATGTTAAAGAGTGTTGGAGAAAGTAGGCATCCTTGACGCTCACCGATTGTTGTTCTGAACCAATTCCCGATGGCGCTTTTGTGGAGGACTGCGCTGGTAGCCTTGTCATACAGGCTTTTGATAACTTCAATAATTTTAGGGCTGATGTTGTACACTCTCATGGTTGCCCACAGAGCTGCATGCCAGACTCGGTCAAACGCTTACTTGAAATCTATAAACACATGATATAGATGTTGTTGGGGCTGTATGTATTTCTCGCAGATTATTTTGAGGTTGAAAATCTGTTCAGTGGTACTTCGCCCTGCCCTGAATCCTGCTTGTTCTTCAGCTATGATTTGTTCAGCTTGGGATTTCAACCTGTTGAGTATTATTTTGATCAGGACCTTACTGGAAATTTATTGCTTTAAATTCCCACTGTCCCTGCTTTCTTCTTTCTCGTTCCTACCCTGTTCTATCAATCTACTGTACTATCTTCTTCGCTAGACCAGTCACCTACCTTTTTTCTTGAAAACTCTTCCAAAACTCCTCATTTGTGTATGAGGTCTGTTGGGTCAGCTTGGGAATATTGGACGCTTTCTGCCAAATGGTCACTAGGGCTTCCTATGAGAAAGAGCTAGTAATTAAACAACCGGACGTCCCTGCACATGCGTCGGACTTCCTCAGAAAAGCCGCGGATTCAGTTGACCGGAGGATAGGCCCTATCTGCTGCTTCTGTCTCTCACGACCTCACTCCCACACTGCATTGTACTTTCAGTTTCACGTTCCTTTATAGAGTATTAACTGGCAGAAGAGAGTCAGGGAGAGAGAAAAGACGATGATGATGATCTGAACTTTGAACTGATCTGTCATTAAAAAGCGCTAGGTAAATACCCTGGTGATGATCATGGGGGGAAAAGGGGATGAAAGAGGACAAGGTGAGGGAGACAGAGAAACGTAGTCAGAGAGGGAGGAGGGGGTTAGGGATCCGTGTGAAAGAGAGGGGAGAGTGATATGGTTGGAAATAAGATGAGTGCAAGGAAAAGAGTGAGAGAGAGACAGGGAGTGAGGGAGAGAGAGAGAGAGCTGGCGATGTGGATGAGTAGGGAAAAACAGATCGAGAAAACCAGATGAGAGAAAGATAGAGAGGAAACCAACATGGAATAATTTAATGGAAACAACTACATGTTAAGTCGATGCTAGTTACATTTTATTAACAAATCCAAAATCTAATTCATATTTTTTTAAACAATGAGGGAAAAAGTAAAAGAATGAACAAATGAATTGATCAATAATCAAGTGCCCAGCGTCTTCCAAAACATGTCATTGTTTCGTGGTAAACACTCAAAAAAAAAAAAAATAAAACTGGGGGTGGGGGAGAAGTTTTGGAAATGGACTGTACGTGTTACAAAAAATAAAAAATATATACTGGTTTTAGAAATGGACTGTTAAAAAAGACAACACAACAACAACAACAACACAATCGAGATTGTCGCTTTTAAAATGGTCCGGGCAATGGACTAATCTGTGAGTTTAGCACCCTCGCCGACGCCATGTCGATTGATCTGAGCAATTACGCGGAGCCTTCTTGAGCTTCATCCATGCCCATTCCAGTTTCACCCATCATTCCTCCCTACAATCCTGAAACAACAGCAGAAAAGTGTACAACGTCACTGGAATGAGAAACAACTTCACCTTCATCCGTTCTTCCCCCTTCTCTCTCTCCTTCCTCCTCTTCCACCTCCCCACCCCGAACAAAACAAAATAATAACTGGTGACAAAAACGTACCTCGGTGATAATGAGAAAGACGACTATTATGATGATGGTGATGTTGATGACGATGATGATGATGATGACAATGATGATGACTGTGGTAATGATGGTGGTAGTGTTGAGTGTGCTGCTAAATCTACTGCTACTTCTGCTGCTGCTGATAACAATGACGACTATATAATGCTACTGTTGCTGCTGCTGCTGCTCTTGCTGACGATTATGGTGATTCCATTACTGTTGTTGCTGCTGCTGATGATGATGGTGACAATAAAACTGCTTCTGCTGCCGCTGAGGATTACGATAATGATGATGAATATAATTTATGACGCTAATACTACCGCTGCTGTTGCTGAGAATAAAACTAAACTATACGCTGTTGATTGGTGCTATTGCTACTACGACTACAATTACTACAACTACTTCTACTACTGCTGCTGCTTCTACTACTACTACTACTAAGGCTGCTGCTTCTGATGATACTACTATTATTACTACTACTACTAATACTACCGCTGCTGCTGTTGATGAAGATGATGATGATGGTCCTACTGCTGCTGATGATGATGATGATGGCGACGAAGACGACAGGAGACGATAACTATACCGTACCAGAATAGGTGGGGGCGTACGCAGGTCTAGCGATGCAGCGTCTGACGAATATGCCCTGACCAAAGGTCTGTCGACGTCCCAAGACACCAAGGAGACCACCGACGTTGGTGTTGGTCTCGTACTCTGGGCAGCAGGCGAAGAAGCCAAAAGTGTTGGAGCTGGTCCCGCCAATCAACTGGTTACACTGGTAATCATTGGTGCATGTGCTGGGCACGTTGAGTCCGAGGAACAAGCCTGCAATTTACATGTTTAAGTTATCGTGTTTTCTTTTGTTTTCTTAAATCAGAACCAGAGGTACGGTTGTGTGTCTGTGTTTTAATAAATCAGAATCAGAGGCGCCAAGCCTGCAACGCGTTTAGTAATCGTGTTGTCTTTGTTTTTTTAAATCAGAATCGAAGGTACCAAACCTGCAACGCGTTTAATAATTGTTGTGTTTTTGTTTGTTTGTTAGTTTTGTTGCTGTTTTGTGTTTTCTTTACTCTAAATCAGAGGCACCAAACCTGCAACACGTTTAGTAACCGTGTTTTCTTTGTTTTGTTGAATCCGAATCAAAGGTACAAGCCTGCAGCGCGCTTAGTAATCGTGTTGTTTTTTTCGTTTTGTTTTGTTTTCAGTCAGAATCTGAGGTACACCCACCGGCCTAGCTCATGTGGTAGAGCGTTTGCCTGGCACCCCGATGACCCAGGTTCGAATCCCGCGAGAGGCAAGTTCGAACCGGCACTAAGGCTACATGCCTAAACGTTCAGTCTGCTTTGACCTGTGTGCAATTAAGTCGCTGACTAGCAGACGACAGAAGTAAGGTTGTGTTATGCGTACGTAGGATACAGCATCACAAGATAAGCCGTGACGACATCCAGCTGACCAAACACTCGCCACCCACGCATCTGGTAGTCTCGCACGATAGCAGACCAGAGCGTGAAGATAGTCTTTGTCTGAACAGCACTGTAGAAGGACACACGTTGGAAGATCTCTTTCGGTAAGACTACGTAGGTGACGGATGAAAATCATTCATCGCAGTATTACCAGAGCCTGACATTGTCAAGAAGGTAAATGATCAATCGTTTGTTTCATCTCGATTATTTGATATGATTATTGGATTATGTTTGTGAAGTTTTGCCATGTTTTAGACTTGTGACTGGTATAAAAACTTTGCTCGACCACTTGGCGATCCCGACCGGTTTCGAAACCACGAGGTAGCACCACTGACCAACGATTGTTTTTCCTATTTGTATTATTGCAGACCAGTGGCTGTACCGGAGAATGTGTATATTATTAATTACTTCTCCCTGTGTTTATTTTAGCCATGATATATGTACAGGGATTATGCTGGAGATTCCAGTGGACCACGGACTTCGAAAAACTGTTCGTCTCCTAACTATATAAGTGGAGATAATCTCACTGAGGGCTATTTCTGCCAACAGTGAGACTCTGCACAACCTTTGTAAACAAGGCATTGCAGAAAATCGTCTCATATTTTGCAGACGAGCAGGCATCTTGGTTCACGGCAGGGAACAAACTCCACAGAGGCAACCCTGACACGTGGCCTGCAACCTTGCGCAGCGAGAGCAGTGTGCTCCACTAGCTCACTAGTCTACTACCAAGCAGAAGAGACAACAACACCGCACATCGACGATAAAGTTAAGTGCTAGAAAAGAAGTGCACACACACACACTGCTCTAGAAGGACTGTGCGATAGTCCACTCTTCCAGAAAAACGAACACTAGGACAGAAAGAACTAATAGCCCAATGATGAGACAGTAACAAATATCGAGAACAGTAGCTGCATAGACCCATCAAGGAGCGAACTACTCGAAGTGAAATTTGGACTGTTAAGTTAATCATAGTTATATTACGTTTTGGATATTTAAGTTAGAGTAGTGATTAGAAGATTTTGTATAGAGTAGAGGTAATAAATGTGTGATATTTACTGTTAACAAGTGGCTGGACCACCTATGTTTCATTGCCATGTGAGAGCTAGTGTGTCAGTGAATCTTTAGACTTTTCTCCCTATCTCTGTAACCCCAGCCTTACACAGACCGGGCCAAACTTATAAATGTATTAAGATTAGTCATAGGGCGATTAACTAGCCGATGCCCGCAGACGAAAGACGAGTAGCAATAGCAATCCATTGTGCAGAGCCCAGCAACAATAGACCCACCGTCACATGGTGGGCGAAATAAAAAGTGGCCATTTTTCACTATCCATTTTACAGTCTGATTGCTCTTGTGGTTCAGTGTTGATTTAGAATCCTATCCCTTGTTGCCTTGGATGGTTATCCCCGTCTGCCATATCGCCAATGGTGGGTGTAGACGTTACACCTTAATGTTTATTCATTTATTGTGAGGTACAAGCGTAGTAGCCTACAACGTGTACAGTTATATACTATTGATTTTCTTCAATCACAATCATAATCTGTTATTGTCTCAAGTAATGCACAGCAACAACATTTGGCTATCGGTGTACAATAAAATGTTATAGGATGGTGGCCATTTGACAATTTTACAAAAAGAGGTTAGGTAAACCACATCAGTACATGGCTTCACTTAGCCCACACAATGGACGGTACAGGAACACTGTAATAGTCGATCGTCGTCACTCACTCAGTCACTCTCTTACTCAGTCAAGCCATTAATAGAAGCCAATCAGTCAACAACTTACCTAGGCCTAGTAGCAGCTGTCTCTTGCCTGCAAATACATCAACAATTATTATGACAGTGGTGGTTTGTGTGTGGGGGTGTATATGCATTAGAATGTGGGTGTGTGCGCATGTACCGTGTTGTAAATCACTCTCCCCAAACTCCCTACCCCACCTATACCCCTCCTCTTCTCCCCCTTCCCCTCCCCCCAACTTCCTCTCCAGCTCCCACCACTCGCTTTCACCCCCACGCTGTTGCTATGGTTCCCAGACCTGTGGTCATTTCACACTACAGCTGACCGCCACCTTCTTAGCCATCCGCTACCCTTCTCCACATTTCCAGCACATATGATCAGGACCATACATATTGACCTTGATTTATAAGCAGTGATGTTCACAACATAATAAACATCCCGAATCTGTCAATTAAAATAGTAAACACACAAACATAAAACATTGCATCACAATTTCGATAAAAAAAAAAACAAAACACTAATTCTGTCAAGAACAACAACAACAACAACAATGGATAGGAAATTTGATAGGAAAATGAGTTATTAGTTCTTGTTTGTATAATAACCTACATTATGACTTTTTTTTGCATAAATGTATTCAGAAGTTTCTTCATTTTGTCATCACAATGAGCGACAAACACTTCAATTACACTTTTCTTCAAATTTAAATACATTACACATATACCACTTACCAATGCCAATGCCAATGCCTATTCCACCGGTCAGCTGCTGGCACGAGGTTCTAATATCTGTCAATCAAACAATCAAGACCAAACATAGCATGATAGTAGTAGTAGTAGTAGTAGTAGTGGTGGAGGTGGTGGTGGTGGTACGGTGCACAGGCGCTTGTATCTGGACACGTGAGCGCCTATGCTTTTGACGCGTGTTCCTCTTGGGTATAAATAGATAGGGCACAGGCATAGTCACTCGCCTGTCCAGATACAAGCGCTTGTGTGGTGGTAGGGGGCGCAGTAGTACAGTGGTTTGGACACAGGGTAGCCATGTTCCTTGTTAAGCAACGTCCACAAGGGTTAGGTCTTGTGTGGTGGTAGGGGGCGCAGTAGTGCCGTGGATTGGACACAGGGTAGCCATGTTACTTGTTAAACAACGTCCACAAGGGTTAGTACTTGTGTGGTGGTAGGGGGCGCAGTAGTACAGTGGTTTGGACACAGGCTAGCCATGTTACTTGTTAAGCAACGTCCACAAGGGTTAGTTCTTGTGTGGTGGTAGGGGGCGCAGTAGTACAGTGGTTTGGACACAGGCTAGCCATGTTACTTGTTAAGCAACGTCCACAAGGGTTAGTTCTTGTGTGGTGGTAGGGGGCGCAGTAGTACAGTGGTATGGACACAGGCTAGCCATGTTCCTTGTTAAACAACGTCCACAAGGGTTAGTTCTTGTGTGGTGGTAGGGGGCGCAGTAGTACAGTGGTTTGGACACAGGCTAGCCATGTTCCTTGTTAAGCAACGTCCACAAGGGTTAGTTCTTGTGTGGTGGTAGGGGGCGCAGTAGTACAGTGGTATGGACACAGGCTAGCCATGTTCCTTGTTAAACAACGTCCACAAGGGTTAGTACAGTGGTTTGGACACAGGCTAGCCATGTTCCTTGTTAAGCAACGTCCACAAGGGTTAGTACAGTGGTATGGACACAGGCTAGCCATGTTCCTTGTTAAGCAACGTCCACAAGGGTTAGTTCTTGTGTGGTGGTAGGGGGCGCAGTAGTGCCGTGGATTGGACACAGGGTAGCCATGTTCCTTGTTAAGCAACGTCCACAAGGGTTAGTTCTTGTGTGGTGGTAGGGGGCGCAGTAGTGCCGTGGATTGGACACAGGGTAGCCATGTTCCTTGTTAAGCAACGTCCACAAGGGTTAGTTCTTGTGTGGTGGTAGGGGGCGCAGTAGTGCCGTGGATTGGACACAGGGTAGCCATGTTCCTTGTTAAACAACGTCCACAAGGGTTAGTTCTTGTGTGGTGGTAGGGGGCGCAGTAGTGCCGTGGATTGGACACAGGGTAGCCATGTTCCTTGTTAAACAACGTCCACAAGGGTTAGTTCTTGTGTGGTGGTAGGGGGCGCAGTAGTGCCGTGGATTGGACACAGGGTAGCCATGTTCCTTGTTAAGCAACGTCCACAAGGGTTAGTACAGTGGTTTGGACACAGGCTAGCCATGTTCCTTGTTAAGCAACGTCCACAAGGGTTAGTACAGTGGTATGGACACAGGCTAGCCATGTTCCTTGTTAAACAACGTCCACAAGGGTTAGTACAGTGGTATGGACACAGGCTAGCCATGTTCCTTGTTAAGCAACGTCCACAAGGGTTAGTACAGTGGTATGGACACAGGCTAGCCATGTTCCTTGTTAAACAACGTCCACAAGGGTTAGTACAGTGGTATGGACACAGGCTAGCCATGTTCTTTGTTAAACAACGTCCACAAGGGTTAGTACAGTGGTATGGACACAGGCTAGCCATGTTCCTTGTTAAGCAACGTCCACAAGGGTTAGTACAGTGGTATGGACACAGGCTAGCCATGTTCCTTGTTAAACAACGTCCACAAGGGTTAGTACAGTGGTATGGACACAGGCTAGCCATGTTCTTTGTTAAACAACGTCCACAAGGGTTAGTACAGTGGTATGGACACAGGCTAGCCATGTTCCTTGTTAAACAACGTCCACAAGGGTTAGTACAGTGGTTTGGACACAGGCTAGCCATGTTCCTTGTTAAGCAACGTCCACAAGGGTTAGTACAGTGGTTTGGACACAGGCTAGCCATGTTCCTTGTTAAGCAACGTCCACAAGGGTTAGTACAGTGGTTTGGACACAGGCTAACCATGTTACTTGTTAAACAACGTCCACAAGGGTTAGTTCTTGGATGGGTGACCAAGCTTGGAATGCAACCACCAAAGGACACCAATAGATTGAAACAAACGCTCGACACGCCCCAGTCCACTCAGCTAGCTGTAAATGGCTACATGGATCTGTTTACAAACGGGGAAGGTACAGCAGCGAGAGAGAGAGATAGGCGCAGCCCTCATTAAGCTGGCCTATAAAAAAGGGAGATCACAAACGATTCCATCCACAACGACCAAAAGGTTACGAGGACACCTTGTAACTTTCCTTTTTAGTAGTAGTAGAAGTAATAAGAACAACAACCACAATAATCATAATAATCATAATCATCATCATCATCATCATCATCATCATCATCATCATCATCATCATCATCATCATCATCATCATCATCATCATCCATACAAGATGATATACGAGCGTAGGCTTACACATGCCTTTCCTTCAATAGAATTGAAAGCGCGGTGATATGCTGAGATCGCTATTATAGGTACAGAAACGTAAGTTGAATATGGACACATAGCGAGCAAATGCCATCACAACAAACTTGAGAATTAAAAGAAAACATTAAAACAATAACCTCTTGATGAAAGAACTGCAAGTAACATACAAACATACAAACACACACACGCATACGCTCGCATACACACACACACACACACACACACACACACACACACACACACACACACACACAAGCCAACAAACCAACAAGCACACACAAACTAATAGTAAAACAAAAGCAAAATAAAATGTAAAGACACGAAAATAAAATAAAATGTAATTGAAACAAAAAGAAAGAAAGAAAGAGATTTCTCTTATATAGCGCACTTACAAGCTCAGAGAGCTTCTCAAGGCGCTGGCCCGTAATATCCAGCAATCACAAAATAGTTTGCTGAAGTCAGGATTCGAACCCACGTCGCCCAAGACGCACTCACACAAGTCGTGCGCTCTGACCACTGAGCTATCCCTGCCAAAAACTAAGAGAAAGTCCTACTACATGTACCAAAGACTTTAACCTCTATAGGGCAATTACTAAGCTTATGGAAGTAGTCGCCCGAAAGCGACGATGTCCCCAACCTGAGTGTCAGAGGCTGTATAAGGCATACACCTCCTCACAGCCTATGCTTGATAGATCTGTGACACTCGGCCAGCGTCAAGGTCGCCTGTTGAGGAGAAACTGGCCTATTGATACCTAAACTCAAAATGAAAACACTTCGAAGTGAGAGAAAAGTGATTCAACTTACTGACGCAAATAGGAATCCTAAAGTTACCGATGCCTCCAATGTTTCCGCTACCTCCGATGCCTACACCAACACCAACACCAACACCAACACCACCAGTGCCTCCAACGCCACCAATGCCTCCAACACCACCAGTGCCTCCAACGCCAGCATTGACGCCAATACCGCCGACGCCTCCCATTCCACCCATAGGGTCCGGGACACTGATGCACGTCATGCCGGTTCCACACCGAATCTGTAATGAAAGCGTAAAAGCTGAAGTAATCTAAGCTTATCAACCATTAGGCAAATAAAGCCTTGCAATGGATAAGGAAATTGCGAGGACCACCGATAAAAGGGGTGCGTTTGATTTTGTACTTCTGCTAAGCCGCCACATGACCGGTCTAAGCCGCCACGTGATCGGGCCACATCGGTATAATCAACTGCGAAGCGGGAAATCAAAATGGACGACGTGTTCTTGCTACGATGCGGTAAAAAGATACCCTCATAAAACAGCTGCTGAAGGGTTGCTTTTTTTTCCCGACAGGCGAGGCGAGGCTTAACGTTCTATTTAAATTGTTAAGGACAATGAACAGACAGTCCTAAACTGTCTTAGGTATAAAAAGCCAAATCCGACGTCTCTACCAGATTCCACTTCATTAGTTACGCATCTACCTGGGCTAGCCCGGGCAAACAAGTGTAACTGGATGTCTTCATCAACGCTGTGCAGGAGTGCCGGAGAAACCTGAAACTGCTCATCTAAGTTGCGAGAGAGAGAGGGAGGGAGAAAGAGAGAGAGAGATGAGAGAGAGAGAGAGAGAGAGAGAGAGAGAGAGAGAGAGAGAGAGTGAGAGAGAGAGAGAGAGAGAGAGAGAGAGAGAGGCTGTGTACCCATACTTTCTACAAGGACGGACTTAAAAACGATTCTGACACCGCTTATCTTATATATGCCCTAGACGGTGGAGTGTATAAACACCACAGTCGCCCGAATCTGGATGCGATAGCGTCTCTCTATATACTAGCTCATCCCTCCTTGTACTATTATATCTAGTACAACAGAGGGACGCGCGCTATAGAATGGCGCAATTGCTAGCGCCTGTGATAAACACATCAGACCTACAGTTGCCGCCTTGAGTTAGATCTTGTGTTCTTGATCTTTGTACAAGTCAGTGAAACTTACGCCTTGACAGTATGGATCCTGGTAGTACTGCATGCCGGGTTGGTTCTGCAAGTCATCGGCAGCGTCAGCGGCACGGCCTACGACAGGGACTGCAGCGGCAGCGGCAACGACAGGGACTGCGGCAGGGACTGCAGCGGCAAGGGCAACGGCAGGGAGTTGGCAAAGGGTCTTCACCAAACACATAAAAAAAAAAAAGATGGATTTAAGCCACAGTCAATGTTAGGTTCGTTTTGCTGAGACCTAGTGCATTTAAAAAAAATTATTTATTTAAATGTTTTTATATAGCGCTTTTCCAGCTCAAGAGTTGCTCAAGGCGTTGGTCGATGCAGGATTTAATTATTGTGAGACCTCTAGCTTTAACACGAGTAATCTTTTTGTAGTTGTACTTGTTCACTAGGAATAAGTTAATTTCGGGCGGAAAATGAGCTTTTTTCAACAGCAACTATTGGTGTTGTTGTGTACCTTCATATCAAATTGCTGCTATTACAGGCAAGGTTAAATGTTAACTTGATTGTGCTGAGGGGAAAGTAACTCTAACAATGTCTCATCATTTTGACCTCTATGTAGCCTTCAAACATTCTTCCAACATACTGAGATCCCTACTGCTGGAAGTAGAATAATTTATTATAATAAATAATAGGTGTACAAGGGAGACCGGGGCAGATCGGGCAACCTTAATAATAACCACCTATATCGTATTAATAATAGTACTACTACTACTACTACTACTACTACTACTACTACTACTACTACTACTACTACTACTACTACTACTACTACTACTAATAAAAATAATAATAATTATAATACTATAACAACTACTACTATTACAACTACTACTACTACTCCTACTACTACTACTACTACTACTAAATAAATAAAATAATTATAAATAAATAACAATAAGTAAATAAATAAATATAAATAAATAATTAGCCTTATAAGAATATAATAAGATAATTGTAATAAGACTATAATCATAAACAGTAACTTACCAAGTCGACGAGATAGAAGGCGATGGTTAGAACGAATGTTGTCTTCATGGCTGCTGGTTCAAGTTCCACTTTTTTTTTTCTTCCCGGAAACGTTTCCGTCGATTCGATCAGGTGGACTGTGAACTTCAAGAATGTCCCAGCCCATTTTATATAGTAGTGGTAGACAAACCAAGCTATCTGGTGTTAATGTGAACCCCGTTCTCATAGAAATAAGGCGAAGGTTTTAAGGTTTTGCGTTGTTTTGAAATGATAGTCTGGATAAAACAAATCTTGTTTACATTTTACGTCATGGGGTCCAGACGAGAGTGATTAAAAAAATAAGAAGAAGAAAGTTTGAAATGATGATATTGCAACAGATGGTTGGCATAAGAGATAAGTTAATTAGTTTTATGCCAATTTCATGACTGCATCATACTGCATGCAGCGCATTGCTGTCACTCCGAAAAATAAAACATTCAGCAATAAGACCGGTCTTTTACGTGTCAACGAAAGGGCCGCAGTCAATGTTGGTTTCAAACCTCCCCGGGGGACGCGCGCGAGCCTTTCTGTGTTTACAAGCTTGGTAGATCGACCAGCAAGCCAGCAAGCTTCCACAGCGTTGAGGAGGCTGGTAATTGAGGTTTATCCACGCTTTTGTATTTCGGCGTTAAAACGTGTATTTGGGACCTTAATAAATAAATAAATAAATAAATAAATAAATAAATAAATAAATAAAGCAAGCATGCATACATTCAAACATACTTTAAAGATCCTGAGTGCCAGCGACAGAAATACAGCCAACATACATACATTCATACATACTTTAAAGATCGTGAGTGCCAGCGACAGAAATACAGCCAACATACATACATTCATACATACTTTAAAGATCCTGAGTGCCAAGCGACAGAAATACAGCCAACATACATACATTCATACATACTGTAAAGATCGTGAGTGCCAAGCGACAGAAATACAGCCAACGTGCATACATTCATACATACTTTAAAGATCCTGAGTGCCAGCGACAGAAATACAGCCAACATACATACATTCATACATACTTTAAAGATCCTGAGTGCCAAGCGACAGAAATACAGCCAACATACATACATTCATACATACTGTAAAGATCCTGAGTGCCAAGCGACAGAAATACAGCCAACATACATACATTCATACATACTTTAAAGATCGTGAGTGCCAGCGACAGAAATACAGCCAACATACATACATTCATACATACTGTAAAGATCGTGAGTGCCAAGCGACAGAAATACAGCCAACGTGCATACATTCATACATACTTTAAAGATCTTGAGTGCCAGCGACAGAAATACAGCCAACATACATACATTCATACATACTTTAAAGATCCTGAGTGCCAAGCGACAGAAATACAGCCAACATACATACATTCATACATACTGTAAAGATCCTGAGTGCCAAGCGACAGAAATACAGCCAACATACATACATTCATACATACTTTAAAGATCGTGAGTGCCAGCGACAGAAATACAGCCAACATACATACATTGATACATACTTTAAAGATCCTGAGTGCCAGCCACAGAAATACAGCCAACATACATACATTCATACATACTTTAAAGATCCTGAGTGCCAGCGACAGAAATACAGCCAACATACATATATTCATACATACTTTAAAGATCCTGAGTGCCAGCCACAGAAATACAGCCAACATACATACATTCATACATACTTTAAAGATCCTGAGTGCCAGCCACAGAAATACAGCCAACATACATACATTCATACATACTTTAAAGATCCTGAGTGCCAGCGACAGAAATACAGCCAACATACATACATTCATACATACTTTAAAGATCCTGAGTGCCAGCCACAGAAATACAGCCAACAAGCATACATTCATACATACTTTAAAGATCCTGAGTGCCAGCCACAGAAATACAGCCAACAACCACTAGGTCTCTTCTCCCCATACTCACCCAGGATAGTGCTCAGCTGACTGGGCGTCAGACTATGCGCCCAAAGGATGCAAGTGGGCGCCTCGGGTATTGACCAGCTCCTTGAGCAGCTCTTGAACTGAAAAACGAATAAATAAATTTAAAAAAAACCAAACAGACAGACAGACAGACAGACAGACAGGCATGCAAAGTCCATCAAAGTGATGTTGCCATTATACCAATAACATTATAATTACGCATTAAATAAATAGCATTAATTATGCATAATTATATAGTAATACAGGATCGGTTTAGTCGGCATCATTTTGTAGATCAGGAATCCAAATTAATGTTATTTTCGAAAATAATAATTCATAAAAACTCACTTATTTCAACGAGAGAGACAGGTTACTGAGATAAAAGACGAATTCGGGGTGTAGTCTGCAAATATGTCAATTTAGAACTGCCATGGGACAGTGATTATATTGATGACAAGATGGGAAGACATTCAAATGTATTCCCTGTGCACAAATACCCACACAATTTGCATACATTTGTGTTGAAACTGTGATTTGGTCTCTCTCTATCACACACACACACACACACACACACACACACACACACCCACACACACACACACACACACACACACATTATGAAGGGCCACTCTTTGACCTACTCACTGCCCACCCCAACTGCCACTACCAGCCCTACCCCTCCCGACCTTCCTCCAAATCAAAATTGTATTTACAGGGTATTAGGGGAGGGCGGTGTGGAGTGGGGGAGAGGGGAGCCGGAGGGAGAAAGCGGTGGGGAGAAAGGGGAACTGACCCCATTCTTTCTACAGCCCTGCATTTTGTTGTTGTTGTTGGTGATGATGGTGGAGTCACTGATGATTTACAATGTCAATAAGGAGGATAGATAGATAGATTGAAAAGGAAACTCACGTGGAATTGGAAAGAATTTGTTTTATTGTTGTTGTGGTCACTAATGATGTAAAATGGTCACGAAGATGATGGATAGGTCATCGAGAGATTGAAAGGGAAACTCGTAGTGAAGGAAGGTGTGGAGGAAATTGTTTTGTTGTTGTCGTCACTGATGATGTCAAACGGTCACGAAGATGATCGATAGGTCAACATAAGATAGGAAAGGAAAATTCATAGTTAAAAGAAATTTTTGAGGAACTTGTTTTATTGTTGTCGTCACTGATGATGTAAAATGGCCACAAAGTTGATTGATAAACAAAAGATTGAAGAGAAACTCCTAGAGAAGGACCTCAAGTTTTGAGAAAATTGTTTTGCTGTTGTTTTTGTCATAGATGATTTAAAATAGTCACGATGATTGTCGCAAAATATGCGTCTCTTCTATCAGCAACGGTGCATCGTTTGTTTTGTTTTTCTTGATGTTCTTAATAACAATGTTTTAGGTACCTTTAAATTGTCAGTCTCAATAGAATTCCAAGGTCTGTGTTTTGACGTCGGCGTATCATATGTCACAGACCAATTGCGTCATAGTGAGAGGGAAAAAAAACAACAAAACAATTCTTCACTGGCGAGAGGAGGACATTGTAATTTCTCAGACACCCAACACTACATAACGAATGCAAGGCAAACCAGTCGAAAAGATCGATCAAGGAGGTTACCAAGGTACCTTAGGTGCACTGCGAGTCAGCAGAAACGTACGGGTGGTGGAGTGACCATCAGTTTCACTAACTCGGAGGTACAATGATCAAGGTCGTCAACTGGTCGTTACGTTGGGGGAGGCCATTTTTTTACGAACCGTTGGGTTCAATTCTTCATTCGCAATCGTGGGTACGTGTTCAGCTAGGCTATACTAGGCTAACAGATGCCAGATAGATAGCTATATAGGTAAACATAAACAATAATAATATTCATGCGCCATCGTGGGTACGTGTTCAGCTAGGCTATACTAGGCTAACAGATACCAGATAGATAGCTATATAGGTAAACATAAACAATAATAATATTCATGCGCCATCGTGGGTACGTGTTCAGCTAGGCTATACTAGACTAACAGATGCCAGATAGATAGCTATATAGGTAAACATAAACAATAATAATATTCATACGCCATCGTGGGTACGTGTTTAGCTAGGCTATGCTATGCTAACAGATGCCAGATAGATAGCTATATAGGTAAACATAAACAATAATAATATTCATACGCCATCGTGGGTACGTGTTCAGCTAGGCTATACTAGGCTAACATATGCCAGATAGATAGCTATATAGGTAAACATAAACAATAATAACAATGTGTTTTATTCCATGTTAGTTGGTTTATTTCCGTATGAAATAAGTGTAACTTTTCCAATCATTGTTTCTATATTTTTAGCCTCAGCGCATTCTAGACCGATTCTTAGATCTTTTAGACTTCCTCTCACAGCGTTAATAGATATATGTTTATGTTCAGATGTAGATCTCTTGCAGAGGATCCGGTTTGGAGAGCACTTGGCAGAAGTGTTTGTTTATGGGGTGGCCTCGTGGCGCAGTGGATAAGTCGCCGGTTTCCTATGCCGAAGGTCGCGGGTTAGAACCTATGTGACTTAGGTACGAGACTATTGAGGTCACCGAGGGTTTTCTCCGGGCACTCCGGTTTCCTCCCTCCCTTCAATAATGATACAGGACGCAGTCAATATAAGCATTTCAAAAATAAAAAGTCGATTTTCTTTCCGTATTCTAATAGCGATCTCCCTGCCTTTACACCACCTGTTTGAGTGATGGATGGGTATTTGGTGTGTGTGAGGGTGGATGAGACAGGTGAGCGAGTATGTTGGTATAGATCGCCGCGCTTTGAGTCCGATTGATATGGGGAAAGGCGCGTATTTAGCATCCTGTATTATTATTATTATTATTATTATTATTATTATTATTATTATTATTATTATTATTATTATTATATGTAAGGCATGAAAGTGGAAGCATGAAAGAAGGATTATCAGTCATCTCATCTATCATTCATTATCAACTATCATGTGTTATAATTATACAACATTTTTAATGCTTCGACGAACGATGAACATTAGCCTACACTATATTTGTGGTTCGTTATAGAAAATTCATATCTGGGACATTAGGTCACCACCTGATCGTTTTAGGCGCAACAAGTGCAGGCCGGGAGTTGTGTGAAAGTCGTCGGGGGACAACAACATCAAGGTGTCCATAACATTACGGCAAAACTATAATAATAATAACGGATTTTTTATATAGCGGGTACTCCAGCCTATGACCAGACTCACCACGCTTTACATAGTCATTACATATAAATACATGCACTCGATGAAACATCACTTTTGCTACAATACACCAAAAGACGGGACAGTAAAGGTACAGACTATTTACAACTATGTAGGCCTACATAAATTACAAAAAAAGACAAAAAATAGACTATTTACAACTATGTACACAAATGACAAAAAGACAGAAGGTAGAATAGCAAAAACCTATTCACAGCTATTTATATGCCCGTTTAGGCCCAGGAAGAAAAACAGTATAAATATTTATTTACAGCCGTGTATACACTTACGGATCAGACATAGGCAAAAGATGAGAGAATGGCAGCGGGATACAAATCAATCTGAATAATGCAGTTTGAAGAGGTGGGTTTTGAGGGCCTTTTTGAATGCTTGTGTTGATTGTATGTTGCGGATATGGGAGGGAAGGGAATTCCACTGCTTAGGTGCGGAGTAAGCGAATGCACGTTGGCCGTATGTCTTAGTGCGGGCAGAGAGAAAGGAAGAAGAGAGAGATCACTTCGCGATATCGCCTCTATGAGAAGTGATGTACGGTGGAGGAGTTACGTCCCTTCAACCTCACATGGGCTTGCTTTCGGTTCTTAGTCTCTTGTCTATATATGGGGGTTTTTAATTATATTTTTTAAAAATGTTTTAGACCGCGATTTTCACATTTTGCTGTTGAAAATGTTTGAAATAAGGCTTTTCAAATTTGAGAATTTTTTTTAATGCACATCTGTTTATTTTTTCATGACTTGCTGCCTCTTGACCGTAAGGGTGTAATGAGCGCTTCCTAAACTGTAACCCGTGATATAGGTGGCTTTTGCATTGTTTTGTTGCTTGAAATAAACAGTATGTATAAGATAAATTGATTTAAAATAAAAATAATAATAATATTTTTAAAAAAACACACACTAGTCTAGAATATGTGTCATACATGCGTAATTTATTTTTTGTTCCGTATGGGGTTATACAGCATACGGATTGATTGGCAGTTTTAGTGTGTTTAATTTGTGCGTGTGTGTGTGTGTGTGTGTGTGTGTGTGTGTGTGTGTGATATAGAAAGAGATGGAGATCGAAATATAAATAAAGATATTGACTAATTCGAAACGTAAATCTAGTTGTGCACACGGAAATTCATTTATTTACAAAAATATGCTTCGATTGATTTCAACATAATAATTAGGGTACGTAATTATTATACTCTCTCTCTCTCTCTCTCTTTCTCTCTCTCTCTCGTATTTAAAAAAAGGTGAACAAGGCAACATTTTGTGATCACAAATGAAACCATCCTGCAATCAACCCTATATATTTCATTCAAATTGACAATACATTCAGTGAGTCCTGTGACAAAATAAAGGGTTGGCCATCTGTGTTTTATATTAGAATATTCTGCCACAACCTAATTTAATTATAACAGGATACGAAGTTGAGGAATTACAGACACAGTTTGGTGGACAGCAAATAACAAGCCGCTGAAATTTTACTTTTCTCATACTGTCTTACAATCTTTTTTTTTTTTTTTTTTTTTTTAGGGCTAATCCAAACCGTTTCTTACACGAAACGTCACCTTAGTTCCAATCCGTCTTGTATCATTGACAACCATTCATTGACCGGTCTTGGTCATCATAATTCTTTTATATCACGATTCTTGTCTGTCAGAATAGATCTACAATTTCTTCAAGAACTTACCGTTCTTCTTCCTTTGGGAAACCAAAAAAACTCTTCCCCTTGCATGCTGCCTTTAATCTTGCGTTTGTGCAGTTCAAAGCTGCACAGTGGTCACCGTAACTCTTCCTGCGATTTATTTTCCCCCTCTCCATCAGATCTTCGCTCTGTGACGCAGCCATTTTCACACATGTTACAATCAAGTCGCATAACTCGTGACGCGTCATCACACCAAAGGCGTCACTGCGCGGTCTAAGTATTCCTGGTCTATGGTGCGGGTGACGGGAACCTTGAGTGTGCGAGTGTCAGCAGACTAACGACAAGGGAGCAATAAAAGATAACTTTGAACAACATCAACGTCACCATCATCATTGGAAACGAGAACACTCACATCTATACTCCAGTCTCGATACTTAAGATAAGTAGTGTTGTTTTTATTTCATCATGTACAGCAGCGGGAACAACCCTGGATTATCAGTCCGGACACAAATCAATCATATTTGACTATATCATCGTTCTCATCATTCATAAACATCATCATTGAGTGAATAAGTTGATTTATATCACCATCATATTCAGAGTGTACGCATTTATGGTGCAAATGCGCGCGTGTTTCTCATCTTTGATGCTGTGACTCTGTCCTCAATTGCACACACCGCCTATTTATTAAGAACTTGGAGGCAACCGCGGCAGGTGGTGCGGCATCCTCCTGAAATCATTGCGTATTTTGGGGTAAGGGCCGCACAAGGATCCTCCCGTGCGTTGACAATGATGATCGATAGATCAACGCGAGATTGAAAGGAAACACGTAATGACAGAAAGTTTTGAGGAAACTTAATACTGCTGAAGTAGTATACTAAATAATCCCCAAGTAGTTTTTGTTCATATAAACTTGCCAGAAAGTAACAAATAAAATAAATGTTGGTGGAGACTATGGACTGGTAGAAAGCTTCGAAGTATTATGTTGATAAGAACTTGTATTCAAGACTGAAAAAATTAGATTATTTCAATATTTTTGCCTTGGGGGAAAGAAAGTGTCCAGTTTTAATTTGCGTACCATTTGCTGTTACATTAGCTTTGCACAAATAGTGAGAAAATATAACGGAAATCCTTTATGATGTTGTTGTTTTTTTTTTAAAGAAGTATATGCGTTGATATTTTTAAAACTTATTATTTACCTAGTTTTTGTTGGGACTGCATTACGTTTGCAAGGTTTTTACCAGATATGTATCGGTGGGTTTGCATGACTTTTTTGTTTGTTTGTTTGGTGGAAGTGAAACAGTGGTTTGGTTATGGAGGGTGGTGGTCAGGTTAAGGCATTTGCAAGTCTGTTATCAAATCAATCTATTGTGTAACCACGTAGATTATATATCTGGATGTGCTGGTGTATTACTCTGAGCTAGCTGCCTTGTTTTGCATTTGGGTAGCATGAGATACAACTCTATTGTTTGGTTTGCAGAGAAACTGTTGCAGTAGTGTGATTCTCACCTTGTACATGTAAATCAAATCATTGACAATGCAATAAATAATAGTGTAATGCTGGATGATGATGATGATGATGATGATGATGATGATGATGATGATGATGATGATGATGATGATGATGACAACGTAGTCTTGTATAGTGCAGGTATTCACGGATAAAACCTTCTTTTCTCAAGTGCATAACACGCCCCAATCCCCCCCCCCCCCCCCAGTTGTGAACGGGTGTTCCGGACTATTTAGAACTAGGTAAGGTAAAACGCAAGCAAAAGGTAAATGAGATGGGCTAGGCACTGTCCTCATTAAGCTGGTCTAGAGAAAAGAGAGGTCCCAAACGTCTTCTCTACCAAACAACCAAAAGGATACAGGAACACCTTTACCTCCTGTCTTGTTTGATTTGCAAAGAAACTGCCGAAACGAAATGTTTTTGACCTCGTAAGTCTTATTATTTAGAATTAGATACGTAATGAAATAATTCTGGAATTATAAGAACCTTTTTTTCAAAACAAATTATTTATTTGATGTTTCTAAAATCAGTAATTCGACCTAGGTGATTGTTGCACTTCTTCTCCCCCCCTCCGCTCCCCGTGGGGGTGCCGGGGGTTTCAGTATAAATAGTATCCCTGCTTTCTGGAAATTTAGTGCTTTAAATTCCCACTGTCGCTGCCTTTCTCGTTTGTTCTTTCTCATTCCTACTCTGTTCTATCAATTTTCTATCTTCTTTGCTAGTCCTCCCTGTAGGGTTGGCGGCGGGTTTCTGTATAAATAGTATCCCCACTTTTTGGAAATTTCCTATCCTATCCTATCCCGTAACTCAAAGGTCGTTGGGGCACCACAGATGATCGTTTAACCAGCGTACTCCATCTTTTTCTGTTCTCAGCAACCCTCATGCGTGGCTTCATTCAGTGTCAAACCAGTCCATTCTCGAATGTTGTCCTCCCACCTCTTTGTCTGTCTCCCTCTTCTTCTGCCTCATTGCACCGTGCCTTGCAGGATGGTTTTCGCAAGGCCAGATGCTCTGGTGACGTGTTTATACGATAGGAGTTTCTGTTTGTTCACCACTGTGAGCATGTCATCATGTTGTCCAATGGCTTGTGTGATGGTCTCTCGAACTTCGTCATTGGTGATGTGCTGCCATGCTGGAATAGGAAATGCCCACAGGTCTTTTGTAGCACCGTGTACTTCGCCCTGCCCTGAATCCTGGTTGTTCTTCAGCTATGATTTGTTCAGCTTGGGGTTTCAACCTGTTGAGTATTATTTTGAGGAGGACCTTACTGGAAATGTAGTGCTTTAAATTCCCACTGTCCCTGCTTTCTTCTTTCTCATTCCTACTCTGTTCTATCAATCTACTGTACTATCTTCTTCGCTAGACCAGTCACCTACCTTTTTTCTTGAAAACTCTCCAAAAACTCCTCATTTGTGTATGAGGTCTGTTGAGTCAGCTTGGGAATATTGGACGCTTTCTGCCAAATGGTCATCAGAGCTTCCTATGATATTGTAAGCCTCCTTGCACCATAGTTGTGACAGATCTGCCGCGCTAATTGTCCAGCGTTGTTCTTGTCAGGAATGGCCTAGACAATTAACGCGCTCGATCTACTCAGTGGGAGGACTTACGAAGTTTGATAGATTTGATAGAAGAATGAATGAAGAGACGAGAAAAGCTAACGAATTCAACAGATAACACTTAGAAAATTCGACAGAGTTCACACAGACTCAATCTTGCAACCTCTGGAAACATTTCGTACAGCTTCTTTGTAGTTATTATTTTTCAATTCATATTTTTACAGTGACATTGTGCAATTGACCATGCGCATCATTAAAATCATAAGAAGAAGGGACACCACAACAGGGCATAACATATATGTTTTACTGGTTCACAAGCCCCAAAAACGTAGCACAAAGTGAAAGTAACACGATAGAGAAAGAAAGACTAGAAATAAAGACAGAACAAAATTCCTACATTTCCTATCGTTATTCGTGTGATGCGTGTTTAGTTTTGTTTCCTAATCATCTTATCAAACTTATAAGCAGCTTGCATGATGGTGCCTAATAAGTTTGATAAGGTCCCTACGACGTGCAGTGGCGTAACCAAACAACACGTATAGAACTATTCCGATATTACCGTGGCGTGACCAAACATGTAATATCGGATGACGCGCAACCCTAGTGGTTATAGACAGGACACAGCATATTTATCAGCGTGTCACCTACGGAAAACTAAACTTTACCTGCAACAGGTAACGTGTCTCAAGAATCAAGAGAAGAATCAAAAGAATCATAGGATTGATCATGAGAATAATTTCTCTACTTTTATAAGTTTCCTTCCAGCCAAAAACAGTGACGACTGCGATTGGCAACCATTGCAAAATCTATCATCGCCGGGGAAACTGAGCAAAACAACTACGATTACCTGAGAAACGTGGACAAAAAGGTTCCAACAAGATTCCGTTACCTAGCTCTGCAATGACGACAATCGTAGTGACGTGGCAACGTAAACAATGCCGTGACAACACAGACAAAAAGACTTCTCGCGATGATGTCAAGCACAGAAATAATATTTCCTAAATTATTATTTCACCATCGCGGATTTAAAACACTTTTCATTACTTTTCCTACTTCCAAAATTGCAAAGAAAAGAAAATAATTTACACGAATTCAGATCCCGTCTTCATGTTGAAGAACGCGCATCTCTAAAAAGAATTGCATGACGTCATTTACCATGTCTACGTCAACGTAATAGCAGAAACTCTGTCTCGGTTGCATGCACATTCTACAACCACGAAGACTGGGCTTATTTCCGTCGATCTTTTGTTGTTGGCTGGTTACAATCAATTATATTTCAAGGTGATTCTTTAGTAAACTAACAGACAAGTGAAATAGTTACAGAAATGAACTAGATAACGTCAACGAACAACATGCAAATCTAATTATTTTCGATCTGTTTAACTTGTTACGAATCACAAGTTATTTTTCAGATCTATAACCTATTCAGCAACAAATATTATAAGTTCCACTCAAATCCCATAATTTAGAATTTGTTTGGAATAAAATTACACATGCAATAATAACAAATTGATCTATATTTGCTTCATGCTTCGCGCATCATGTCTTTCTTGCAATATTCAGTTTCTGCATATAATTTACAATAGAAGAATGGCATCATGTACACACCAGGTTAATCAGTTTTTCGAATATCACTGTCATCACATAGTTTCATCAGGAGATAGATAGCGCATCAGTTTATCACACATGTCTTAAGAAGTTACTTCACAGCAAGCCTGTAGCTTACAATATTATTATTTAGCAATATGTTTGCATTTAATATGTATGTGTTTTGTTGATATTTTAGAATGATGTTTGTATTCTATTTTGTTTTTGTAAACGAGGGTTCGATAGCCTTAGCATCTCCTTCATGGGATGCCTTTATTGTAAAGTGACCGGCTGGTGGAGTGCCTTCAGTGTTACCACTAGGGTTGTTTCAACAGATCTTTTATACGGATCAGGGGTGAGTCCTCTTTCAACTAAGTTGTGGTCCTGATTTTGTGGTCCTGATTCGGCTCTTTGCAGTCCGCTGGACCCTGTAAGCAATGAATAATTAACTAACTTTTTATATGAGGTAGATCTATTACTGTTTTTAATGGCGTTGTTATTTATTTTGTCAGTTTGTATTTTGTATGCACATTCCTAAAGTAATAAATACAACGAAGAGTGATTTTATATTTGCGTGGACGTGTGCGGTAAGAGTTTACATCATTCTCTTAGTCTTTGCCTTTCTGCTACAACTACCATGTATTTGTATTCACACTGTGTAGCAGAAACTCACCGAGTCTTAACGTTCGCCTTTCTGCTACAACTACCATGTATTTGTATTCACACTGTGTAGCAGAAACTCACCGAGTCTTAACGTTCGCCTTTCTGCTACAACTACCATGTATTTGTATTCACACTGTGTAGCAGAAACTCACCGAGTCTTAACGTTCGCCTTTCTGCTACAACTACCATGTATTTGTATTCACACTGTGTAGCAGAAACTCACCGAGTTTTAACGTTCGCCGTCCCACTCATTATGAATGAACATTACAGTTTAACGTCACCACCCATCATTTGCGATACGGCAGACAGGGTAAGCACCCCATAGGAAAAAGGGGGTATAGGGGTCTAAATCCACACTGAGCCACCAGAACAACCATACTGCTAAGGCAGACAGTGACAAAATAACCACTTTTTATCCTGCCCACTAGGGGATTCGAACCTGGGTCATCGGTGTGCCAGGCGAATTCATTAGCTGAGATACGAACGTAGTCGTCAGCTAGTCTCAGTGATATGCATTATGAATTCAGCAACTATGATATAATGTTTTATGTACAGAGAAAGAGCTGGTAATTAAACAACCGGACGTCCCTGCACATGCGTCGGACTTCCTCAGAAAAGCCACGGATTCAGTTGACCGGAGGATAGGCCCTATCTGCTGCTTTTGTCTCTCACAACCTCACTCCCACACTGCATTGTACTTTCAGTGTCACGTTCCTTTATAGAGTATTAACTGGTAGAAGAGAGTCGAGGGAGAGAGAGAAAAGACGATGATGATGATCTGAACTTTGAACTGATCTGTCATTAAAAAGCGCTAGGTAAATACCATGGTGATGATGGTGATGATCATGGGGGAGGGGGAGGGGGGAGGGAAAGCGGATAAAAGAGGACAAGGTGAAGGAGACAGAGAAATGTAGTCAGAGAGGGAGAAGGGGGAGAGGGGGGGGGGGAGTAGAGATCCGTGTGAAAGAGAGTGGAGAGTGATATGGTTGGAAATAAGATGAGTGCAAGGAAAATAGTGAGAGACAGAGAGTGAGGGAGAGAGAGAGCTGGCGATGTGGATGAGTAGGGAAAAACAGATCGAGAAAACCAGATGAGAGAAAGACAGAGAAAGATAGAGAGGAAACCAACATGGAATAATTTAATGGAAACAACTACATGTTGAGTCGATGTTAGTAACATTTTATTAACAAATCCAAAATCTAATTCATTTTTTTTAAACAATGAGGGAACAAGTAAAAGAACGAATAAATGATTTGATCAATAATCAAGTGCCCAGCGTCTTCCAAAACATGTCATTGTTTCGTGGTAAACACTCAATTAAAAAAAATAATAAAACTGGGGGTGGGGAAGAAGTTTTGGAAATGGACTGTACGTGTTACAAAAAAAAAAAAAAAAAAAATACTGGTTTTAGAAATGGACTGTTAAAAAAGACAACAACAACAACAACAACAACAACAACAACACAATCGAGATTGTCGCTTTTAAAATGGTTCGGGAAATGGACTTGTCTGTGAGTTTAGCACCCTCGCCGACGCCATGCCGATTGATCTGAGCAATTACGCTGAGCCTTCTTGGGCTTCATCCATGCCCATTCCAGTTTTACCCATCATTCCTCCCTACAATCCTGAAACAACAACAGAAAAGTGTACACGTCACTGGAATGAGAAACAACTTCACCTTCATCCATTCTTCCCCCTTCTCTCTCTCCTTCCTCCTCTTCCACCTCCTCCCCCCTTACCCCCCACTCCCAACAAAACAAAATAGTACTAATAACTGGTGACAAAAAAGTACCTCGGTGATAATGAGAAAGACGACTATGATGATGATGGTGATGTTGATGACGATGATGATGATGATGACAATGATGATGACTGTGGTAATGAGGGTGGTAGTGTTGAGTGTGCTGCTAAATCTACAGCTACTGCTGCTGCTGCTGATAACAATGACGACTATATAATGCTACTGTTGTTGCTGCTGCTGCTCTTGCTGACGATTATGGTGATTCCAGTACTGTTGTTGCTGCTGCTGATGATGATGGTGACAATAAAACTGCTTCTGCTGCCGCTAAGAATTACGATAGTGATGATGAATATAATTTATGACGCTAATACTACCGCTGCTGTTGCTGAGAATAAAACTAAACTATACGCTGTTGATTGGTGCTATTGCTACTACGACTACAATTACTACAACAACTACTTCTACTACTGCTGCTGCTGCCACTACTACTACTAAGGCTGCTGCTTCTGATGATACTACTATTATTATTACTACTAATAATACTACCGCTGCTGCTGTTGATGAAGATGATGATGATGGTCCTACTGCTTCTGCTGCTGCTGCTGATGATGATGATGGCGACGAAGACGACAGGAGACGATAACTATACCGTACCAGAATAGGTGGGGGCGTACGCAGGTCTAGCGATGCAGCGTCTGACGAATATGCCCTGACCAAAGGTCTGTCGACGTCCCAAGACACCAAGGAGACCACCGACGTTGGTGTTGGTCTCGTACTCTGGGCAGCAGGCGAAGAAGCCAAAAGTGTTGGAGCTGGTCCCGCCAATCAACTGGTTACACTGGTAATCATTGGTGCATGTGCTGGGCACGTTGAGTCCGAGGAACAAGCCTGCAATTTACATGTTTAAGTTATCGTGTTTTCTTTTGTTTTCTTAAATCAGAACCAGAGGTACGGTTGTGTGTGTCTGTGTCTGTGTCTGTGTGTTTTAATAAATCAGAATCAGAGGCGCCAAGCCTGCAACGCGTTTAGTAATCGTGTTGTCTTTGTTTTTTAAAATCAGATTCAAAGGTACCAAACCTGCAACGCGTTTAATAATTGTTGTGTTTTTGTTTGTTTGTTAGTTTTGTTGCTGTTTTGTGTTTTCTTTAATCTAAATCAGATGCACCAAACCTGCAACGCGTTTAGTAACCGTGTTTTCTTTGTTTTGTTGAATCCGAATCAAAGGTACAAGCCTGCAGCGCGCTTAGTAATCGTGTTGTTTTTTTCGTTTTGTTTTGTTTTCAGTCAGAATCTGAGGTACACCCACCGGCCTAGCTCATGTGGTAGAGCGTTTGCCTGGCACCCCGATGACCCAGGTTCAAATCCCGCGAGAGGCAAGTTCAAACCGGCACTAAGGCTACATGCCTAAACGTTCAGTCTGCTTTGACCTGCGAACAATTAAGTCGCTGACTAGTAGACGACAGAAGTAAGTTTGTGTTATGCGTTCGTAGGCTACAGCATCACAAGATAAGCCGTGACGACATCCAGCTGACCAAACACTCGCCACCCACGCATCTGGTAGTCTCGCACGATAGCAGACCAGAGCGTGAAGATAGTCTTTGTCTGAACAGCGCTGTAGAAGGACACACGTTGGAAGATCTCTTTCGGTAAGACTACGTAGGTGACGGATGAAAATCATTCATCGCAGTATTACCAGAGCCTGACATTGTCAAGAAGGTAAATGATCAATCGTTTGTTTCATCTCGATTATTTGATATGATTATTGGATTATGTTTGTGAAGTTTTGCCATGTTTTAGACTTGTGACTGGTATAAAAACTTTGCTCGACCACTTGGCGATCCCGACCGGTTTCGAAACCACGAGGTAGCACCACTGACCAACGATTGTTTTTCCTATTTGTATTATTGCAGACCAGTGGCTGTACCGGAGAATGTGTATATTATTAATTACTTCTCCCTGTGTTTATTTTAGCCATGATATATGTACAGGCATTATGCTGGAGATTCCAGTGGACCACGGACTTCGAAAAACTGTTCGTCTCCTAACTATATAAGTGGAGATAATCTCACTGAGGGCTATTTCTGCCAACAGTGAGACTCTGCACAACCTTTGTAAACAAGGCATTGCAGAAAATCGTCTCATATTTTGCAGACGAGCAGGCATCTTGGTTCACGGCAGGGAACAAACTCCACAGAGGCAACCCTGACACGTGGCCTGCAACCTTGAGCAGCGAGAGCAGTGTGCTCCACTAGCTCACTAGTCTACTACCAAGCAGAAGAGACAACAACACCGCACATCGACGATAAAGTTAAGTGCTAGAAAAGAAGTGCACACACACACACTGCTCTAGAAGGACTGTGCGATAGTCCACTCTTCCAGAAAAACGAACACTAGGACAGAAAGAACTAATAGCCCAATGATGAGACAGTAACAAATATCGAGAACAGTAGCTGCATAGACCCATCAAGGAGCGAACTACTCGAAGTGAAATTTGGACTGTTAAGTTAATCATAGTTATATTACGTTTTGGATATTTAAGTTAGAGTAGTGATTAGAAGATTTTGTATAGAGTAGAGGTAATAAATGTGTGATATTTACTGTTAACAAGTGGCTGGACCACCTATGTTTCATTGCCGTGTGAGAGCTAGTGTGTCAGTGAATCTTTAGACTTTTCTCCCTATCTCTGTAACCCCAGCCTTACACAGACCGGGCCAAACTTATAAATGTATTAAGATTAGTCATAGGGTGATTAACTAGCCGATGCCCGCAGACGAAAGACGAGTGGGTAATCGCAATCCATTGTGCAGAGCCCAGCAAGTATAGACCCACCGTCACATAGTGGGCGAAATAAAAAGTGGCCATTTTTCACTATCCATTTTACAGTCTGATTGCTCTTGTGGTTCAAGGTTGATTTAGAATCCTATCCCTTGTTGCCTTGGATGGTTATCCCCGTCTGCCATATCGCCAATGGTGGGTGTAGACGTTACACCTTAATGTTTATTCATTTATTGTGAGGTACAAGCGTAGTAACCTACAACGTGTACAGTTATATACTATTGATTTTCTTCAATCACAATCATAATGTGTTATTGTCTCAAGTAATGCACAGCAACAACATTTGGCTATCGGTGTACAATAAAATGTTATAGGATGGTGGCCATTTGACAATTTTACAAAAAGAGGTTAGGTAAACCACATCAGTACAAGGCTTCACTTAGCCCACACAATGGACGGTACAGGAACACTGTAATAGTCGATCGTCGTCGCTCACTCAGTCACTCTCTTACTCAGTCAAGCCATTAATAGAAGCCAATCAGTCAACAACTTACCTAGGCCTAGTAGCAGCTGTCTCTTGCCTGCAAATACATCAACAATTATTATGACAGGGGTGGTTTGTGTGTGTGGGTGTATATGCATTAGAATGTGGGTGTGTGCGCATGTACCGTGTTGTAAATCACTCTCCCCAAACTCCCTACCCCACCTATACCCCTCCTCTTCTCCCCCTTCCCCTCCCCCCAACTTCCTCTCCAGCTCCCACCACTCGCTTTCACCCCCACGCTGTTGCTATGGTTCCCAGACATGTGGTCATTTCACACTACAGCTGACCGCCACCTTCTTAGCCATCCGCTACCCTTCTCCACATTTCCAGCACATATGATCAGGACCATAATATTTACCTTGATTTATAAGCAGTGATGTTCACAACATAATAAACATCCCGAATCTGTCAATTAAAATAGTAAACACACAAACATAAAACATTGCATCACAATTTCGATAAAAAAAACAAAACACCAATTCTGTCAAGAACAACAACAACAACAACAATGGATAGGAAATTTGATAGGAAAATGAGTTATTAGTTCTTGTTTGTATAATAACCTACATTATGACTTTTTTTTTGCATAAATGTATTCACAAGTTTCTTCATTTTGTCATCACAATGAGCGACAAACACTTCAATTACACTTTTCTTCAAATTTAAATACATTACACATATACCACTTACCAATGCCAATGCCAATGCCTATTCCACCGGTCAGCTGCTGGCACGAGGTTCTAATATCTGTCAATCAAACAATCAAGACCAAACATAGCATGATAGTAGTAGTAGTAGTAGTAGTAGTAGTAGTAGTGGTGGAGGTGGTGGTGGTACGGTGCACAGGCGCTTGTATCTGGACACGTGAGCGCCTATGCTTTTGACGCGTGTTCCTCTGGGTATAAATAGATAGGGCACAGGCATAGTCACTCGCCTGTCCAGATACAAACGCTTGTGTGGTGGTAGGGGGCGCAGTAGTGCCGTGGATTGGACACAGGCTAGCCATGTTCCTTGTTAAACAACGTCCACAAGGGTTAGTTCTTGTGTGGTGGTAGGGGGCGCAGTAGTGCAGTGGTTTGGACACAGGCTAGCCATGTTCCTTGTTAAACAACGTCCACAAGGGTTAGTACAGTGGATTGGACACAGGCTAGCCATGTTACTGTCTTGTTAAACAACGTCCACAAGGGTTAGTTCTTGTGTGGTGGTAGGGGGCGCAGTAGTACAGTGGTTTGGACACAGGCTAGCCATGTTCCTTGTTAAGCAACGTCCACAAGGGTTAGTACAGTGGATTGGACACAGGCTAGCCATGTTCCTTGTTAAGCAACGTCCACAAGGGTTAGTTCTTGTGTGGTGGTAGGGGGCGCAGTAGTACAGTGGTTTGGACACAGGCTAGCCATGTTCCTTGTTAAGCAACGTCCACAAGGGTTAGTACAGTGGTTTGGACACAGGCTAGCCATGTTACTTGTTAAACAACGTCCACAAGGGTTAGTTCTTGGATGGGTGACCAAGCTTGGAAGGCAACCACCAAAGGACACCAATAGATTGAAACAAACGCTCGACACGCCCCAGTCCACTCAGCTAGCTGTAAATGGCTACATGGATCTGTTTACAAACGGGGAAGGTACAGCAGCGAGAGAGAGAGATAGGCGCAGCCCTCATTAAGCTGGCCTATAAAAAAGGGAGATCACAAACGATTCCATCCACAACGACCAAAAGGTTACGAGGACACCTTGTAACTTTCCTTTTTAGTAGTAGTAGAAGTAATAAGAACAACAACCACAATAATCATAATAATCATAATAATAATCATCATCATTATCATCATCATCCATACAAGATGATATACGAGCGTAGGCTTACACATGCCTTTCCTTCAATAGAATTGAAAGCGCGGTGATATGCTGAGATCGCTATTATAGGTACAGAAACGTAAGTTGAATATGGACACATAGCGAGCAAATGCCATCACAACAAACTTGAGAATTAAAAGAAAACATTAAAACAATAACCTCTTGATGAAAGAACTGCAAGTAACATACAAACATACAAACACACACACGCATACGCTCGCATATACACACACACACACACAAGCCAACAAACCAACAAGCACACACAAACTAATAGTAAAACAAAAGCAAAATAAAATGTAAAGACACGAAAATAAAATAAAATGTAATTGAAACAAAAAGAAAGAAAGAAAGAGATTTCTCTTATATAGCGCACTTACAAGCTCAGAGAGCTTCTCAAGGCGCTGGCCCGTAATATCCAGCAATCACAAAATAGTTTGCTGAAGTCAGGATTCGAACCCACGTCGCCCAAGACGCACTCACACAAGTCGTGCGCTCTGACCACTGAGCTATCCCTGCCAAAAACTAAGAGAAAGTCCTACTACATGTACCAAAGACTTTAACCGCTATAGGGCAAATACTAAGCTTATGGAAGTAGTCGCCCGAAAGCGACGATGACCCCAACCTGAGTGTCAGAGGCTGTAGAAGGCATACACCTCCTCACAGCCTATGCTTGATAGATCTGTGACTCTCGGCCAGCGTCAAGGTCGCCTGTTGAGGAGAAACTGGCCTATTGATGCCTACACTCAAAATGAAAACACTTAAAAGTGAGGGAAAAGTGATTCAACTTACTGACGCAAACAGGAATCCTAAAGTTACCGATCCCACCGAAGTTTCCGTTACCTCCGATGCCTACACCAACACCAACACCAATGCCTCCAACACCTCCAATGCCAGCATTGACTCCAATACCGCCGACTCCTCCCATTCCACCCCTAGGGTCCGGGACACTGATGCACATCATGCCGGTTCCACACTGAACCTGTAATGAAAGCGTAAACGCTGAAGTAATTAAGCTTATCAACCATTTAGCAAATAAAGCCTTGCAATGGGTAAGGAAATTGCGAGGACCTCCAATAAAACGGGTGCGCTTGTTTTTGTACTTCTGCTAAGCCGCCATATGACCGGTCTAAGCCGCCACGTGATCGGGCCACATCCATAATATAATCAACTGCAAAGCGGGACATCAAAATGGACGACGTGTTCTTTCTACGATGCGGTAAAAAGTTACCCTCATAAAACAGCTGCTGAGAGTTGCTTTTCCCCCCCTCCCCCCCTCCCCCCGACGTCGCCATCTGTGCTAAATAGTTCAGTGTGGGGCTATCCGGTTCCTCATCCGGGTCATCGCCAGAGTCGACTTGATTAGTTACGCATCTACCTGGGCTAGCCCGGTCAAACAAGTGTAATTGGATGTCTTTATCAACGCTGTGCAGGAGTGCCGGAGAAAAATGGAACTGCTCATCTAAGTTCAGAGAGAGAGAGAGAGAGAGAGAGAGAGAGAGAGAGAGAGAGAGAGAGAGAGAGAGAGAGAGAGAGAGAGAGAGAGAGAGAGTCTGTGTACCCATACTTTCCACCTGGATGGACTTAAAACCGATCCTTACACCCCTTATATATGCCCTAGACGGGGGAGTGCCAGCTACGCAAACACCACAGGCGCCCGAATCTGGATGCGATAGCGTCTCTCTATATAGCCCATCCCTCTCTGTACTATTATATCTAGTACAACAGAGGGACGCGCATTATAGAATGGCGCAACTGCTAGCGTCTGTAATAAACACATCAGACCTACAGTTGCCGCCTTGAGTTAGATCTTGTGTTCTTGATCTTTGTACAAATCAGTCAAACTTACGCCTTGACAGTATGGATCCTGGTAGTACTGCATGCCGGGTTGGTTCTGCAAGTCATCGGCAGAGTCAGCTGCACGGCCTAGGACAGGGACTGCAACAGTGGGCGCGACAGCGACAGTGGGCGAGACAGCGGCAGTGACTGCAGTGACATCTTGGCAAAGGGTCTTCACCAAACACATACAAAGAGCAACATCAACATAATCATCATTGACAACCTCCTTTAATGTATGACAGCATTATTATCGACTATCTCATGTTAAAAAGGTAAATAGTCCAATCCAACAGGCTTTTTGAAAGTAAGTAAATCCTATACAAATGATTTATATTCTAATTTACTCTTTAAAGTTGTGTTTACAACTGAAGAAAAGTCCCACGGATCGTGAATCAAAGGGGTATGAATATGTTTATTTTAACTTTTTTTTTGCGAACTATTTTTTGATGCGAATGCACTGGGGAACCCCCATTTTTACCGCCCAGATTGTTCCGCACGACGTCAGGAATCTACAGCCAAGTGATGAAATGTGCGTACGTGACAATGTCAATGGCAGTGTTGATACACAGGTTGGGAAGTCTCGTCTCTTGTAGGCCTCAATTACATACTATACTGCGTACGTATGTAGGAGGGGAAAGAAAAGACTTCAGAGCCTGTGGTTGATAGATGCATAGTAAGCACTGCCTTCAACATTATTATTATTATTATTATTTAATCGTTCTTATATAGCGCTTTTCCAGCTCAAGAGCTGCTCAAGGTGCTGGCCGATACAGGATCTAACTCAAGCCGCCCGAGGCACCAAATTGCAGCCTTTTGGCGCATCGTAATAACGCTCCAGACAACTGAGCACAATCCTGGGCAGCCAGGGATGTGGTGCATGCTGGGTGTGTTCTTGTCACCGGCACTCACCCGTTTAGGACATGAGCGTCAGGATCTTTAAATTCCGTTATGATGGAATGTGTGCAACACAGACTAGACCTCAGTTTATACTCTCATCCGAAGGAGTAGGAAACGGGAGTAAAGTGTCTTTCCTAAGGACACAACACAATGCCCCGGCCTGGGCTCGAACCTGGGACCTTCAAATCCGCAAGCCAAAGCTCTACCTGTCTTGGCTGTTGCTCCATCCTAATCTTTGTCCAATGATTACAATCCTAGGAAGGAAAACAGTGATTGTCAAAAAGAAGAGTCACTTCTACATAATCCTGCAGATCTTGACATAACAGAGTCTGTTGGCAATGATGACTTTCTGATCGACTTTCTGGTCGGACGGTCGCAGTTCGTCGCAGTGGGTGGGGTGAAATCCGACGTCCTGACCATCAACACGGGACGCCTCAAGGTTGCTGCTTGTCGCCGACGCTCTTCACGCTCTACACCAACGACTGCCGGGCCTCTGAGGCCGACAACACGATGGCGAAGTTCGCCGACGACTCAGCGCTGGTGGGGTTAGTGACGGGCGACGACGACTCGCAGTACAGACTCGATGTGGACAGGCTGGTAGAGTGGTGCAAGCAAAACAGCCTCGACCTCAACGTGGGGAAAACGAAAGAAATGGTCACAGATTTTAGAAGATCCCGAAGTGCGCCAGAGCCGTTGACAATCGGTGACCAGGTCGTAGAGCAGGTCGACGAGTACAAATACCTGGGCGTCACCGTCAGCTCCGACATGTCATGGACCAAGCATGTAGGCAAGGTAGTCAGCAAATGTCACTCCAGGCTGTACTTCCTAAGGAAACTGCGCCAATTTAAAGTCAACAACGAAATTCTGACCTCCTTCTACAGAGCCAGCATAGAGAGCGTGCTGAGCTTTAACCTAACCACGTGGCTGCATGGATGCAATGAGGAGGACAGAGACAGACTGAGACGGGTGGTCAGGCAGGCGGAGAGGGTGGTGGGGTCGCAACTGCCCAGTATCGAGGAGCTGGAGTGCAGCCGCACTGTTACAAAGGCTCGCAAGATAGCGGAAGACGAGCTGCACCCACTGCATGGCGAGTTCCAGATGCTCCCCTCTGGCCGCAGGTACAGAGTTGCCAAGTGCAGGACCAGCCGTTTCCAGCAGACGTTTGTCCCCTCTGCAATCACGCTACTCAACGAGCAGTTAAAATAAATCTCCATAGCATTTGGGCTGGGTAAAGGGGGTGGGGGTGGGTGGGAGTGGGGTAAGACAAACTGTAACCTGTCTCAATAAGAGATACCTTCATCAGTTTCTTTCTATCTACTGTATGCCGTATGAATGTGTGCAAAATGTATCGATTGTGTGCGAATAATGTATACTCACTAGTCATGTAACGTATTATGATATCAATTGCGCATTAGGCATATAAACTTACAAGTCATATTGTGTACTAGTCATGATAATTTAAATGGAATCTTTGTCCATCAAGTATTTTTATTACTACCATGCTGTATGAATGTGTGCAAAAATGTATTGAATGTCTGATTGTTTTACTTTCAATAGCCTATTTTGCGTAAATGTAAGAAAGCGATGTGTCTGCTTGTACTGTGCTGTGCTGTAATGTATTGTGTATGAACTTATAACCTATATTCTGATGTATTCCCATATGCGCAAAACAAATTCTTCACATGAAGTCAATAAATCTTGAATCTTGAATCTTGAATCTTGACTTGGATGAGGCTGCTGCTCTTTATGAATCACTGATGCAGGGCAAAACAACAGCAAGAGATGCTGCAATACATCCTGTATTAGGACGCATCAAAGCAAAGTTGGAAGATTTCAAACGACAATGTTCAAGTAGAACGAACAAACTATAGATTCAATATCAAGAAATGGTACACCTCCTTCGCACCGCAATACAGGCTGAGAGAACTGGAGACTTCAAGCTCCATCTATCTGCTGTTGCCAAAATGTTGCCCTATTTTGCTGCTTCAGGGCACAACCTCAACACCAAGTCAGACAGGCTGTACATACAGCAAATGATGGAGTTGAACAAAACCCACCCAGAAGTCTATCACGATTTCATGGCAGGCCATCACGTGATGAGGAGAAGCGATCGCTATTGGGCTGGTCTGTCGTGTGATCTGGTGATTGAGCAAACTTTAATAAGGACGCTGAAGTGAAATGGTGGCCTAACTAGAGGACGCGGAATGGGCGAACGACAAAGGTTTGTTTGACTTCTCTCTATGCCTGCTTGTGCAACAGCAAACCAGTGGATGCAATCCTTGACGCAAACAGAGTTCACAACAAGGGAACAGCACAAAGATTCTTCTAAAACAATGCAAGTGTAGAGAGCGGGATTTTTCAAGTTTTTAAAATTAAATAAATTCATGTATTCTGATTGGCTAAACTTCTTGAGCCAATGGGAGAAGGATTAGTTCGCGATAGGGGCAATGTTACTCAGTCGAATTGTGTGTGTCAGGCTGTGCAGTCATATATGTGGTAGGCCAGGAAAAAGGAAAAAGATTTAAAAAAGAAAGAAAAGGGAAAAGATAAAGAAGGAAAAGAGAAAGTGAATTGCAAGGCTGAATGAGGTAGAGAGCACTGTGAGTCTATTAGGAAGTGTGGATTCAGTGGGACTTTCTCTCTGGAAGTTAATAAATTTTGTGCTGTAAAGATCACAGGTATTTATACTGTTTTTCATGATTGTGAAATGTCGGATAAGTATATTTTTGTATTGCATTTGTTGTATTGAAAGGGGGTGAGCTGTTGTCCACTAAGATGGAATATTGAAATTTCATTGTAATAATATTGTCAATTACGTGGGGCGATAGTTATAGAGCAGTAGATAATGTAATATGAATGAAAGGTGTGTGCATGTTTGATAGTGATTTTCATTCATGAAATAATTATACATGGAAATGGTTAACAGTGTTGGAGAAGGAAAGACACGGTCGTATATGGAACGGAAGTGGAAAAGTGAAGAAACAAAGGGAGGTGAGGAAGGATGGAACAAAAGAAAGAATAGATTAGAAATGTCAGAGAATTGACGTTGGCATAAATTTATTGTGTAGCTACCTACGAGGAGCGGGCGGGGCTACATACGCCTGGACACAGCGTGGACTCTGACAACGAGGACAAGGCGATCCGTGAGATATCGGAGGGATCGGCCAAACTTCTTGCCTGACCAGGTCAGCGTTGTCTACTTCGGACAGATCGGAGGAGGGCATGCCCCCATCTGTCTGACTACGTCAGCATTGCCCGTCTGATTACTGTTGTGCGTCGTCTCTGTGAATCGGTCTGGCTTCGTGTGCACACACTCCTTCATCTATAAAGGTACCGAGTTTTTATCCTTATATTGGCTCAGGACATGAGAATGCCGGCCGTGTGAATTCTACAGACGTTTAGACTGTTCAGTGAGGCGTCAGAGTTTTGAAGTAGTACATTTCTGAATATTTGTGAAACAAGAGGATTAGTTTGGTCGGATGGTGTGAAAGTTTGATGAAAGAATATTATTGATTATTTATATAAAGTTTGAGAACGTGGAACATATATTTTGTGTTGGTGTTTGACTGCATTGGAGAGAGTTTGTACGTGTGTGGTGTGGTAGTTAACAGAGAAACTTGTACGCACCCTTATTTCTGATCTAGGAGACAATTAAATTACACATTCATTTAGCTAATATAAACGGGCATACCCATTCAAAATATCCATACGTTACAGCAAGAGAAAGACCACAAAGACACTTTGACAGTTATCAACTATGTTTCATCAAGAAATCAAGCTGTTGAAATTGGTCAGCGCATTCTCCAAGGGATGACGGGTCAACCTGCAGCTGACGTGACGTTCAAGAAAAGCAATCAAGCAGTCACAATGGCGACAAAAACTGGAGTGACTATTGGCCAGGAAATGGTGCAAGTGGATCCGCAGTGTTTCAAAGGTTGGTGCAAGTCGCTGGGAATGATACCAACAGGCTCGGGGTAATGTTTTACTATGAACTGGCCAATGTACCTGTCTCCTTGTTTGATTCGAAAGGATTCCCCAGAGAAGCCAACAAACATACTCTTGCAGGATTTCTCTGGTCTGCTGTCAATGAAACTGCATCCTTGCCAAGAGAAAATGTAAAATACATTCTCGATGGTGGATCCCTTTTGCATCGTCTTCCATGGCCCAGAAGGTCGTCCTACAAAGATCTAGCAGAGATGTATGTCAGCTTTGTTGCTCATACACTAGCTACAATCATTTTCGATGGCTATGTTGATGGCCCAAGTACCCAAGATGTTGCCCATCTTCGAAGAAGCAAAGGCATGGTTGGGAGACATGTAGCCTTTGATCCTGGCATGATCCTTTGCGAGAGAAGTAAATGTTCTTGGCCAACTGCGAAAACAAACAGCAAATTTATTCATCTTTTAGCTGAAGCATTCGAGGGAAAAAATTTTGTCACTTTCCATGCAAAGGGAGATGCAGACTGTATAATATAATTGTCGCCAAAGCTCTAGCGTCTGCAAAAGAATCGGCCACTGTTGTTGTTGGAGTAGACACTGACTTGCTAGTTCTACTTCTGAACCATGTGGAACCAACAATGCATGATGTATTCTTTGCAACACGTTCCTACAAGAAGACCAAGTTGTGGGACATAAAGGCAGATCTGAAGCTACTTGGAACAACAGTCTGTAATAACATTCTTTTTGCCCATGCATTCTATGGATGCGACACGACATCTCATCCCTTCAACATCTCAAAATCACTCACAGTCAAGAAGCTTGATTCATGAGAGCTCCTGGATGAGGCTAGTGTATTCAATGATAGGATGTCAAGTCATGATGCTGTTGCAGCGGCTGGTGAGAGGGTATTTATTCACCTGTACAGTGGAAAACGTTGTGATATCTTGACCAAACTGCGGGTTGTCAAATATCAGCAAAAAGTGTCAGCAAGCCATACACAAATCCAAGCTAAAGTGCTCCCCCCCAACAGTAGCAGCAGCTGAATTCCATGCCTACAGAACATTCTACCAAGTCCAAGAGTGGCTGAGTCTAGACAGAGACCATAGTCTATCACCAGTGGATTGGGGGTGGAAGTTACAGGAGGCCCGGCTACTTCCAATCACAACTTATAAGCCAGCTGCTCCCGATGATATTTTGTATGTTATCCGCTGCTGCTGCAAGAAAGACTGCTCCACTGGCAGATGCAGCTGCGGAAAGCACGGACTTACGTGCACCACAGCTTGTGGAGAATGCCCTGGAGTCAGCTGCACAAACCCTGTGGTTTAGCTGAATGACGAGTCAGATTTTGGGAGCGACTTTTTTTAGACCACTTTTATATTCTACTGGAAAACTAATCAATTGCATGGTTATTTTAGTTTTTCTTTATTTCGTGCGTCTTCCGTTTAACTAATCTTTTTTCTATTGTGGATTAGATAGAAGTCGACTTTTACAATTGAGATCAAGATCAAGATTTTTACGATCATCAGAATTTCGCATTTATACCTCTACGTTAATCAAATTTTAATCCACAGTCAGAACTAAAATTGACACAGAAAGGGTTTAAACAGATTTTCGGACTGTATATGTCAAGAGCTTTCATTTGACATGCAACATGATATGGTTTTGAATTAAACATTTATTTTAAGTAATCTCCCTTTGACGTTTTGAAGTGTAAAAAACAAAAACACCAAAAATCATGTTTCAGACCCCCTTTTTTTACTGGGACTTTTTAGAGGTATTTCCGCATTGCTTAAAGAATATTTTTTACTGCATAGCATTTTTATAGGAATTAGTTGCTTATTTGGCTATTTATTTCATTACTGGGACTAGCCTAAAAGGTAAAGGTAATGTTACGTTGAAACGCGAACGATAATATGTCTGAAACGCGCACGATAGATCTAATCGTTTCGCTTTGCAAGGTATTCAATAATAGAGTGTATTTACCTTTGATTTGGGTTTGCATTGTTGTTAGAAGAATCTTTGTATAACGTTGATAATTTTCGTTAGTCCATATTATTGGAAAATTCTCTAGATCTGCTTGTTTACTATCGATCGAAACTTCGCGATAAATATAGAAAGCTGAGAAAATTCTTGGACTGAAAAGAATGTTGTATGACGTAAGACAGTGATGACGAATTTATTTGTGAGGTTATAATTGCGTCATACTCGATCGTTCCACCGTGTTCTGGAGTAGAGAAAAACTATATATTCGATGCTCTGAGTGTTGTTGAAAAAGTTGAAAAAGTTGAGAGTGAAAAGGCGATTGTAGGCAGTTGTTGATGAACGCTGAATAAAGTTTGAAAACTTCATACGTCGACTCCGTGCCTTGTTGTTGGATTGAACGGGTTGCGTGGATAAACGAATCTGAGTTACACTTTATCAGGAGGATTCAAGCATTGGGGCTGAATCAACTACTGATAGAGAAACACCAACATCAAATGAGTGTAACAGGTAGTCCCATAGCCTTGTGGCCGTAGGGGAGCGTGATGTTGGAGATCACACTTATCTTGGGCCAGCGTAATGAGGGTGATGCCCATCTCTCTCCCTCGCTGCTTTACCTTCCCAACCCTTAAGAGAGTAGGTACTCAATCACAGTTGAGTCAACTGGGGGCGTTGTTATTTGTCGCTTCACGTTTTGCGGTCACCTATCCAAGTGCTACCCCCGTTGGGGTGCCGGGGGTTTCAGTATAAATAGTATCCCCACTTTCTGGAAATTTAGTGCTTTAAATTCCCACTGTCGCTGTCTTTCTCAATTGCTCTTTCTCATTCCTGTTCTGTTCTATCAATCTGCTATACTATCGTCTTCTTCGCTGGACCAGTCTCCTGCCTTTTTTCTTGAAAACTCTTCCGGGACAAGTGTAACCTTTGGGTATGAGTTATGGAAAATAGTGGTGTGTTTAATGCATCTTCACAGTGCTGATTGCAAGTGGGGAGATAATTAGCTTGTAGCACGTGTTGTAAAATTAACGATGGTCAGAGGGCATTGTCCAGTTGATTCGCTTCGGAGCTCATGCTGGGAATACATTAATGCGGATGAATTATAAGTAGCGTTTAGACAGCAATTACTCTTTTGTATAGTAGTAGCAAGCTGGCGTTTTGTGACTAAAGAGATTGATTACGAACCTAAGGTCTGATCAATGGTGTGAATACTTTCGGAGATTATAGTCCACGACACTCTCGCATGTGGGTGCCAGCTGGACCGATTTATGATGGTACAACGGGATAGTTGTTAGTAAGGGAAAGAATGGTGTGAATCGCACGTTGACCAATCCGGGATTCGAACCAACGACAGTGCGTTGCTAGCCTGCCCCTTTATGCTGAGGAATCAGCATATTACCTTTTATGGATAGGATAATGATTTGCCTATGCTTAAGGATTGGTTAAAGAGAATTAAGCTTAGGATGGGTAAAAGAGAAATATTAGGATTAGGTGTATAAAATATTCAGACAGTAGTTGTAAGAGGACACAGAAGGGACACGAGAGCTCGAGGGAAGAAGAAAGAACACGAGTGAACGAGAGGGCGACACTCCGGCCCTGATGTTCTGTTAGGACTTAGAGTGAAAAGTAGATATTTCCAAGGAGAGGAAAAGTGTGGTGACAGAACATTGAGAATGGGGTAAGGACCAAACAGACTTCTTTTACTTTCCTTGTATTGTTGGTTATAATGTATGTGCATGCGAGTTTGATGTTTATTGATGGTCATGTATTAAGTTAGATTATTAAAAAGGTATATAAAAGGGAAACAAGCTGTAGTTTATTGTGATTTATTTGAGCGCATGGCAAACCCTTTTGAACGGCAGTGAGACTGATTCTGTTTTGTATGTCTTGATTATAATTTGGTTTGTCATGCCCGATTCCCCGTACAAATGAGTTAGTTAGTTAGTTAGTAACCTCTCACAAGATAACGCAAATAGGGACGCGTTACATTGGTGGACCTGCGGGGTAAATTTTAATAATAAGTTGTAAGGGTAAATTTTAAGAGTAAAATTTTGGTTGGATTAATTCATTTTAAGAGAGCAAATTTTTAGTGTACAAGATGGAAGAAGAATGGGATAGTCCAACACTACAAATAATGGTCCCTGAACATTTCAAACTATAGAAATTTTTGGGGGGAACAATATCAGTTAGTGCAACTGTAGGAAGTGTATGTGCGGAAAAAGAATGAGTTAGAATAAACATGAAATAATGGATAGAAGAGGACGGGTCGGTGCACGCCGGCTCAGGCGTTATTTTTGGACCGAAAGAGCAGCACACAAATTCGCACTCCTGCTGTACTCCCCTTCTTCTCATTAGCTACGTCAAGGTACGTAGGCTATGTGCCTGCAGTGGTACTACGATCACACTGACTAAACTAATGATTGTATAAAGTATACATAGTTTGTTTTTCCTGTGGTTCGTATTGTAATACTTTGTCTTGCATGACAGACTATATAAGTCATTGGGGGTCATAATTTGGAGACCACACCTTGTTGATGATGTAACTGATAATGTTTATTATGTATTTGATTCATTACGAAAACGATGAGGCAAATGAATGCACTGCTTACGCAATCGTTTGACCGGATGATGACGATGATGATGATGATGATGATGATGATGATGATGATGATGTTGATAATGGTGATATACCATGTACCAATTCGTGCGCATGAAGAGAAATGTGCGCTAATGGGTACAATAAATGTGGGGAAACCACTTTCAATTATGTGCAATGGTGTGGAATTTCATGACGGTGGAAAATGAACGTACCTGAAGAAGTACGTAAATTAATGAGGATCTACACGATGCGATGTGATGTTGCCGTACGTAATGTAGTACGCAGTTAACGTACACCGGTGGTACGAAGTATAATATAAATGATGATTTCTGATGACATGAATCACTACACAAGTGCTGTACTGATGGATGGTACACTGTGTTGTACTTTGGGGTTGACTCTGCAATACTTGCATCGAGTATTACTGTATCCAGGCTTGTAGGAGGCTTGGAAAATAATAAGATGATCACTTGTTTAAAAGTGAGGTGGTGCCTGGACGTGGTTACAGAGTCAGATGACTTAGCGGACTTAGATATTTGGGGGATGTGTTTGATTGATTGACATCATACTTGGTGTGTATGATGATGTGTCTAATCTTTTATTCAGTTTTTAAGTTGCAGAACCGATGTTGATGATACCTTCCTCTCCGTTTCATGCAAAGGTTTGGCGGCCGACAAGCTTTTCGTCACTTCGTGACGTTAGTCATGATACGGATTGATAAGTATCGTTCCATCATTTTATTTACCGGTTCAATTCTTTTGTGATGTGACAGAATTCAATTCTAAGTTGTAGAATAAATTCGTACGTATGACAGAAGACATACTTGGGGTACATTTCCAGTTTGATTAGTACGGACTGCTACTTTTTATATTAGTACTTTTATAATTTGCCAGATTGTATTAAATTGTTTAACAGTTTTTTTCAGATCACCAGCTTCACCTTCTTCTAATGTGCGTATTTATAATGTATTTTTACACTTTTTCTTACAGAAACCAGCATCTTCCTTTGGCCTACCTTCTCATCCCACGTTACAAATGTAACTCTGTTTTTCGTTTTCTTATCATGAATAGGTTATTTCACATGTTCACTGTTCCTTAATTGTTTCAGTCGCTTCTTCTTCTTCTCCTCCCTTCTTCTACTTATCTTCATCACTGGGGTGGTGACAACTCATGACGCTCGCTTGACGGATGGCATCTTCTTCAAAGATCTTGGTCATCTGGTAACAACTATCCAGCATTGGCAACATACCTATATCATCTTGGTACCTAAAGTAACAGTCATGCCAATACCTAGCCTTAGTTGTATTCAACATTCAGGTAACATGAGCACGATATGTGTAACTCATGAAGTAATTTTAACATTGTTCATTTTCATCCTACAATTTATTATGAACAATAGAATGCATAGTATGCTTTTCAGGGTGATGACTTGTGTTTGGCCATTAATATGCTCATTTCTTCCAGGACAGCTTTGTTTCAAGTTTTTCAGGTTGTTACGCCACCAGTTCCCTTCAATCACACAACGCCTCCTGCCACTCGATTAGTCAACATCCCAGACTTCTTGAACTTTTGGCCTGTGCTGTCCTTATCTCTGCTATTTCCGAGGCGCCTTTTCCTTCCTTTTCTTCCGTTCTCCTCCTTGTGTTCGCCTTACTACTTATTGTTTTTATTCGTTCTACTGGTTTCTTGTTGAAGACTACAATTTATCGTACGGAAGTTAACTAAGAACTTTCTAATGGCCAGCGCTTAGTAAATATTTATTTTGTTACACTCCCAGCTTGTCCTAGTCAATATTCTTTTACTATAAATAAATGATTCCGTTGTCTTCGCGGAGGTTTCCATGCGTTACACCTCCTGATCTCGATATTACATGGCTTGAGTTACATATTACGATAAACAAACGGAAGAAATCGTGCATCTTCCCCGCATGCGGCGCGTTCTTGTCTCACAGTATGAGAAGTGAAAATAAATTCGGTACTCAATCATCCTCAAAACAGGATGCTCGTTCTCATGATTCGCCTCGGACAAAAGCGACGGGTTCGTTTTATCCGTCACTTGCGCACATGAAATCCGAAATGGATGAAATTGATTAATGCGTTCATAAATAGTAATTTTCATTTTTATCTCCGGTTATAACGTGATCGGATATATTGAGTATCGATCATCCATCTCGGAGTTTCTAAGCATGTTTAGCATGTCATTTTGCATGATTGTGTTCAGTATTGTATGGTACACTTTTATCGCAGCAGTTGGCAACGGTTTTGTCAATTGTTGAGATTAAAAACATTATATTAACCTTTTGTAATTGGTGCTGGAACTTATATTCATACGAATACGCGATGTTGCTCATTCGTTTGTATTATTTCTCTATGCTTTATTGTTCCCGGCGTGCTTATGTTGTCGGCGGCACTGTTGTTGCCTCATTCTATTGCAACTTTATGATAAGCATAAATGTGTGTATCGAATTCTTTCATTCATTGCTCTAAACAAGCACCATTACCACTGTTCTTATTTTTGAATACAAGTATTTATTTTCATTTATAATTTCTAGATGTGTTCATTTTTTTTGGCCGTTTGTTGTAGTGTGTATCACGTTCTTATGTCGGTTTCATACACTTTCTAGAGGTGCTACGTATACTTCTATACTATTTGTCTTCGGATCATTGCCAGGTATTCAATTTGCATGTCACATGACAATAGGCTTTGTCATCGTTTTTATTCCATTTTGTGTATACGTTATTTTACAGACACTCATACTCTTTGTAATCTTACGATCTGTGTGCAATAACGTTACTGTACTGTGTGTAATCACTTTGATGTTGTATTCACAATAATATTTCTGTTGTGTCCGCTTCTCTAACACACCTTAAACTTATTCCTTTTATGTGTTTACAGTTAGTACACTGAGTCTGGTAGACAAGAGTCTCACAGATGCTTGACCTAATGTGCACTCAATTTTATATGTTTTCGTTGGTATTGTGGTTTTTTTTATATTGCCACTGCAAATTGCTCTTATTTCGAGTATCTTGTTTGAATTGTTGCTCTATTTACATTGTCTTATGTGTGTTTTTTTTCTCATTGTTCAAGGATGGTTTATATTTCGTTGTATTCAACGTTTTATGCTCGTGTTCCATTGTCTATCAATGACATATTTACGACTTTTATTTTATAATGATTTTTTTGTATTCGACATCTCTTTTCCGTCTTACTTATTTTTACCCCTTTATATTATTGCTGATGACGTTCTTTATAGTACCGTTCCGTCCTGTATAACATTCCTTCCCTACACACGATTGGAATTTACGCTTCATTCATGCGACCTTTTCACCCTTTAGTACCAAGTCTGGTCGATATTAACGTCGCACACGCGCAGCGCCTTTTCGTCTCTTAGTCTAGTGGCGTTGTCCCTTCTTTTCGTTCTACACATGCACGTTATAACTCTCTCTCTCTTCCTATTCTTCTTTTATCTTTCTTTCCTTCTAAGTTATCTGTTTATTTCAGTGTTCCTCCTATATGTTATTTCGGACTACATTTTGTTATTTCCCACGTGTTCGTTCTAGCGTCACTGTCATCAATTTACCTTCTAAAGTTATCTTGCAATAACATAGTGTTTGTTCATGTTTTCATAACTTTTTCTACAACTTGTTCACTTGTTTGTTTTGCATTTTAACGGCATTGTTAGTATTTCATGTTTTTTGAATTTTTTGCTCCACTTCTCCCATGATGATTTTATTGTTTTTCTTTGTTCGCATTTTTTGAGTGCTGTGGTATAATGACTTATGGTATATATTGTATTGGTCTTTGCCGTTTTACCCAAGTTTATAGACCGTTTGCTTTTCTATTTTTCTTATGTTTATTCCGATTATTGTGATAGTTTGGTTACTTAGTTTTGTCTTGGTGTTGGTAGAATATTAGTCGCGGTGTAGCCATGTCCAATATTTCGTTGTGTCGTGATTAATATTTATATTCCGTGCCTCGGACGCTTTGCTGTGGTTGTGCCATTTATACTATACAAAAATAACACAAAACAAAACAAAATCTTTATCCCTAGACTTTGTGCTACACTGGTCAACGTATAGCGCTGACTTTTGTACTGTTTCCACCTTCTTACTATGTGCGCTACTCCAAGCTTCTACCTCCTTCTTCTTCGCTGTCTTCGTCCTTGACGACCGTCAACGTCGCCCGGTGACGTCACCATCACACCATGCACTTCCTCCACTACTTCAGCCATTGTCTTACCCTTCATTGGCCTTGTCGGACCTTTCTTCACGTCAACCTTCCGCCAGTCTCCGACCGCATGCTATACGTGGTCTTCCTTCTAAAGAAACTACAACACATACAAGAAAAAGTCATCAATGTTCGCCTCTCGTCTGACGCCTCCACAATTGGATTCCCAAACTTCACCCAACTGGACTGTTGTCCGTACCCACACTCGTCCCCTTCCTTCAGATGCAGAGACCATCTCCGAAAAGCCATCGTACCACTTTCTCACGGAGGTGTGGTCATCTCCCAGATTCCCATATTACAGACAGGGGAGAGCAAAGGCTTTCGCTAAACGAGGTTGGAGCTCTTCTCCTCTACTATTCTGTAATTCCCGTTTCCATCCCCTTCGTGTGCTCACCCTCAATGCACACTTCCATCCCCCCTTCGCTTGCTGCGTCCTCCTGGGTGCCTCGTCATGTGGGCTTGTCATGGTCATTCAGACGCCACGTCTTTCTCCATGTTCTTCATTCAACTAATGGCTGACAGGTCCAACACGCCACACGTCTCCATCACCGGAGGTTTACATGGTGCGGTGACGTCACAATCTTCCATTGGCTACACTTACGCTTCTTCGTCGTCGCTTCGTCACCACCAGGTCTACACGTCCATTCTTCAAAAACATTGTTTCTCCTTGATAACTATCCTCATAACTGTTGTGGCGCTCCGGTCGCTGCGTCAAGAGTCTTCGATTATATCTTTATTTATAACTTTTAGTGGCACATGGCACTTGGACATGGTTATTTATTGGACATTTTATATTGTGTTTTTGAATTATTTGTGGTTAGTTATGTAGTCATGTGCATGCAATTCTCTTTCGCAATTTTTGTCTATTTCTCAATCTTACCTCATCTTCGCCGGTCCACTTCCTCAAGTCGCTTTAGTATCAGTCGTTTAATTTCATTGATCTATTTCGGTTTGGGGTGGTCACATTTTTAAGGAGCGAGGACGCTCCTTCGCGGACCAGCGGCAATTGTAACCTTTGGGTATGAGTTATGGAAAATAGTGGTGTGTTTAATGAATCTTCACAGTGCTGATTGCAAGTGGGGAGATAATTAGCTGGTAGCACGTGTTGTAAAATTAACGATGGTCAGAGGGCATTGTCCAGTTGATTCGCTTCGGAGCTCATGCTGGGAATACATTAATGCGGATGAATTATAAGTAGCGTTTAGACAGCAATTACTCTTTTGTATAGTAGTAGCAAGCTGGCGTTTTGTGACTAAAGAGATTGATTACGAACCTAAGGTCTGATCAATGGTGTGAATACTTTCGGAGATTATAGTCCACGACACTCTCGCATGTGGGTGCCAGCTGGACCGATTTATGATGGTACAACGGGATAGTTGTTAGTAAGGGAAAGAATGGTGTGAATCGCACGTTGACCAATCCGGGATTCGAACCAACGACAGTGCGTTGCTAGCCTGCCCCTTTATGCTGAGGAATCAGCATATTACCTTTTATGGATAGGATAATGATTTGCCTATGCTTAAGGATTGGTTAAAGAGAATTAAGCTTAGGATGGGTAAAAGAGAAATATTAGGATTAGGTGTATAAAATATTCAGACAGTAGTTGTAAGAGGACACAGAAGGGACACGAGAGCTCGAGGGAAGAAGAAAGAACACGAGTGAACGAGAGGGCGACACTCCGGCCCTGATGTTCTGTTAGGACTTAGAGTGAAAAGTAGATATTTCCAAGGAGAGGAAAAGTGTGGTGACAGAACATTGAGAATGGGGTAAGGACCAAACAGACTTCTTTTACTTTCCTTGTATTGTTGGTTATAATGTATGTGCATGCGAGTTTGATGTTTATTGATGGTCATGTATTAAGTTAGATTATTAAAAAGGTATATAAAAGGGAAACAAGCTGTAGTTTATTGTGATTTATTTGAGCGCATGGCAAACCCTTTTGAACGGCAGTGAGACTGATTCTGTTTTGTATGTCTTGATTATAATTTGGTTTGTCATGCCCGATTCCCCGTACAAATGAGTTAGTTAGTTAGTTAGTAACCTCTCACAAGATAACGCAAATAGGGACGCGTTACACAAGACTCCTTATTTGTGTATGAGGTCTGTTGGATCAGCTTGGGAATATTGGACACTTTCTGCCAGGTGGTCACTAGGGCTTCCTATGATGTTATTATTTAGCAATGTATGCATTTTATATGTATGTGTTTTGTTGATAATTTATAATGATGTTTGTATTCTATTTTGTTTTTGTAAACGGGGGTTCGATAAGTTGGGGTGAAGCCTCAGCCGTCCCCTGCGTGGGGTGTCTTTATTGTAAAGTGACTGGCTGGTGGAGAGCTTTCGGTTTAACCAGTAGGGTTGTTTCAGCACATCTTTTATGCGGATCAGGGGTTGTCCGGTCCTGATTTGGCTCGGAAGAGTCCGCTGGACCTAAGGCAATAATAATGTAATGTAATGTAATCCAAGTGCTAACAGCACTGGATGAGGCGCTTAACTTGCGACACAGTAGCGAATGCTCCAACCACTGCGCTATCCGACACCCCTATCTCATGTTCTCGCATCATTATCATAAAAGATCTACGTCATCATTATTATGGAATACAAGGATAAATACTTGTATCTAATTTCATGTCATCGTTATCATCGAGTATCGCGGGTGGCCTCGTGGCGCAGTGGATAAGTCGCCGGTTTCCTATGCCGAAGTTCGCGGGTCCGATTCCCGCAAGGGGCGAACGTATGTGACTTAGGTACGAGACTATTGAGGTCACTGAGGGTTTTCTCCGGGCACTCCGGTTTCCTCACTCCCTTCAATAATGGTACAGGAGGCAGTCAATATAAATATTTTAAAAATAAAAATTCGATTTTCTTTCCGTCTTCTAATAGCGATCTCCCTGCCTTTACACCACTTGTTTGAGTGATGGATGTGTATTTGGTGTGTGTGAGGGTGGATGAGACAAGTGAGCGTGTATGTTGGTATAGATCGCCGCGCTTTGAGCCTGATTGATTTGGGGTAAGGCGCGTATATAGCATCCTGTATTATTATTATTATTATTATTATTATTATCTCATGTTACGACATCACCATCATCCAATATCAACTGTTAATCTCATCATTCTCATCGAACATCTCATGTTGTGACATCATTACCATCGAATATAACTATCACGCTTTCGTCCAACCTCATCGCACTCCCTTCTCAAGCTGCGCACGTACAGTCATGCATTTCCAAAATGCACCGACACCATCACACAACGTATACACCCAAAAAAAAAAAAAAAAAAAAAAAAAAAAAAAAAAAAAAAAAAAAAAAAAAGATTGATTTAAGACACAGTCAATTTTAGGTTCGTTTTGCTGAGACCTAGTGCATTTAAAAAAAATTATTTAAATGTTTTTATATAGCGCTTTTCCAAGAGTTGCTCAAGGCGTTGGTCGATGCAGGATTTAATTATTGTGAGACCTCTAGCTTTAACACGAGTAATCTTTTTGTAGTTGTACTTGTTCACTAGGAATAAGTTAATTTCGGGCGGAACATGAGCTTTTTTCAACAGCAACTATTGGTGTTGTTGTGTACCTTCATATCAAATTGCAGCTATTACAGGCAAGGTCAAATGTTAACTTGATTGTGCTGAGGGGGAAGTAACTCTAAAAATGTCTCATCCTTTTGACCTCTCTGTGGCCTTCAAACAATCTTCCAACACCCTGAGAACCCTACTGCTGGAAGTAGAGTAATTTATTATAATAAATAATAAGTGTATAAGGGAGACCGGGGCAGGTCGGGCCATGGGGCAGGTCGGGCCACCTTAAAAATAACCACCTATATCGTGTTCATAATAGTAATAATAATACTAATACTATAACAACAACAGCAACTACTACTACTACTACTACTACTATTACTACTACTACTACTACTAAAAAAATAAATAAATAAAAATAAGTAAATACATTGATATAAATAAATAATTAGCCTTATAAGAATATAATAACATAATTGTAATAAGACTATAATCATAAACAGTAACTTACCGAGGCGACGAGATAGAAGGCGATGGTTAGAACGAATGTTGTCTTCATGGCTGCTGGTTCAAGTTTCACTTTTTTGTTTCTTCCCGGAAACGTTTCCGTCGATTCGATCAGGTGGACTGTGAACTTCAAGAATGGCCCAGCCCATTTTATATAGTAGTGGTAGACAAACCAAGCTATCCGGTGTTAATGTGAACCCCGTTCTCATAGAAATAAGGCGAATGTTTTAATGTTTTGCGTTGTTTTGAAATGATAGTCTGGATAAAACAAATCTTGTTTACCTTTTACGTCATGGGGTCCAGACGAGAGTGATTAAAAAAAGAAAAGAAAAAGAAAGTTTGAAATGATGATATTGCAACAGATGGTTGGCATAAGAGATAAGTTAATTAGTTTCATGCAAATTTAATGACTGCATCATACTGCATGCAGCGCATTGCTGTCACTCCGAAAAATAAAATATTCAGCAACAAGACGGGTCTTTTACGTGTCAACGAAAGGGCCGCGGTCAATGTTGGTTTAAAACACAGGCGCTTGTTTCTGGACACGCGAGCGCCTATGCCTGTGTAGCGTCTCCCTTTGGTTATCTATAATACTATTTAAAAAAAAAAGGTAAAGGTAGTCCCATAGCCTTGTGGCCGTAGGGGAGCGTGATGTTGGAGATCACACTTATCTTGGGCCAGCGTAATGAGGGTGATGCCCAACTCTCTCCCTCGCTGCTTTACCTTCCCCACCCTCAAGAGAGTAGGTACTCAATCACAGTTGAGTCAACTGGGGGCGTTGTTGTTTGTCGCTTCACACCTTAGCGGTCACCCATCCAAGTGCTAACCGCACCGGACGGTGCTTCACTTTCGACACAGTAGCGAGTGCTCCAACCACTGCACTATCCGACACCCCCATAATACTATTACAGATAACCAAAGGGAGACGCGTCACAGGCTTAGGCGCTCGCGTGTCCAGATACAAGCGCCTGTGGTTTCAAACCTCCCCGAAGGGGACGCGCGCGAGCCTTTCTGTGTTTACAAGCTTGGTAGATCGACCAGCAAGCCAGCAAGCTTCCACAGCGTTGAGGAGGCTGATAATTGAGGTTTATCCACGCTTTTGTATTTCGGCGTTAAAACGTGTATTTGTGACTTTAACTGAAAAACGAGTAAATAAATATATTTAAAAAAACAGACAGACAGACAGACAGACAGAGAGACAGGCATGCAAAGTCCATCAAAGTGATGTTGCCATTATACCAATAAAATTATAATTACGCATTAAAAAAAAAAAGCATTAATTACGCATAATTATATAGTATTACAGGAACGGTTTAGACGGCATCATTTTGTAGATCAGGAATCCAAATGTTATTTTCGAAAATAATAATTTCATAAAAACTCACTTATTTCAACGAGAGAGACAGGTTACTGAGATAAAAGACGAATTTGGGGTGTAGTCTGCAAATATGTCAATTGAGAACTGCCATGGGACAGTGATTATATTGATAACAAGATGGGAAGACATTCAAATGTATTCCCTGTGCGCAAATACCCACACAATTTGCATACCTTTGTGTTGAAACTGTGATTTGGTCTCTCTCTATCCCACACACACACACCCACACACACACACCCACACACACACCCACACACACACACACACACACACACACACACACACACACACACACACACACATATTTGCAATACATCACAACTGGGTTTATTTAAGAATGTAGGAATCGGAAAGTGTTTTTTTTTGACGGAAAGAACGCAAACTTCTTCTAAAAATGTAAGAATCTAATGCAAAATTGGCTCTTTCCGATCCGTCTAAAAAGTTGACCTAGTTCGTCTCCTATGGGCGACGAAATAGGTCGAACTTTCTTCAAACTTTGAATTTGACTGTATTTTCTCTGTTCCGGATAGAGCACTCCCTTGTACCTAAAATGGGGTCCTGGAAAAAAGTGGGTTCCAAGCAAATAAACCCATTTGTTACTAAGAAAGACAAGGTCTGCTACCCATTTGTGCATTTATTCAAGTGCACACACACACACACACACACACACACACACACACACACACACACACACACACACACACACACACACGTTATGAAGGGCCACTCTTTGACCTACTCAGTGCCCACCCCAACTGCCACTACCAGCCCTACTCCTTCCGACCTTCCTCCAATTCAAAATTGTATTTACAGGGTATTAGGGGAGGGCGGAGGGGAGTGGGGGAGAGGGGAGGGAGAAGCGGTGGGGAGAAAGGGGAACTGACCCCATTCTTTCTACAGCCCTGCATTTTGTTGTTGTTGTTGGTGGTGGTGGTGGTGGTAGTGGTGGTGTCACTGGTGATTTACAATGTCAACAAGGAGGATAGATAGATTGAAAAGGAAACACATGGAATTGGAACACAAGTATATCAACTAACAAGTTAGTATCTCCCTTCTAACCCCTTGGGGTCATGAGCAATCTTGCCACTGTAGATTGTTCTAACCTATAAAGGGAAAAGTGAAAGCCCCAGTTGAAAACCTGTCTTTCCTTTATAGGCAAGACCGATTCACTGCGGCAACAGTTCCCCCCGTTGGTGTGCCGGGGGTTTCAGTATGAGTGGTGTCCCCGCTTTCTGGAAATTTGGTGCTTTGGATTCCCACTGTCTCTGTCTTCCTCATTTGCTCTTCTTCGCTAGATCAATGACCTACCTTTTTTCTTGAAAACTCTTCCTGGGCAGGACTCCTTTGTTTGTGTGTGAGGTCTGTTGGATCGGCTTGGGAGTGTTGGACGCTTTCTGCCGGGTGGTCGCTAGGGCTTCCTATGATGTTTTGTTTGGCAATGTAGGCATTTTGTATGTATGTGTTTTGTTGATGATTTGTAGTGATGTTTGTGTTCTGTTTTGTTTTGCTTTTGTAACCGGGGGTTCGAGTGGTTGGGGTGGGGCCTCGGCCGTCCCCTGCGTGGGATGTCTTTGTTGTGGGGTGACTGGCCGGTGGAGGGCATTCAGTTTTCCCACTAGGGTTGTTTCAGCAGATCTTTTATGCGGATCGGGGGTTGTCCGGTCCTGATTTGGCTCGGAAGAGTCCGCTGGACCTAAAGCAACAATCAATCAATCAATCAATCAATCAATCTCCCTTCTATGTCTCTGTCGACGTGCGCGTACAACCGGTTGCTTCCCTTTACATGCTTTGTGCTCCATAGAACGTCGTCGGCCTAAAATAATTTTTTAGAAACTTCAAAACCCAGGGGAATTATGGGTAGGGAAATCCTTTTCTGAAATGACGTCGGCAGGACTCTTCGCGATTCGTGCATGGCACACGAGACACACGCAAATGGCGTCACAAGAAGATTGGTTAGATCTGAATTCGTCTAATTTGACCTCGCATGCTGCTGGATAACAATGCAATTTGAATTTGCTTTCAAAAATCAAAAGAGAGCGAGACCACAACAAAGTACAACGAGCCAAGGCGACGTAAACACTCAAGGCCGACAGAACAAAAAGCACACAAACTACAAAAGGTAAGTACCCGTGACCATACACAATAAAGTAGGCCTAACCACCATTGCAAAATAGGATTGATCATCACCATGATTGAATTTTTCCACCCCACCTTCCAATCGGTACGGAATCGAACATATGCTCAAATCATCATAATCTTTGACAGAACTTGCATGTGCATTATACAGTGTGATTCAAGCGATAAATGAACCATCACATCGAAGCGATCTGAGCAGCTGAATCGATGACAATGGCGATCAATCGTTCACTGAGACTCACGATCGCCTGCACTGAGCTCACATACATGTGTGCATGTTTCTATAAATCCATCGTGTTCTCCTTCGATAATTGAGCAAAGCCTTTGTTCACTACCAGAAATATGCAGTTCCTCTCCCAAATTTTGTTTAATTTCAGCCAGCACATCTTCGCGAGAAATGGCGACCACGACTGCAACCGTAGCTAGTTATCATATTTCCCAGAATTCTCTATTCTATTTTTAGGTTTGGGATACCCCCGTCTCAGCTTGTGGCTAAAACCAATGGCAAACCAATGGCAACGGGACCACCGCACGTCGACTGGGGGCAATACGAGATACTAACTTGTTAGTTGATATACTTGTGATTGGAAAGAATTTGTTTTATTGTTGTTGTCGTCACTAATGATGTAAAATGGTCACGAAGATGATCGATAGGTCAACGATTGAAAGGGTAACTCGTAGTGAAGGAAGGTGTCGAGAAAATTGTTTTGTTGTTGTCGTCACTGATGATGTAAAACGGTCACGAAGATGATCGATAGGTCAACATAAGATTGGAAAGGAAAATTCATAGTTGAAAGAAAGGTTTGAGGAACTTGGTTTATTGTTGTCGTCACTGATGATGTAAAATGGCCACAAAGTTGATTGATAAACAAGAGATTGAAGAGAAACTCGTAGAGAAGGACCTTAAGTTTTGAGAAAATTGTTTTGCTGTTGTTTTTGTCATAGATGATTTAGAATAGTCAGGATGATGATCGATAGATCAACGCGAGATTGATAGGAAACATGTAGTGACAGAAAGTTTTGAGGAAAGTTGAATAATGCTGAAGTAGTATACTGAACAATCCCCAAGTAGTTTCTGTTCATATAAACTTGCCAGAAAGTAACAAATCAAATAAATGTTGGTGGAGACTATGGACCTGTAGAAAGCTGCGAAGTATTATCTTGATAAGAACTTGTATGCAAGACTGGTAGAAATTTGATTATTTCAATATTTTTGCCTTGGGGGAAAGAAAGTGTCCAGTTTTAATTTGCGTACCATTTGCTGCTACATTAGCTTTGCACAAATTGTGAGAGAAAATATAACGGAAATCCTTTATGATGTTGTTTTTGTAAAAGAAGTATATGTGTTGATATTTTTAAAACTTATTATTTACCTAGTTTTTGTTGGGACTGCATTACGTTTGTAACGTTTTTACCAGATATGTATCGGTGGGTTTGCATGACTGTTTTGTTTGTTTGTTTGGTGGAGGTGATACAGTGGTTTGGTTATGGAGGGTGGTGGTCAGGCTAAGGCATTTGCAAGTCTGTTATCAAATCAATCTATTGTGTAACCACGTAGATTATATAGATGGATGTGCTGGTGTATTACTCTGACTGAGCTAGCTGCCTTGTTTTGCATTTGGGTAGCATGAGATACAACTCTATTGTTTGGTTTGCGGAGAAACTGTTGCAGTAGTGTGATTCTCACCTTGTACATGTAAATCAAATCATTGACAATGCAATAAATAATAGCGTAATGCTGGATGATGATGATGATGATGATGATGATGATGATGATGATGAGGATGATGAGGATGATGACAACGTAGTCTTGCATAGTGCAGGTATTCACGGATAAAACATTCTTTTCTCAAGCGCATAACATGCCCCAATCCACCCCAAGTTGTGAACGGGTGTTCTGGAACTATTTAGAACTAGGTAAGGTAAAACGCAAGCAAGAGGTAGAGGAGATGGGCTAGGCACTGTCCTCATTAAGCTGGTCTAGAGAAAAGAGAGGTCCCAAACGTCTTCTCTACCAAACAACCAAAAGGATACAGGAACACCTTTACCTGTCTTGTTTGATTTGAAAAGAAACTGCCGAAACGAAATGTTTTTGATCTCGTAAGTCTTATTATTTACAATTAGATACGTAATGAAATAATTCTGGAATTATAAGGGCCTTTTTTCCAATGAAATTATTTATTTGATGTTTCTAAAATCAGTAATTCGACCTAGGTGATTGTTGCACTTCTTCCCCCCCCCACCCCCCTCTCTCCGCTCCCCGTGGGGGTGCCGGGGATTTCAGTATAAATAATATCCCTGCTTTCTGGAAATTTAGTGCTTTAAATTCCCACTGTCGCTGCCTTTCTCTTTTGTTCTTTCTCATTCTTACTCTGTTCCAGCAATCTACTATGCTATCTTCTTCTTCGCTAGACACGTTTCTTACCCTTTTTCTTGAAAACTCCTCATTTGTGTGTGAGGTCTATTGGATCAGCTTGGGAATATTTGGACGCTTTCTGCCAGGGGGTCACTGGGGCTTCCTACGATGTTATTATTTGGCAATGTAGGCAATTTATATGCATGTGTTTTGTTGATTTTTTATAATGATGTTTGTATTCTATTTTGTTTTTATAAACGTATGTTCGATAAATTAGAGAATAGCCTCAGCGTCCCCTACGTGGAATGTCTTTATTGTAAAGTGACTGGCTGGTGGAGTGCCTTCAGTGTTACCACTAGGGATGTTTTCGGCAGATCTTTTATGCGGATGGGGGGCGAGTCCTCTTTCAGCCAAGTTGTGATTTTGATTTTGAGGTCCTGATTCGGCTCTTTGTAGTCCTCTGGATTCTGTTAGCAATGAATAACTAACTAACTAACGATTGCTGCACTTAACATAACTTTGAGTCCATCTTTTGACAATTTTCAAATTTAGCTATAGTCTAATATGACTACGTTAACGTCTTGCTTTTCTGTTTTCTTTTTGTTTTGTTCTTTTTTTAATTGCATCTTTTGTTTTTCTTTTTGTGTGTGTGTGTGTGTGTGTGGGTTGAATGTATCGGTCATTTTAATGTTACCAGCAATAGGCTCAGCTTTACGTCACTGATGTAGCACATTGTGTAAACTTCACTTCATTTGATTCATTCTGTACTTTGAACTGAAAAGGCACCATATGAATTCCTATTATTATTATTATTATTATTATTATTATTATTATTATTATTACTATTATTATTATTATTATTATTATTATTATTATTATTATTATTATTATTATTATTATCATTATTATCATTATTATCATTATTATCATTATTATTATTATTATTATTATTGTCACGGCATAACATCCTTGCAAAACACCAGGGCTTCTGTATAAATAGTATCGCCACTTTGTGGAAATTTTGTGCTTTAAATTACCACTGTTTCTGTCATAATCATTTATTCTTTCTCGTTCCTACTCTGTTCTATCAATTTACTATCTACTTTGCTAGTCCTCCCTGGAGGGCTGGCGGGGAGTTTCTGTATAAATAGTATCCCCACTGTCTGGAAATTTCCTATCCCATCCTATACCGTAACTCAAAGGTCGTTGGGGCACCACAGATGATCGTTTAACCAGCGTACTCCATCTTTCTCTGTTCTCACTCTCAGCAACCCTCATGCGTGGATTCATTCAGTGTCAAACCAGTCCATTCTCGAATGTTGTCCTCCCACCTCTTTGTCTGTCTCCCTCTTCTTCTGCCTCATTGCACCGTGCCTTGCAGGATGGTTTTCGCAAGTCCAGATGCTCTGGTGACGTGTCCATACGATCGGAGTTTCCGATTGTTCACCACTGTGAGCATGTCATCATGTTGTCCAATGGCTTGTGTGATGGTCTCTCGAACTTCGTCATTGGTGATGTGCTACCATGCTGGGTATAGGAAATGCCCAGAAGTCTTTTGTAGCACCGCATCTCCATGGCTTGTATTCTTCGTTGTAGATCTGATGTGAGGGTCCATGTTTCGCAAGCGTATAGGAAGATGGAGATGACAAGGGAGCGCAGCAACCTTACCTTGGAATGTAGACTGATGGTCCTGTCTTTCCAAATGGGCTTCAACTTTGCCAGGGCAGCAGTTGTTTTGCGATCCTGGAGAGGACTTCCTGTCGGGACCCATTGTCTGATACAATGGCTCCTAAATATTTAAAGCTATGCACTGTGTTGAAGGATTCGTCTTGGACTTAGATGTCCATGTTGATGTCTTTGGTGTTGTTGGTCATTATTTAGGTCTTCTCAGCACTTATTTCCATTTTATAGGCTCTGGAGGTGGTGACAAGCCTCTGTACACGCTGTTCATGTTCTTGTTCCTCTCCAGCCAATCCATCAATGTCATCCTCAAAACGGAGGTTGGAGATTGCTCTAATCCCTATGCTGATTGTGCCTTCGTGATCTGCAAGGGTATCTGACATGATGCGGTATAGGAAGATGATAAAGAGTGTTGGAGAAAGTAGGCATACTTGACGCACACCGATTGTTGTTCTGAACCAGTTCCCGATGGCGCTTTTGTGAAGGACTGTACTTGTAGCCTTGTCATACAGGCTTTTGATGACTTCAGTAATTTTAGGGTTGATGTTGTACACTCTCATGGTTGCCCACAGAGCTGCATGCCAGACTCGGTCAAATGCTTTCTTGAAATCTACAAACACATGATATAGATGTTGTTGGTGCTGTAGGTATTTCTCGCAGATTATTTTGAGGTTGAAAATCTGTTCAGTGGTACTTCGCCCTGCCCTGAATCCTGGTTGTTCTTCAGCTATGATTTGTTCAGCTTGGGGTTTCAACCTGTTGAGTATTATTTTGAGGAGGACCTTACTGGAAATTTAGTGCTTCAAATTCCCACTGTCTCTGCTTTCTTCTTTCTCATTCCTACTCTGTTCTATCAACCTACTGTACTATCTTTTTCGCTAGACCAGTCACCTACCTTTTTTCTTGAAAACTCTTCCAAAACTCCTCATTTGTGTATGAGGTCTGTTTGGTCAACTTGGGAATATTGGACGCTTTCTGCCAAATGGTCACTGGAGCTTCCTATGATATTATTATTTAGCAATGTAGGCATTTAATTTGTATGTGTTTTGTTGATATTTTTAATGAAGTTTGTATTCTATTTTGTTTTTGTAAACGAGGGTTCGATAAATTAGAGTATAGCCTTAGCATCTCCTTCATGGGATGCCTTTGTTGTAAAGTGACCGGCTGGTGGAGTGCCTTCAGTGTTACCACTAGGGTTGTTTCAACAGATCTTTTATACGGATCAGGGGTGAGTCCTCTTTCAACTAAGTTGTTGTCCTGATTTTGTGGCCCTGATTTGGCTCTTTGTAGTCCGCTGGATCCTGTAAGTAATGAATAACTAACTTTTTTTTTATGAGGTATTAATTTTTTTAATGGCGTTGTTATTTATTTTGTCAATTTGTATTTTATATACACAATCCTAAAGTAATAAATACAACGAAGAGTGATTTTATATTTTCGTGGACGTGTGTGGTAAGAGTTTACATCATTCTCTCTGTCTTAGTCTCTGCCTTTGTGCTACAACTACCATGTATTTGTATTCACACTGTGTAGCAGAAACTCACCGAGTCTTAACGTTCGCCGTCCCACTCATTATGAATGAACAATACAGTTTAACGTCACCACCTATCATTTGCGATACGGCAGACAGGATAAGCACCCCATAGGAAAAGGGGGTATAGGGACCTAAATCCACACTAAGCCACCAGAACAACCATACTGCTAAGGCAGACGGTGACAAAATAACCACTTTTTAATCCTGCCCACTAGGGGATTCGAACCTGGGTCATCGGTGTGCCAGGCGAATTCATTAGCTGAGAGACGAACGTAGTCGTCAGCTAGTCTCAGTGATATGCATTATGAATTCAGCAACTATGATATAATGTATTATGTACAGAGAAAGAGCTGGTAATTAAACAACCGGACGTCCCTGCACATGCGTCGGACTTCCTCAGAAAAGCCGCGGATTCAGCTGACCGGAGGATAGGCCCTATCTGCTGCTTCTGTCCCTCACAACCTCACTCCCACACTGCATTGTACTTTCAGTGTCACGTTCCTTTATAGAGTATTTACTGGCAGAAGAGAGTCGAGGGAGAGAGAGAAAAGACGATGATGATGATCTGAACTTTGAACTGATCTGTCATTAAAAAGCGCTAGGTGAATACCATGGTGATGATGGTGATGACCATGGGGGAGGGGGAAGGGGGGAGGGAAAGCGGATAAAAGAGGACAAGGTGAGGGAGACAGAGAAGTGTAGTCAGAGAGGGAGGAGGGGGTTAAGGGGGGGGGGGGGTAGAGATCCGTGTGAAAGAGAGTGGAGAGTGATATGGTTGGAAATAAGATGAGTGCAAGGAAAATAGTGAGAGACAGAGAGTGAGGGAGAGAGAGAGCTGGCGATGTGGATGAGTAGGGAAAAACAGATCGAGAAAACCAGATGAGAGAAAGACAGAGAAAGATAGAGAGGAAACCAACATGGAATAATTTAATGGAAACAACTACATGTTAAGTCGATGCTAGTAACGTTTTATTAACAAATCCAAAATCTAATTCATATTTTTTTAAACAATGAGGGAAAAAGTAAAAGAATGAACAAATGATTTGATCAATAATCAAGTGCCCAGCGTCTTCCAAAACATGTCATTGTTTCGTGGTAAACACTCAATAAAAAAACAAAAAACAACTGGGGGTGGGGAAGAAGTTTTGGAAATGGACTGTACCTGTTACAAAAAATAAAAAATATATACTGGTTTTAGAAATGGACTGTTAAAAAAGACAACACAACAACAACAACACAATCGAGATTGTCGCTTTTAAAATGGTTTGGGAAATGGACTTGTCTGTGAGTTTAGCACCCTCGCCGACGCCATGCCGATTGATCTGAGCAATTACGCTGAGCCTTCTTGGGCTTCATCCATGCCCATTCCAGTTTCACCCATCATTCCTCCCTACAATCCTGAAACAACAGCAGAAAAGTGTACACGTCACTGGAATGAGAAACAACTTCACCTTCATCCATTCTTCCCCCTTCTCTCTCTCCTTCCTCCTCTTCCACCTCCTCCCCCCTTACCCCCCACTCCCAACAAAACAAAATAGTACTAATAACTGGTGACAAAAAAGTACCTCGGTGATAATGAGAAAGACGACTATGATGATGATGGTGATGTTGATGACGATGATGATGATGATGACAATGATGATGACTGTGGTAATGAGGGTGGTAGTGTTGAGTGTGCTGCTAAATCTACAGCTACTGCTGCTGCTGCTGATAACAATGACGACTATATAATGCTACTGTTGTTGCTGCTGCTGCTCTTGCTGACGATTATGGTGATTCCATTACTGTTGTTGCTGCTGCTGATGATGATGGTGACAATAAAACTGCTTCTGCTGCCGCTGAGGATTACGATAGTGATGATGAATATAATTTATGACGCTAATACTACCGCTGCTGTTGCTGAGAATAAAACTAAACTATACGCTGTTGATTGGTGCTATTGCTACTACGACTACAATTACTACAACAACTACTTCCACTACTGCTGCTGCTGCCACTACTACTACTAAGGCTGCTGCTTCTGATGATACTACTATTATTATTACTACTAATAATACTACCGCTGCTGCTGTTGATGAAGATGATGATGATGGTCCTACGGCTGCTTCTGCTGCCGCTGCTGATGATGATGGCGACGAAGACGACAGGAGACGATAACTATACCGTACCAGAATAGGTGGGGGCGTACGCAGGTCTAGCGATGCAGCGTCTGACGAATATGCCCTGACCAAAGGTCTGTCGACGTCCCAAGACACCAAGGAGACCACCGACGTTGGTGTTGGTCTCGTACTCTGGGCAGCAGGCGAAGAAGCCAAAAGTGTTGGAGCTGGTCCCGCCAATCAACTGGTTACACTGGTAATCATTGGTGCATGTGCTGGGCACGTTGAGTCCGAGGAACAAGCCTGCAATTTACATGTTTAAGTTATCGTGTTTTCTTTTGTGTGTGTGTCTGTGTCTGTGTGTTTTAATAAATCAGAATCAGAGGCGCCAAGCCTGCAACGCTTTTAGTAATCGTGTTGTCTTTGTTTTTTTAAATCAGAATCAAAGGTACCAAACCTGCAACGCGTTTAATAATTGTTGTGTTTTTGTTTGTTTGTTAGTTTTGAAGCTGTTTTGTGTTTTATTTAATCTAAATCAGAGGCACCAAACCTGCAACGCGTTTAGTAACCGTGTTTTCTTTGTTTTGTTGAATCCGAATCAAAGGTACAAGCCTGCAGCGCGCTTAGTAATCGTGTTGTTTTTTTCGTTTTGTTTTGTTTTCAGTCAGAATCTGAGGTACACCCACCGGCCTAGCTCATGTGGTAGAGCGTTTGCCTGGCACCCTGATGACCCAGGTTCGAATCCCGCGAGAGGCAAGTTCGAACCGGCACTAAGGCTACATGCCTAAACGTTCAGTCTGCTTTGACCTGTGTACAATTAAGTCGCTGACTAGAAGACGACAGAAGTAAGTTTGTGTTATGCGTACGTAGGCTACAGCATCACAAGATAAGCCGTGACGACATCCAGCTGACCAAACACTCGCCACCCACGCATCTGGTAGTCTCGCACGATAGCAGACCAGAGCGTGAAGATAGTCTTTGTCTGAACAGCACTGTAGAAGGACACACGTTGGAAGATCTCTTTCGGTAAGACTACGTAGGTAACGGATGAAAATCATCCATCGCAGTATTACCAGAGCCTGACATTGTCAAGAAGGTAAATGATCAATCGTTTGTTTCATCGCGATTATTTGATATGATTATTGGATAATGTTTGTGAAGTTTTGCCATGTTTTAGACTTGTGACTGGTATTAAAACTTTGCTCGACCACTTGGCGATCCCGACCGGTTTCGAAACCACGAGGTAGCACCACTGACCAACAATTGTTTTTCCTATTTGTATTATTGCAGACCACTGACTGTACCGGAGAATGTGTATATTATTAATTACTTCTCCCTGTGTTTATTTTAGCCATGATATATGTACAGGAATTATGCTGGAGATTCCAGTGGTCCACGCACTTCGAAAAACTGTTCGTCTCCTAACTATATAAGTGGAGATGATCTCACTGAGGGCTATTTTTGCCAACAGTGAGGCTCTGCACAACCTTTATAAACAAGGCGTTGCAGAAAATCGTCTCATATTTTGCAGACGAGCAGGCATCTTGGCCCACGGCAGGGAACAAACTCCACAGAGAGGCAACCCTGAAACGTGGCCTGCAACCTTGAACAGCGAGAGCAGTGTGCTCCACTAGCTCACTAGTCTACTACCAAGCAGAAGAGACAACAACACCGCACATCGACGATAAAGTTAAGTGCTAGAAAAGAAGTGCACACACACACTGCTCTAGAAGGACTGTGCTATATTCCACTCTTCCAGAAAAAACGACCAATAAGACAGAAAGCACTACTAGCCCAATGAAAGACGAGTGGGTAATAGCAATCCATTGTGCAGAGCCCAGCAACAATAGACCCACCGTCACATGGTGGGCGAAATAAAAAGTGGCCATTTTTCACTATCCATTTTACAGTCTGATTGCTCTTGTGGTTCATTGTTGATTTAGATTCTTATCCCTTGTTGCCTTGGATGGTTATCCCCGTCTGCCATATCGCCAATGGTGGGTGTAGACGTTACACCTTAATGTTTATTCATTTATTGTGAGGTACAAGCGTAGTAGCCTACAACGTGTACAGTTAAATACTATTGATTTTCTTCAATCACAATCATAATGTGTTATTGTCTCAAGTAATGCACAGCAACAACATTTGGCTATCGGTGTACAATAAAATGTTATAGGATGGTGGCCATTTGACAATTGTACAAAAAGAGGTTAGGTAAACCACATCAGTACAAGGCTTCACTTAGCCCACACAATGGACGGTACAGGAACACTGTAATAGTCGATCGTCGTCGCTCACTCAGTCACTCTCTTACTCAATCAAGCCATTAATAGAAGCCAATCAGTCAACAACTTACCTAGGCCTAGTAGCAGCTGTCTCTTGCCTGCAAATACATCAACAATTATTATGACAGTGGTGGTTTGTGTGT
>JBAHVR010000370.1:195000-265000 GCA_036898135.1 Oncomelania hupensis
TACAAAAAGGTAGGTTGAATATGGACACATAGCGAGCAAATGCCATCACAACAAACTTGAGAATTAAAAGAAAACATTAAAACAATAACCTCTTGATGAAAGAACTGCAAGTAACATACTCACACATTCATACACACACAGACACACACACAAACCAACAAGGACGCAAGCACACACAAACTAATAGTAAAACAAAAGCAAAATAAAATATGTAGACACAAAAATAAAATTTAATTTAAACAAAAACTAAAACAAAGTTATACTATCAAAGACTCTATACCTCTATAGGGCAATTACTAAACTTATGGAAGTAGTCGCCCGAAAGCGACGATGACCCCAACCTGAGTGTCAGAGGCTGTAGAAGGCATACACATCCTCACAGCCTATGCTTGATAGATCTGTGACACTCGGCCAGCGTCAAGGTCGCCTGTTGAGGAGAAACTGGCCTATTGATACCTAAACTCAAAATGAAAACACTTCGAAGTGAGAGAAAAGTGATTCAACTTACTGACGCAAACAGGAATCCTAAAGTTACCGATCCCACCGAAGTTTCCGTTACCTCCGATGCCTACACCAACACCAACACCAATGCCTCCTACGCCACCAATGCCTCCAACACCACCAGTGCCTCCAACGCCAGCATTGACTCCAATACCGCCGACGCCTCCCGTTCCACCCCTAGGGTCCGGGACACTGATGCACGTCATGCCGGTTCCACACCGAATCTGTAATGAAAGCGTAAAAGCTGAAGTAATCTAAGCTTATCAACCATTAGGCAAATAAAGCCTTGCAATGGATAAGGAAATTGCGAGGACCACCGATAAAAGGGGTGCGTTTGTTTTTGTACTTCTGCTAAGCCGCCACATGACCGGTCTAAGCCGCCACGTGATCGGGCCACATCCGTATAATCAACTGCGAAGCGGGACATCAAAATGGACGACGTGTTCTTGCTACGATGCGGTAAAAAGATACCCTCATAAAACAGCTGCTGAAGGGTTGCTTTTTTTCCCGACAGGCGAGACGAGGCTTAACGTCCTATTTAAAATTGTTAAGGACAATGAACAGACAGTCCTAAACTGTCTTAGGTATAAAAAGCCAAATCCGACGTCTCTACCAGATTCCACTTCATTAGTTACGCATCTACCTGGGCTAGCCCGGGCAAACAAGTGTAACTGGATGTCTTTATCAACGCTGTGCAGAAGTGCCGGAGAAAAATGGAACTGCTCATCTAAGTTGAGAGAGAGAGAGAGAGAGAGAGAGAGAGAGAGAGAGAGAGAGAGAGAGAGAGAGAGAGAGAGAGAGAGAGAGAGAGAGAGAGAGAGAGAGAGAGAGAGAGAGAGAGAGAGAGAGAGAGAGAGAGAGAGAATACGAATACGAATACGAATCTTTTATTCCAAATAATTCAGGGCATCGCCCCTTTGAAAGGGTGTGTACATGAAAAACAACAACAAACATTGAATATATAATAACTTACATATAAATACAAAACAGGTTACGATACTGCTAGTCCCCGAAGTCTCATGGCTTTATATAAATAAATACATAGTTTTCTAACAGTCTCTTCGTTGTCAGAGGCTAACAGTAGAATGAGACGTGTTGCACAAGGCATTCTATAATATTTTGGGGCTATAAACTGTTTCCTTAAGTTCTTTAGGAATGGACAACACAATACAAAATGTAATTCGTTTTCTTCAGCCGTTTTACACATAGGACAAATAGTATCATTAACAGCATGTATTCTGTATCTATAAAAGTGAACAAATAATTCTGAAACACCAAACCTAAATTTTGTCATCACAAACTTTAAATGCTTATCAATATTTAATTGCAGAGAGAGAGAGAGAGAGAGAGAGAGAGAGAGAGAGAGAGAGAGAGAGAGAGAGAGAGAGAGAGAGAGAGAGAGAGAGAGTCTGTGTACCCATACTTTCCACCTGGACGGACTTAAACAGACAGACAGACATGTACATTAACGTCCCCGGACACCTTAGCGTTTAGGGGACTTAGATTTACCACACACACAAAAAATGTACAAACGATCCTGAGGCCGCTTATATAGGCATATGCCCTAGACGGGGCAGCTATACATAAACACCACAGGCGCCCGAAATCTGGATGCGATAGCTTCTCTCTATATAGCCCATCCCTCTCTGTACTATTATATCTAGTACAACAGAGGGACGCGCACTATAGAATGGCGCAATCGCTAGCGCCTGTGACAAACACATCAGACCTACAGTTGCCGCCTAGAGTTAGATCTTGTGTTCGGCCCGTGCCTTGAGTAGCTCCTTGAGCCTAGTACGATTCAATCCAACTTACGCCTTGACAGTATGGATCCGGATAGTACTGCGTTCCGGGCTGGTTCTGCGTGTACGTGTAAGCAGCACCGCCCTGCTCTGCAGAGCTAGAGTCATCTTCGCAAAGGGTCTTCGCCAAACACATATAAAGAGCAACATCATCACAATCATCATCGAGGGGCCGGGTAGCTCAGTTGGTAAGAGCGTCTTGCTAGTAACCGAAAGGTCGCTGGTTCGAATCCCGGATTGGTCAACGTGTGATCATATTATTTTCCCCTTTACCAACAACTGGCCCACTGGTGTCAGTATAAATCGGTCCAGTAGTCACCTATATGCGAAAGTGTCGTGTGACTATAATCTACATACAAACAACATAATCATCATCGACTACCTCCTTGCATGTTATGACAGCATTATTGTCGACTGTCTCATGTTAGCGCATCATTATCATAAAACATCCACGACATCATTATTATCGAATATATCATTTTATGGCATCGTTATCATCAAGTATCTCACGTTACGACATCATAATCATCCAATATCAACTGTTACAACATTGTCATCGAATATCTCATGCTGTTACATCATTATTATTGGCGAAGTCTCCTCTCTGAAAATCCTTATCGGGAAGAGAGGGGACTATAAACTGATTAAAAAAAAAAAAAAAAAAAAAAAAAAAATTGGCGATATCATGTTACGACATTATTTTACTCGAACATCCTATGCTGTGATATCATTTATCATGCTATTACATCATTATCATCGAACATTTCATGCTATGACTTCATTATCATCGAACATTTTAAGCTATGACATCATTATTATCGACTCTCTCCTGTTACAACCTCATTATCGATATATTATCCATTAGCTCATGTTATTCCATCAGTATCGTCGAATATATTATGCTACAACATCATCGATGATCTCATGTTATGACATAATTATTATTGAATAGAATATGCCATCTCAATCTCATCGAACATCTCATGCTATGACATCATTATCATCGAATAGCTCCTGTTATGACATCATTATCATGGAATATTTCGTGCTATCTCGTCATTCTCGTAGAACATATCATGTTATGAAATCATTATCATGGAATATAATTATCACGCTTTCGTCCAGCCTCATCACACACACTTCCCAAGCCACCCAGGCACGTGCAGCTCCAGGCCAATGTAAAAAGCACCATGCACCGACACCGTCACACAACGTAAACACACACTCACACACACACATACACACACACACACACACACACACACACACACACACAGATTAATATCATATACAATCAGTTTTAGTTTCGTTTTGCCGAGACCTAGTCCTTTTTTAAAATTAATTAATTTATTTCATAGTTCTTATATAGCGCCCTTCCAGCTCAAGAGTTGCTCAAGGCGTTGGTCGATACAGGATTTAGTTATTCTGAGACCTCTAGCTTTAACACGAATAATCCTTTGGTAGTTGTACTTGTTCACTAGGAATAAGTTAATTTCGGGCGGAAAATAAGTATTTTTTCTACAGCAACTATTGGTGTTGTTGTGTACCTTCATATCAAATTGCAGCTATTACAGGCAAGGTTAAATGTTAACTTGATTGTGCTGAGGAGAAAGTAACTCTAAAAATGTCTCATCATTTTGACCTCTATGTGGCCTTCAAACATTCTTCAAAACACACTGAGATCCCTACTGCTGAAAGTAGAATAATTTATTTTTTCAAATAGTAAGTATGTAATAATAATAGTACTACTACTACTACTACTACTACTACTACTACTACTACTACTACTACTACACTACTACTACTACTACTACTACTACTACTACTACTACTGCTGCTGCTGCTGCTGCGACAACTACTTCTACTATTACTAATAAATAAATAAATAAATATATAAATAAATAAATAATAAGCCTTATAAGAATATATTAACATGATTCTAATAAGACTATAATCATAAACAGTAACTTACCAAGTCGACGAGATAGAAGGCGATGGTTAGAACGAATGTTGTCTTCATGGCTGCTGGTTCAAGTTCCACTTGTTTTTTCTTCCCGGAAACGTTTTCTTCGATTCGTTCAGGTGGACTGTGAACTTCAAGAATGTCCCAGCCCATTTTATATAGTAGTGGTAGAAAAACTAAGCTATTCAGTGTTGATGTAAATCCTGTTGTCATAGAAATAAGGCGAAGGTTTTAATATTTTGCGTTGTTTTGAAATGATAGTCTGGATAAATCAAAACTTACCATCATACATACGAAAAAAAAAAAAAAAAAAAAAAAAAACAAAGAAAAAATTAAAACAAAAAAAAAAACAATCAAAAAATAAAAAAATAAAATAATACGAAATAAAAAAAAAAAAATAAAATAAAATAGATCAAAAAAACAGCAACTAAAAAGACAACAAAAAAAAAAACTTTAATAAATAAAATAAAAAATATTAAAATAAAACAAAAAAAAAAAAAAAAAAAAAAAAAAAAAAAATCAAAGAAAAAAAATAAAAATAAAATAAAAAAAAATAAAAAAACAAAAAAAAAAAGAAAAAAAAAAAAAAAAAAAACATTACATACATACATCAAAAAATACAAATAAAAAATAAAATAAAAAAAATAAAGATTAAACATAAAAAAACAAAAAAAAAAAAAAGACTTAAAGAAAAAAATAAATACATAAAAAAAAAAAAAAAAAAAAAAAAAAAAAAACAAAAAAAAACAAAAAAAAAAAAAAAAAAAAAAAAAAATACAAAATGCATACATACATACATAAAAAACTACATCATTCAATAATCTTGTTTACCTTTGATTGAGTGTCCATGTTGTTAGGAGAGGCTTTTGAATTGATATTGCGTTAGTCGATATTGAGAATAGAGATATGCGTGTTTACTCTTTAGAAATTAATCCTGATGCATAGGCAAGCAGCGCATTGCTGTCACTCCAAAAAATAAAACATTCAGCAATAAGACGGGTCCTTTACGTGTCAACGAAAGGGTCGCAGTCAATGTTGGTTTCAAACCTCCCCAAAGGGGACGCGCCCGAGCCTTTCTGTGTTTACAAGCTTGGTAGATCGACCAGCAAGCCAGCAAGCTTCCACAGCGTTGAGGAGGCTGGTAATTGAGGTTTATCCACGCTTTTGTATTTCGGCGTTAAAACGTGTATTTGGGACTTTAATAAATAAATAAATAAATAAAGCATTCATGCATGCATACATTCATACATACTTTAAAGATCCTGAGTGCCAGCGACAGAAATACAGCCAACATACATACATTCATACATACTTTAAAGATCCTGAGTGCCAGCGACAGAAATACAGCCAACATACATACATTCATACATACTTTAAAGATCCTGAGTGCCAGCGACAGAAATACAGCCAACATGCATACATTCATACATACTTTAAAGATCCTGAGTGCCAGCGACAGAAATACAGCCAACATACATACATTCATACATACTTTAAAGATCCTGAGTGCCAGCGACAGAAATACAGCCAACATGCATACATCCATACATACTTTAAAGATCCGGAGTGCCATCGACAGAAATACAGCCAACATGTATACATTCATACATACTTTAAAGATCCTGAGTGCCATCGACAGAAATACAGCCAACATGTATACATTCATACATACTTTAAAGATCCTGAGTGCCAGCGACAGAAATACAGCCAACATACATACATTCATACATACTTTAAAGATCCTGAGTGCCAGCGAAAGAAATACAGCCAACATGCATACATTCATACATACTTTAAAGATCCTGAGTGCCAGCGACAGAAATACAGCCAACATGCATACATCCATACATACTTTAAAGATCGTGAGTGCCAGCGACAGAAATACAGCCAACATACATACATTCATACATACTTTAAAGATCGTGAGTGCCAGCGACAGAAATACAGCCAACATGCATACATTCATACATACTGTTACGTTGAAACGTGAACGAAAGTATGTCGGAAGCGCGCACAATAGATCTAATCGTTTCGTTTTGCAAAGTATTCAATAATGGTGTTTATTTACCTTTGATTTGAGTTTGCATTGTTGTTAGGAGAGGCTTTGTATAACGTTGATAATTTGCGTTAGTCGATATTATTTGAGAATCTTCTGGATATGCGTGTTTACTCTTGATAGAAATTTCCTGATGCATGTAGAAGCAAGAGGTCGTTCTGGAAGATATAAAAATATGTATTGACGTAAGTCAGTGATGACGATCTTTTATTCGATTGGTGGCAGTACGTCATTTTCTACCATGTACGAAATCTTTCCGGAAAAGAGAGAGTAAAGTTGTTGATAGTGATTTGGAAAGTTGCTGTGAAAGTTGTTGAGTTGAATTGAGAATTGTATGCAGTTGTTGATGTGTGCTGAATAAAAGTGGAAAACTTCATACGCCGACTTTGTGACTTGTATGCTGTTTGGACGGGCTGTGTGAATAAACGAATCTGAGTTACACAACTATCAGGAATTCAAGCATCGGGGCTGAATCAGATACTGATAACGAAAAACACCACCATCAAACTGAGTGTAACATTTTGGGGGCCAAGCCGGGATTCACGCCATAGCCAAGGGTTCAACTGCTACAACAAGCGAGTCAACGTTACGAGAGGCAGTCATCGAGGGTAGCCGCCAACGAGTTGCGTCGAGAGGGGCCAACATACTGGGACTACATCACCGATAGGTTCGGGTTGACTGCAAGGGCGTGTAGTCGCTGAAGAGTTGCTTCGTGAGCGAACAACAGATCGGGACTACGTGGCTACCGTAAGACTACGTCGAGGGACAGTCTCGGAGCTACATCGCCAGTGTTACAGCGAGCGTCGAGCGGACGTCGCGTCTACTTCAGCACAGGAGCGTGTACATCAACACCAGCGTGGTGCAGCGTCGCATACGACGAGGACAGCGGGGCCTGCGTCAACGAAGGCGACTAGTGGCAAGCATCAGCGCTACTGCAGAAAGCGTGCTGTTCTAGAACAGTCTAGAAAGGTACAGCACAGTCAAGAACTTTCCAGAAAAATAACTCTACAGTCAAGAACTTTCCAGAAAGAACTTTCCAGAAAAGAACTTTCCAGAAGCATCAAGATGGCTGACTTCTGGCAGAAAGGGATTGCACTGAATCTAAAAGGGAAACAGCTGACGGAGTACGTCAAGTCTCAGGAGAGAATACAAGAAAGAGAAGAACAACGTCAGCGTGAAGAAAGAGAAGATGAGCGACGGCGTGAAGAAAGAGAATTTGAACTGAAGCGTCTGGAAATTGAACAGCAGCGGCAAGAAAGAGAAGATGAGCGCAGGCGTGAGGAAAGAGAGGCTGAGCGTCAGTACCAGCTAGAGTTGGCGCGTATCCAGAACAATCAGCATGCGCCACAAGTCACCAACGACCATACGGCTCCAAAATTGCCAGCTTTCGTCGACGGGAAGGACCAGATCGACAGTTATTTGGCGAGATTTGAAAGGTTTGCCAAAAGCTCTAACTGGCAACCTCAAGACTGGGCGATTCGACTAAGTGCACTTCTGACGGGAGAAGCACTCGACGTCTACACCAGATTGTCGGACGATGACGCTAAAGACTACGACGTCTTGAAAGAGGCCCTATTGCAGTGCTACAACTTTACAGAGAAGGGCTACCGTAAACGCTTCCGTGAATGCCGGCCTAAGTCAGACGAGACGCCAAAGCAGTTTGTGGAGCGCCTGTCGTCATATCTACACAAGTGGGTGGAGTTATCAGGCGAAACGAAGTCTTACGACAGTCTCCATGACCTGATCGTGAAGGAACAATTTCTCAATGCCTGTCACAAGGACCTAGCGACCCACTTAGAAGAACAAAAGCTGCAGACGCTTAAAGATGTGACTGAGGCTGCTGAAAGATATCTTATCGCTCATGGGAAAACCCTGGGGCCACCCAGCGCGACGAAACATTTTCAGAAGACTGCAAACCATGGGAACCAGGTCCAAGGGAGCCAGACGAGCCAGAGACAGACGGACTCCACGCCTCCTCCCAGGGAAGGGCACTCAAGAGGCTGTTTTATCTGCAACGCTACAGACCACAGAGCTGCCAGCTGCCCTCAAAGCAGAAATAGCGGACAGCGGAGCAGTACGGACAATGCAGCGGCGGGCAACCGGCAGAGGCGGTTCTCCAATCAACGGCAAACCAGTAGATCTGACCATCAAGTGTGCGGCGGGAGCGTCATTCTTCCGAGTGAGACCAAGCGCACAGCTACTCCTGCGGACGTGCAAGAGTGCATGACCGATGGCCAACTTCTCCTTGCCAACGGGAAATCCATCCCCGTCGTCGCCAGCGCAGCTGTGACCGTACAGAACATGCCTGTTTCCAAGGGACGCGTCGGAAATCATGAAGTGACTGTTTTAAGAGACTCTGGCTGTAGTGGGGTCATCGTCAGAGAAGACCTAATCGCTAAAGAACAGTTCACTGGCGATTCTAAATGGACACTCATGGCCGACAGCAAATGTGTGAAAGCACCAGTTGCGAAGATTCATGTCAACACCCCTTTCTACATAGGCGAAGTCGAAGCGGTTTGCCTGAAAAAGCCGCTGTATGATTTGATGATCGGGAATATCGACGGCGCGAGACGACCCGACGACCCCGATCCAGAGTGGAGTCCTGCCTCAACTCAACACGTCGAAGTTGTGGAGGAGGATCCATTGCCGTTTCCCGATGGAGACCTTACAGAGCTGCTGCGGGACAATGTGGTTACTCCGGCTCAGCCCTGCCGACCAGAGATCGTCGGTGCTGTTACTACCAGGGCCCAGGCCAAGAGAGACAAGACGTCTACGCCACTGAAGGTCGCCGACAACTCCAAAGCTGCCATCGTGGACAGAGATAAGCTGATCCAGCTCCAGGAAGCTGATAGCACTTTAAATAAGTACAGGAACCGCCAAGACCACGTGACCAAAGGCAGTGGTACGGTCTACTTCGAGGTGAAGGCCAAGATCCTGTATCGAATCTTCCAGCACCCGAGGGTCAACGGAGGGAAACCACTACGTCAAGTATTGGTACCGTTACCCCTAAGGCGCCAGGTGATGGAAGTAGCGCATGACTCAATCATGGGAGGTCACCTGGGTATCAAGAAGACGTCAGACAGAATCCAGGCGGTGTTCTACTGGCCAGGACTTCATGCGGACGTCAGCCGTTTCTGCCGATCATGTGACATTTGCCAGAAGACCATACCTCGAGGAAGGGTCCCGAAAGTGCCTATGCAGAGGATGCCTCTGATCGACCGACCTTTCAAGAGGGTGGCCTTAGACTTAATCGGTGAAATAAGACCTCCGAGTGAAGAAGGTCATCGGTGGGTACTGACTTTAGTGGACTATGCGACTCGGTACCCAGAAGCAGTGCCACTGAAGAAGATTGACACTGAAACTGTAGCAGAGGCACTGGAGGACATGTTCAGTAGACTTGGAGTGCCTGAAGAAATTCTGACAGACCTCGGGACGCAGTTCGTCTCTGACTGTATGAAGGAGGTCAACAGACTGCTGAGCATCCGGCATTTAACTACGACACCCTACCATCCAATGTGCAACGGGCTTGTCGAAAAGTTCAATGCTACGTTGAAGTCCACCTTGAAAAAAACTGTGCAGCGAGCAGCCCAGACAATGGCATCGCTACATCAACGCCTTACTTTTCGCCTACAGAGAAGTACCGCAGGAGTCCACCGGCTTTTCTCCGTTCGAGCTGCTGTACGGAAGAACCATCCGAGGGCCGATGCACATCCTAAAAGAACTGTGGACGAAAGAAGTAGACACCCCAGAGGTGAAGAACAGCTACCAGTACGTGTTTGAGCTACGGGAGAAGCTGGAGCAGACTCTCGAGATAGCCAGAGAAAACCTGAAGAAGTCCCAAGACTGTGGAAAGCACTACTACGATCGTAGGGCTGTGAACAGGAAGTTTAAACCTGGCAACAAAGTGCTGGTGCTGCTACCTACTGATCACAATAAGTTGCTGATGCAGTGGAAAGGCCCGTACGAAGTGGAGACCGTGGTGGGGATCAACGACTACAAGGTGAAGGTCGGTCAGCATTCCAAGATATACCACGCCAACCTCCTTAAGCTGTACGTGGAAAGGCCAACAGAGACTGTACATGCAGCAACAGCAGCTGTGACCGATGACAGCTTTGACAGCGAAGAACTGTTGGAACTGGGAGACTTCCACAGCAAAGAAGGCATCGATGATGTTAAGCTAGGACCAAGCTTGACGGAAGGTCAAAAGATGGAGCTCAAGGACCTTATGGGCGAGTTTCCCCACAACTTCAGCGATGTCCCAGGCTCTACGACTTTGGTCGAACATGAAGTCTACACCCAGACCTTGAGGGAGCTGTTCCACCGTCCCGCAGAAGCCAACCTGACCGTGAGACCCAGCGAATGCATTCTGGGAGCTGACAACGTCGACTGCGTCGGACATCCGACGGAAGAAAAAGACAACGGAGGATGCACTGACTCCAGGAAAACCCACGTGATCGTCGTCTTTGACCCTGGGCCGATGACGACCGCAACTGACGAGGGCGACGTTTCCTTGCGGATGAAAGATCATTGACTGTGTGGACGAACTAAGAATATTGGTAATGACAGACTTGAAAATGAAAAACGTTGACTGGGTTGTTTGTGCATTACGTTTCAACGTTGTTGAAAGAAATTGGGTAAATTTCTTCTTGAGTGGGGGGTTATGTTACGTTGAAACGTGAACGAAAGTATGTCGGAAGCGCGCACAATAGATCTAATCGTTTCGTTTTGCAAAGTATTCAATAATGGTGTTTATTTACCTTTGATTTGAGTTTGCATTGTTGTTAGGAGAGGCTTTGTATAACGTTGATAATTTGCGTTAGTCGATATTATTTGAGAATCTTCTGGATATGCGTGTTTACTCTTGATAGAAATTTCCTGATGCATGTAGAAGCAAGAGGTCGTTCTGGAAGATATAAAAATATGTATTGACGTAAGTCAGTGATGACGATCTTTTATTCGATTGGTGGCAGTACGTCATTTTCTACCATGTACGAAATCTTTCCGGAAAAGAGAGAGTAAAGTTGTTGATAGTGATTTGGAAAGTTGCTGTGAAAGTTGTTGAGTTGAATTGAGAATTGTATGCAGTTGTTGATGTGTGCTGAATAAAAGTGGAAAACTTCATACGCCGACTTTGTGACTTGTATGCTGTTTGGACGGGCTGTGTGAATAAACGAATCTGAGTTACACAACTATCAGGAATTCAAGCATCGGGGCTGAATCAGATACTGATAACGAAAAACACCACCATCAAACTGAGTGTGACACATACTTTAAAGGTCGTGAGTGCCAGCGACAGAAATACAGCCAACATACATACATTCATACATACTTTAAAGATCCTGAGTGCCAGCGACAGAAATACAGCCAACATACATACATTCATACATACTTTAAAGATCCTGAGTGCCAGCGACAGAAATACAGCCAACATACATACATTCATACATACTTTAAAGATCCTGAGTGCCAGCGACAGAAATACAGCCAACATACATACATTTATACATACTTTAAAGATCCTGAGTGCTAGCGACAGAAATACAGCCAACATACATACATTCAAACATACTTTAAAGATCCTGAGTGCCATCGACAGAAATACAGCCAACATGCATACATCCATACATACTTTAAAGATCCTGAGTGCCAGCGACAGAAATACAGCCAACATGCATACATCCATACATACTTTAAAGATCCTGAGTGCCAGCGACAGAAATACAGCCAACATACATACATCCATACATGCTTTAAAGATCCTGAGTGCCAGCGACAGAAATACAGCCAACATGCATACATTCAAACATACTTTAAAGATCCTGAGTGCCAGCGACAGAAATACAGCCAACATGCATACATCCATACATACTTTAAAGATCGTGAGTGCCAGCGACAGAAATACAGCCAACATACATACATTCATACATACTTTAAAGATCCTGAGTGCCAGCGACAGAAATACAGCCAACATGCATACATTCATACATACTTTAAAGATCCTGAGTGCCAGCGACAGAAATACAGCCAACATGCATACATTCATACATACTTTAAAGATCCTGAGTGCCAGCGACAGAAATACAGCCAACATACATACGTTCATACATAATTAAAGATCCTGAGTGCCAGCCACAGAAATACACCCAACAAGTACTAGGTCTCAAATCCCCCATACTCGCCCAGGACTGTGCTCAGCTGACTGGGCGTCAGACTATGCGCCCAAAGGATGCAAGTGGGCGCTTCGGGTATTGACCAGCTCCTTGAGCAGCTCTTGAACTGAAAAACGAGTAAATAATTAAAAAAAAAATACAGACAGACAGGCAGACAGACAGACAGGCATGCAAAGTACATCAAAGTGATGTTGCCATCTATATATATAAATTGCTTAGCCGGAAGTCCTTCTTCGCCTCTACTGTAAAGTTTGTCCGGTATGGACGCTGATCTGGGCAAGTGCTGGGCGCTGCGGATCGGCCTGCTGTGCGCTCAAAACCCGCGAAATCGTTATAGGCGACATTTCCTTACCGAACGTTTAACCGTTTCTGAGATATATAAATAAACAAAATGTCCACAAACTGCAATAGCCTAATTCCGCGCGCTTCCATTAAAAATCGAATCGAGGTTTCAGCATGTTTTCCCAAATAGACCAAAAAATGGATGGTCTTTATATGAAGACTTGGTAGCTCACTTAGTAAAACAATCGCCTACCGTGAAGGCAACCCGAGTTCAAATCTACCGCGGGCCATATTTTTTTCTATGTTATTTTTTTTTACATTACAATATGGATATTTTTCTTTTTAATTTAGGCCTTTTACTTTTAACTTATTTATTTATTTATTTATTTATTATTATTATTATTATTATTATTATTATTATTATTATTATTATTATTATTATTATTATTATTATTATTATTATTATTATTATTATTATTATTTATAGACTACTACTACTACTACTACTACTACTACTACTACTACTACTACTACTACTACTACTACTAATTATTATTATTATTATTATTATTATTATTGTTATTATTATTATTATTATTATATCTTATATCAAATTTAATTTTAAAACCTTGGTGTTTTTTATGATTTTTTCTATTTGTATTATGCTATATTCATTATTATTATTATTATTAGTAGTAGTAGTAGTAGTATTACCAAGGATCGGGATGAGGTGGTACGTGTAGGTTAAAGGGGGCTACGGGTAGGTTTAAAGGGGCATGGGTAGGCATAACGGGGATACGGGTATATATAAGGGGGTATGGTGATGGTCGATTCCTTTCATCCATACCTGCGAAACGATCAATGGGGAAGTATTAAGGAGTGTACTGGTAGGTTACAAGGGGGGTACGGAAGGTATCAAGGGGGTATGGGGAGGTATCAAGTGGGTTCGGGAAAGTATCAAGGGGGTTTGGTGAGGCATCATGGGGGGGAAGGGGAGATATCAGGGGGGGGTATGGTGAGGTATCAAGGGGGATATGGGGAGGTATTTTCGTCCAAATGAAACTCGCAGACAACAGTTGTCTCTCTGTCTACATTTTAAACAGCAACCTGAGTACCCTGGCTTGCCAGGGTACAAAACCACTAGTTATACCAATAAAATTATTATTATGCATTTTAAAAATAACATTAATTATGCATAATTATATAGTACTACATGATCGGTTTTGTCGGCATCATTTTGTAGATCAGGAATCCAAATGTTATTTTCGAAAATAATAATTCATAAAAACTTTCACTTATTTTAACGAGAGAGACAGGTTACTGAGATAAAAGACGAATTTGGGGTTTTGTAACAAGAGGACCTGTTTACCCTGCACATTTTGAGATTTTGCCTTGTTTAATCAGTTAGACTTAGAAGGTTACTGTTAGGCTCTAGCAGACGACAGAAGTGATCATGCGTAACAAAGTGTAGCCTGACGCCCGCATAGATAGTGACATCATCGCAGCTGACGGTAGAAGGCTTTGAATTATACAGCCGCTCAGATTTCTTCAGCCAATCCGAACACAGCACCGTTAGGTAGAACCAGTTCTGACTGGGTAGGCCAAGGCTATGTAGAGAGTCATTTGTGTTGAAAGCTTAAGGCAGTACACAGCTACTTCCTAGCAGAAATCTCTCCACTGATAGACCAGGGAAGCAGTGCTTGTTAAATATTCGAATTCAATCAAGTAGCCACGGCGTTACATTGTCAAACAGGTAAATGAACATACTTCTGTTTCATCGTGATGTATTTATATTATTGTTGAATTATGTTTGTGAAATTTGCTATGCATAGTATTAAATTGTTAGTCCGACTTTGCCTGAACACGTGGCGAATCCGACCACGAGGCGACCGGTCGACGCCATGTTGAAAGATGTACGGAACCATTGTTGTTTAACCCATATCTATGCTTCCAGACCAGTGGCTGTACTAGTGAATGTTTATAATATTATTATTTCTTTATTTGTATAGTTAGCCACGATTTATATTTATATATGTATAGGAAATTAGAGTGGAGATTCCAGTGGACCATGGACATAGCAGAATGTTCATCGCTTATGTATAGAGATGTGGAGCTACCACTGAGGGCTACTTTTTTGGCTTTCAGTGAGACGCTCTGCACAGACCAGGGTTGTGCAGAATTTCGTTTCATATGTTATAGACGAGCAGGCGGTATATCGTGGGCCCAACTCAGCAAACGACAACAACCACCTCAACGCGTACAGTTGGCTGCCGAGGCATCTACAGCATTGTGCGCAGATAGCCCACGTGTCGAACACAAGCAACGACAACACAGCGTATCGTAGAAGCGACCTCAACACAGCGCTTCAACCCCACAGTTAAGTGCAACAAGAAACCGTGCACTAAAACTCTGTATAAACAGGACCACAGTAGTCCACTCATCAAGACTTCTGACCCTTAAGGCAGAAAGTAGCCAGTGCCCAATGAAGAGAAAGTAGCTGCCTAGACTATCAGCAAGCAAACCATTCGCATTGACAATTGAACTGTTAAGTTAGTTTCGTACTTCGAAGATCGTGTATAGAGTGGAGGAAATAAATGTGTGATTTTTTTTACTGTTATCAAGTGGCTGGACTACATATGTTTCATAGCCGTGTGAAAGCTAGTGTGACAGTGATCTTTTACCATTTTTCTATCTATCTCTTTACCCCAGCCATAACACAGACCGAGCTAAACAAATAAATGTATTAAGGTAATTCACCGGGTGATCCTCTAGCGGTCCCCATAGAATAAGACGAGAGGGTTACAGCATTCCATTGTGCCGAGCCCAGCAACAATAAAACCCCGTCACACTTTAATTGGCGAGCTTAGTCAGGATCTGTGTATAATAGGAATTGGGTATAACCGGATCTAGGTACAATAGAAGAGGATAATAGTATTAGTATAAGTAGTGGCAGTTAAGTGGCAGTAGTAAGTTAGGGAGGCACTGTGGTCTAATGGTAGTGCTTCGGCTTGCGGATCGGAAGGTCCCGGGTTCGAGCCCTGGCCGGGCCATTGTGTTGTGTCCCTGGGAAAGACACTTTACTCCTGTTTTCCTACTCCTTCGGATGAGAGTATAAACCGAGGTCTAGTCTGTGTCGCATACATTCCACCATAACGGACTTTAAAGATCCTGACGCTCATGTCCTAGACGGGTGAGTGCCGGTGACAAGAACACACCCAGCATGCACCTAGGTCCTTCTTCCCCATCCCTGGCTGCCCAGGATTGTACTCAGTTGTCCGGGCGTCAGACCATGCGCCCAAAGGCTGCGGGTGGGCGTCTCGGGCGGCTTGAGTTAGATCCTGTATCGGCCAGCGCCTTGAGCAGCTCTTGAGCTGGCAAAGCGCTATATAAGAACGATAAAAAAATTAAAGTAGAATAACTTAGAATAGTTGTAAGTGTAGGACAAGGAAACAGTTTTGGTGCACTTTTCTTTTATTTAAAAACTTTTTTGCTTCAATTCTTTTTGTGCCTGTATGTTGCATTGTTCTTTTGCAGGTTTTGCTTAAGCAACTGTTGTATGCCATTTGACTCTTGTTTTATTCTATTATTGATTACGAATTTTGTTGTCTTTGCATTGTTGTTATTGAATTGCAATATTGCTAGTGTTTTTGTATTACACGTGATTCAGAGGTTGGTCATAGACACTTTTGACAATGTCAGACCCAGTAGCCTTGAGATTGCGCTTCAAGGAATTAGGAGAAGCTTTACACTTAGCTGGAGGAGATCTAATTGCGTATATCAATGAAGAAGTAGAGAAGCAGGAAGCTAAGGCAGAGAAGGCAGCAGAGAGAGAACAGAAGAAATTAGAAGCAGACCAGAAGAAACTAGAATTAGAGGCAGAGAGAGAACAGAAGACGATAGCAGCATAGAGAGAAGCAGAAGTTAGGAGATGGGAGTATGAGCGGGCAGAAAAAGAAAGGGAAAGAGATAAGAAAGAACGAGAAAGGCAGCATGAGTTGGAACTGAGGAGAGTACTCACCTCAAGTTCTGCCTCAATGATCAGGGGCGGGGGGAGGAAGGGGATGAAATAGAACAAGGTGAGGAGGGAGGGAAAAAAGAGAGATGTAGTCAGAGAGGGAGGGGAAGGGGGAAGATCCCTGTGAAAGAGAGGGGCAATGATATGGTCGGAAATAAGATGAGTGCAAAGAAAAGAGTGAGAGTGAGAGAGGGAGAGAGAGAGAGAGACAGAGAGTGAGGGAGAGGGAGAGAGAGAGAGCTGGCGATGTGGATGAGAAGTGAAAAACAGAATCGAGAAAGCCAGATGAGAGGGAAAGACAGAGAGAGATAGAGAGCAAACAAACATGGAATAATTTGATGGAAACGACCACATGTTACGTCAATGCTGGTTACATTTTATTAACAAATCCAAAATCTAATCCATATTTTCTTTAAACAATGATGGAAAAAGTAAATGAACGAACAAATGAATTGATCAATAATCAATTGCCCAGCGTCTTCCAAATCATGTCATTGTTTCGTGGTCAACACTCAACAACAACAACAAAATAAAAAAAATTGTGGGGGAGGGGGGAGGAGGGGAGGAGGGGAGGAGGAAGTTTTGGAAATGGACTGTCCGTGTTACAAAAAATATACTGGTTTTAGAAATGGACTGTTAAAAAAAAGTCAATTCAACAACAACAACAACACAATCGAGTTTGTCGCTTTTAAAATGGTTCGTGAAATGGACTAGTCTGTGAGTTTAGCATCTTCGCCGACGTCGTGTCGATTGATGTGAGCAATTACGCGGAGCCTTCTTGGGCTTCATCCATGCCCATTCCAATTCCTCCCTGGAATCCTGAAACAACAGCAGAAAAGTGTACACCTCACTGGAATGAGAAACAACTTCACCTTCATCCGTTCTTCCCCCTTCTCTCTCTCCTTCCTCCTCTTCCACCTCCTACAACCTCCCTCCCCCCCCCCCCCCCAGCAAAACAAAATAATAACTGGTGACAAGAACGTACGACGGTGATAATGAGTATGAGGACGACGACTATGATGATGATGATGTTGATGACGTGGATGATGATGATAATGATGATGACTGTGGTAATGATGGTGGAAGTGCTGAGTGTGCTGCTAAATCTATTGCTACTGCTGCTGCTGCTGATAACAATGACGACTATATAATGCTACTGTTGTTGTTGCTGCTGCTCTTGCTGACGATTATGGTGATTCCATTACTGTTGTTGCTGCTGATGATGATGATGGTGACAATAAAACTGGTTCTGCTGCCGCTGAGGATTACGATAATGATGATGAATATATGACGCTAATACTACCGCTGTTGCTGCTGAGAATAAATCTATACTATACGCTGTTGATTGGTGCTATTGCTACTACGACTACAACTACTACAACAACAACTACTTCTACTGCTGCTGCTGCTGCTCCTCCTCTTCCTCCTCCTACTACTACTACTACTACTAAGACTCCTGCTTCTGATGATACTACTACTATTACTACTAATAATACTACCCACTGCTGCTGTTAATGACGACGATGATGATGATGATGATGATGATGATGGTTCTACTGCTGTTTCTGCTGCTGATGATGATGATGCTACTACTACTACTGATGGTGATGATGATGATGATGACGACGGCGACGACGACGACAGGAGACGATAACTATACCGTACCAGAATAGGTGGCGACGTACGCAGGTCTAGCGATGCAGCGGCTGACGTATCTGCCCTGACCAAAGATCTGTCGACGTCCCATGCCGCCAGGGTAACCACCGACGTTGGTGTAGGTCTCCTGCACTGGGCAGCAGGCGAAGAGGCCAAACGAGGTGCTGGTCCCGCCGCCAATCATCTGATTACACTGGTAATCACTGGTGCACATTCTGGGCACGTAGACTCCGAGGTACGGGCCTGCAATTTACATGTTTAAGTAATCGTGTTTTCTTTTGTTTTCTTAAATCAGAACCAGAGGTACGTGTGTTGGTGTGTGTGTGTGTGTATGTGTGTGTGTGTGTGTGTGTGTGTGTGTGTGGGTGTGGGTGGGCATGTAGAAACGACGTTAGAGTGACACACTCATGGAACTCCACATGGTTTCTTTTGACTTTTTTGGAAGGGCGCCCTATTTTGACGTCAAAATAGTTCCCTGCTGAGTTAGAGCTGTTTTAGGCATAGGGTTAGGTTAAGGGTTAGGGTTAGGGTTAGGGTTAGGGTTTGGGTTAGGGGTTAGGGTTAGGGTTAGGGTTAGGGATAGGTTCAAAAATTTGAAAATGTCAAAATAATGTCACGAAAATGAAAAGTGTGTCAAAATAATCCCTGTTTTTTTCACAACAGTCATCATAATGTCGTTTTTACAAAAATGTGTGTGTGCGTGTGTGTGTGTGTGTGCGAGTGTGTGTGTGTGTTATAATAAATCAGAATCAGAGGCGCCAAGCCTGCAACGCGTTTAGTAATTGTGTTGTCTTTGCTGTTTTTTAAAATCAGAATCAAAGGTACCAAGCCTGCAACGTGTTTAGTAACCGTGTTGTCTTTGTTGTTTTTTAAAATCAGAATCAAAGGTACCAAGCCTGCAACGTGTTTAGTAACCGTGTTTTCTTTTTTTTTTTTTATTTTTTAATCCGAATCAAAAGTACAAGCCTGCAAAGCGTTTAGTAACCGTGTTGATTTTTTTTCAGTCAAAATCTGAGGTACGCCCACCGCCGTAGCTCAAGAAGTATAGCGTTAGCCTGGCACCCCGATGACCCAGGTTCGAATCCTTTGGTGGGCGAAATAAAAAATGGCCATTTTTCACTGTCCATTTTACAGTATGATTGCTCTTGTTGTTCAGTGTTGATTTAGATTCCTATCCCTTGTTGCCTTGGATGGTTATCCCCGTCTGCCATATCGCCAATGGTGGGTGTAGACGTTACACCTTAATGTTTATTCATTTATTGTGAGGTACAAGCGTAGTATCCTACATCGTGTACAGTTATATACTATTGATTTTCTTGAATCAGAAGCATAATGTGTTATTGTCTCAAGTAATGCACAGCAACAACATTTGGCTATCGGTGTACAATAAAATGTTATAGGGTGGTGGCCATTTGGCAATTTTACAAAAAGAGGTTAAGTTACACGTAAACCACATCAGTACAAGGCTTCACTTAGCCCACACAATGGACGGTACAGGAACACTGTAATAGTCGATCGTCGTCGCTCACTCAGTCACTCACTCAGTCAAACCATTAGTTGAACCAATCAGTCAAAAACTTACTTTGTTGCTGATTGTTAATCAGCTGTCTCTTGCCTGCAAATACATCAACAATTATAATTACAGTGGTGTTTTGTGTGTGGGGATGTATATGCATGAGAATGTGGGTGTGTGCGCATATACCGTGTTGTAAATCACTCTCCCCAAACCCCCTACCCTCCCTATACTCCTCACCCCTCCTCTTCTCCCCCTTCCCCTCCCCCCCCTCGAACTTCCTCTCCAGCTCCCATCCCTCGCTTTGACCCCCCCCCACGCTGTTCCTATATTCACAGACATGTGGTCCTTTCCACACTACAGCTGACCGCCACCTCCGTACCCATCCGCTACCCATCTCCACATTTGGAACACATATGATCAGAACCACACATATTTGTCTTGATTTATTAGTAACGCAGTCCATAAGATGTTAAACATCCTGAATCCATGAATAAACATTACAAACATAAACCCAAAACAATCCATCACAATTCCGATTTTAAAAAAAAAGTCAAGAACAACAACAACAACAACAACAACAACAACAACAACAACAACAAATTTGGATAGGAAATTTGATTTGGAAAAAGAGCTATTAGTTCTTGTTTGTATAATAACCTACATTATGTCTTCCTTTGCATACATGTATTCACAAGTTTCTTCATTGTGTCGTCACAATTAGCGACAAACACTTTAATTACAATTTTCTTCAAATTTGAAAACATTACACATATACCACTTACCCATGCCTATTCCACCGTATCCGCCAATTCCGCCCATTCCGTAAGAACCGGTCAGCTGCGGACACGAGGTTCTAATATCTGTCAATCAAACAATCAAGACCAAATATAGCATGATGGTAGTAGTAGTAATAGTAGTAGTAGTAGTAGTAGTAGTAGTAGTAGTAGTAGTAGTAGTAGTAGTAGTAGTAGTAGTAGTGATGGTACGGTGCACAGGCGCTTGTATCTAGACACATGAGCGCCTATACCTGTGACGCGTGTTCCTTTGGGTATTATAGCTAGGAACAGGCATAGCCGCTCGCCTGTCCAGATACAAGCGCTTGTGTGGTGGTAGGGGGCGCAGTAGTGCAGTGGATTGGACACAGGCTAGCCATGTTCCTTGTTAAGCAACGTCCACAAGGGTTAGTTCTTGTGTGGTGGTAGGGGGCGCAGTAGTGCAGTGGTTTGGACACAGGCTAGCCATGTTCCTTGTTAAGCAACGTCCAAAAGGGTTAGTTCTTGTGTGGTGGTAGGGGGCGCAGTAGTGCAGTGGTTTGGACACAGGCTAGCCATGTTACTTGTTAAGCAACGTCCACAAGGGTTAGTTCTTGTGTGGTGGTAGGGGGCGCAGTAGTGCAGTGGATTGGACACAGGCTAGCCATGTTACTTGTTAAGCAACGTCCACAAGGGTTAGTTCTTGTGTGGTGGTAGGGGGCGCAGTAGTGCAGTGGATTGGACACAGGCTAGCCATGTTCCTTGTTAAGCAACGTCCACAAGGGTTAGTTCTTGTGTGGTGGTAGGGGGCGCAGTAGTACAGTGGTTTGGACACAGGCTAGCCATGTTCCTTGTTAAGCAACGTCCACAAGGGTTAGTTCTTGTGTGGTGGTAGGGGGCGCAGTAGTGCAGTGGATTGGACACAGGCTAGCCATGTTCCTTGTTAAGCAACGTCCACAAGGGTTAGTTCTTGTGTGGTGGTAGGGGGCGCAGTAGTGCAGTGGATTGGACACAGGCTAGCCATGTTACTTGTTAAACAACGTCCACAAGGGTTAGATCTTGTGTGGTGGTAGGGGGCGCAGTAGTACAGTGGTTTGGACACAGGCTAGCCATGTTACTTGTTAAGCAAAGTCCACAAGGGTTAGTTCTTGTGTGGTGGTAGGGGGCGCAGTAGTACAGTGGTTTGGACACAGGCTAGCCATGTTACTTGTTAACGTCCACAAGGGTTAGTACTTGGATGGGTGACCAAGCTTGGAAGACAACCACCAAAGGACACCAATAGATTGAACCAAACGCTCGACACACTCCAGTCCACTCAGCTAGCTGTAAATGGCTACATGGATCTGTTTACAAACGCTCGACACACTCCAGTCCACTCAGCTAGCTGTAAATGTCTACATGGATCTGTTTACAAACGCTCGACACACTCCAGTCCACTCAGCTAGCTGTAAATGGCTACATGGATCTGTTTACAAACGCTCGACACACTCTAGTCCACGCAGCTAGCTGTAAATGACTACATGGATCTGTTTACAAACGGGGAAGGTACAGCAGCGAGAGAGAGAGGAGATAGGCACAGCCCTCATTAAGCGGGCCTAGAGAAAAGGGAGATCACAAACGATTCCGAAAGGTTACTAGGACACCTTTTAACTTTCCTTTTTAGTAGTAGTAGAAGTAATAAGAACAACAACTACAACAGCAACCACAATACTAATACTAATACTAATACTACTACTAATAATAGTAATGATGATGATGATGATGATGATGATGATGATGATGATGATGATGATGATGATGATGATAATAATAATAATAATAATAATAATAATAATAATAATAATAATAATAATAATAATAATAATAATGATAATAATAATAACCATCCTCATCATCATCTATACAAGAAGAAGATACACGTGCCTTTCTTTCAACAGAATTCAAAGAGCGGTGATATGCTGAGATCGGTAATAAAGGTACAGAAACGTAGGTTGAATATAGACATATATCGAGCAAATGCCATCACAACAAACTTGGGAATTAAAAGAAAAAATTAAAACAACAACATCTTGATGAAAGAACTGCAAGTAACACACACACACACAAACACACGCACCCACACACACACACAAACACACGCACCCCCCCCCCCACACACACACACACAAGCCAACAAACCAACAAGCACACACAAACTAATAGTAAAACAAAAGCAAAATAAAATATAAAGACACGAAAATAAAATAAAATGTAATTGAAACAAAAACTAAAACAAAGTCCTACTACCAAAGACTTTAACCGCTATAGGGCAAATACTAAGCTTATGGAAGTAGTCGCCCGAAAGCGACGATGACCCCAACCTGAGTGTCAGAGGCTGTAGAAGGCATACACCTCCACACAGCCTATGCTTGATAGATCTCTGACACTCGGCCAGCGTCAAGCTAGGTCGCCTGTTGAGTAGAAACTGGCCTATTGATACCTAAACTCAAAATGAAAACACTTAAAAGTGAGAGAAAAGTGATTAAACTTACTGACGCAAACAGGAATCCTAAAGTTACCGATCCCACCGAAGTTTCCGTTACCTCCGATGCCTACACCAACACCAATGCCTCCAACACCTCCAATGCCAGCATTGACGCCAATACCGCCGACTCCTCCCATTCCACCCATAAAGTCCTGGACACTGATGCACATCATGCCGGTTCCACACTGAACCTGTAATGAAAGCGTAAACGCTGAAGTAATGTAAGCTTATCAACCATTTAGCAAATAAAGCCTTGCAATGGGTAAGGAAATTGCGAGGACCTCCAATAAAACGGGTGCGCTTGTTTTTGTACTTCTGCTAAGCCGCCATATGACCGGTCTAAGCCACCACGTGATCGGGCCACATCCATAATATAATCAACTGCAAAGGGGGGCATCAAAATGGACGACGTGTTCTTTCTACGATGCGGTAAAAAGTTACCCTCATAAAACAGCTGCTGAGAGTTGCTTTTTTTTCCCCCCGACGTCGCCATCTGTGCTAAATAGTTCAGTGTGGGGCTATCCGGTTCCTCATCCGGGTCATCGCCAGAGTCGACTTGATTAGTTACGCATCTACCTGGGCTAGCCCGGTCAAACAAGTGTAACTGGATGTCTTTATCAACGCTGTGCAGGAGTGCCGGAGAAAAATGGAACTGCTCATCTAAGTTCAGAGAGAGAGAGAGAGAGAGAGAGAGAGAGAGAGAGAGAGAGAGAGAGAGAGAGAGAGAGAGAGAGAGAGAGAGAGAGAGTCTGTGTACCCATACTTTCCACCTGGATGGACTTAAAACCGATCCTGACACCCCTTATATATGCCCTAGACGGGGGAGTGCCAGCTACGCAAACACCACAGGCGCCCGAATCTGGATGCGATAGCGTCTCTCTATATAGCCCATCCCTCTCTGTACTATTATATCTAGTACAACAGAGGGACGCGCACTATAGAATGGCGCAATCGCTAGCGTCTGTGATAAACACATCAGACCTACAGTTGCCGCCTTGAGTTAGATCTTGTGTTCTTGATCTTTGTACAAATCAGTCAAACTTACGCCTTGACAGTATGGATCCTGGTAGTACTGCATGCCGGGTTGGTTCTGCAAGTCATCGGCAGCGTCAGCTGCACGGCCTAGGACAGGGACTGCAACAGTGGGCGCGACAGCGACAGTGGGCGAGACAGCGGCAGTGACTGCAGTGACATCTTGGCAAAGGGTCTTCACCAAACACATACAAAGAGCAACATCAACATAATCATCATTGACAACCTCCTTTAATGTATGACAGCATTATTATCGACTATCTCATGTTAAAAAGGTAAATAGTCCAATCCAACAGGCCTTTTGAAAGTAAGTAAATCCTATACAAATGATTTATATTCTAATTTACTCTTTAAAGTTGTGTTTACAACTGAAGAAAAGTCCCACGGATCGCGAAGCAAAGGGGTATGAATATGTTTATTTTAACTTTTTTTTGCGAACTATTTTTTGATGCGAATGCACTGGGGAACCCCCATTTTTACCGCCCAGATTGTTACGCACGACGTCAGGAATCTACAGCCAAGTGATGAAATGTGCGTACGTGACAATGTCAATGGCAGTGTTGATACACAGGTTGGGAAGTCTCGTCTCTCGTAGGCCTCAATTACATACTATACTGCGTACGTATGTAGGAGGGGAGAGAAAAGACTTCAGAGCCTGTGGTTGATAGATGCATAGTAAGCACTGCCTTCAACATTATTATTATTATTATTATTATTATTATTATTATTATTATTATTATTATTATTATTATTATTATTATTATTATTATTATTATTTAATCGTTCTTATATAGCGCTTTTCCAGCTCAAGAGCTGCTCAAGGCGCTGGCCGATACAGGATCTAACTCAAGCCACCCGAGGCGCCAACTTGCAGCCTTTTGGCGCATCGTAATATCGCTCCAGACAACTGAGCACAATCCTGGGCAGCCAGGGATGTGGTGCATGCTGGGTGTGTTCTTGTCACCGGCACTCACCCGTCTAGGACATGAGCGTCAGGATCTTTAAATTCCGTTATGATGGAATGTGTGCAACACAGACTAGACCTCGGTTTATACTCTCATCTGAAGGAGTAGGAAACGGGAGTAAAGTGTCTTTCCCAAGGACACAACACAATGCCCGGCCAGGGCTCGAACCCGGGACCTTCAAATCCGCAAGCCAAAGCTCTACCTGTCTTGGCTGTTGCTCCATCCTAATCTTTGTCCAATGATTACAATCCTAGGAAGGAAAACAGTGATTGTCAAAAAGAAGAGTCACTTCTACATAATCCTGCAGATCTTGACATAACAGTCTGTTTGCAATGATGACTTGGATGAGGCTGCTGCTCTTTATGAATCACTGATGCAGGGCAAAACAACAGCAAGAGATGCTGCAATACATCCTGTATTAGGACGCATCAAAGCAAAGTTGGAAGATTTCAAACGACAATGTTCAAGTAGAACGAGCAAACTATAGATTCCATATCAAGAAATGGTACACCTCCTTCGCACCGCAATACAGGCTGAGAGAACTGGAGACTTCAAGCTCCATCTATCTGCTGTTGCCAAAATGTTGCCCTATTTTGCTGCTTCAGGGCACAACCTCAACACCAAGTCAGACAGGCTGTACATACAGCAAATGATGGAGTTGAACAAAACCCACCCAGAAGTCTATCACGATTTCATGGCAGGCCATCACGTGATGAGGAGAAGCGATCGCTATTGGGCTGGTCTGTCATGTGATCTGGTGATTGAGCAAACTTTAATGAGGACGCTGAAGTGAAATGGTGGCCTAACTAGAGGACGCGGAATGGGCGAACGACAAAGGTTTGTTTGACTTCTCTCTATGCCTGCTTGTGCAACAGCAAACCAGTGGATGCAATCCTTGACGCAAACAGAGTTCACAACAAGTGAACAGCACAAAGATTCTTCTAAAACAAGGCAAGTGTAGAGAGCGGGATTTTTCGAGTTTTTAAAAATAAATAAATTCATGTATTCTGATTGGCTAAACTTCTTGAGCCAATGGGAGAAGGATTAGTTCGCGATAGGGTCAATGTTACTCAGTAGAATTGTGTGTGTCAGGCTGTGCAGTCATATATGTGGTAGGCCAGGAAAAAGGAAAAAGATTTTAAAAAGAAAGAAAAGAGAAAAGATAAAGAAGGAAAAGAGAAAGTGAATTGCAAGGGTGAATGAGGTAGAGAGCACTGTGAGTCTATTAGGAAGTGTGGATTCAGTGGGACTTTCTCTCTGGAAGTTAATAAAGTTTGTGCTGTAAAGATTACAGGTATTTATAATGTTTTTCATGATTGTGAAATGTCGGATAAGTATATTTTTGTATTGCATTTGATGTATTGAAAGGGGGTGAGCTGTTGTTGACTAAGATGGAATATTGAAATTTCATTGATGTAATAATATTGTCAATTACGTGGGGCGATAGTTGTAGAGCAGTAGATAATGTAATATGAATGAAAGGTGTGTGCATGTTTGATAGTGATTTTCATTCATGAAATAATTATACATGGAAATGGTTAACAGTGTTGGAGAAGGAAAGACACGGTCGTATATGGAACGGAAGTGGAAAAGTGAAGAAACAAAGGGAGGTGAGCAAGGATGGAACAAAAGAAAGAATAGATTAGAAATGTCAGAGAATTGACGTTGGCATATCTACGAGGAGCGGGCGGGGCTTCATACGCCTGGACACAGCGTGGACTCTGATAACGAGGACAAGGCGATCCGTGAGATATCGGAGGGATCGGCCAATCTTCTCGCCTGACCAGGTCAGCGTTGTCTACTTCGGACAGATCGGAGGAGGGCATGCCCCCATCTGTCTGACTACGTCATCGTTGCCCGTCTGATTACTGTTGTGCGTCGTCTCTGTGAATCGGTCTGGCTTCGTGTGCACACACTCCTTCATCTATAAAGGTACCGAGTTTTTATCCTTATATTGGCTCAGGACATGAGAATGCCGGCCGTGTGAATTCTACAGACGTTTAGACTGTTCAGTGAGGCGTCAGAGTTTTGAAGTAGTACATTTCTGAATATTTGTGAAACAAGAGGATTAGTTTGGTCGGATGGTGTGAAAGTTTGATGAAAGAATATTATTGATTATTTATATAAAGTTTGAGAACGTGGAACATATATTTTGTGTTGGTGTTTGCCTGCATTGGAGAGAGTTTGTACGTGTGTGGTGTGGTAGTTAACAGAGAAACTTGCACGCACCCTTATTTCTGATCTAGGAGACAATTATATTACACATTCATTTAGCTAGTATAAACGGGCATTCCCATTCAAAATATCCATACGTTACAGCAAGAGAAAGACCACAAAGACACTTTGACAGTTATCAACTATGTTTCATCAAGAAATCAAGCTGTTGAAATTGGTCAGCGCATTCTCCAAGGGATGACGGGTCAACCTGCAGCTGACGTGACGTTCAAAAAAAGCAATCAAGCAGTCACAATGGCGACAAAAACTGGAGTGACTATTGGCCAGGAAATGGTGCAAGTGGATCAGCAGTGTTTCAAAGGTTGGTGCAAGTCGCTGGGAATGATACCAACAGGCTCGGGGTAATGTTTTACTATGAACTGGCTAATGTACCTGCCTCCTTGTTTGATTCGAAAGGATTCCCCAGAGAAGCCAACAAACATACTCTTGCAGGATTTCTCTGGTCTGCTGTCAATGAAACTGCATCCTTGCCAAGAGAAAATGTAAAATACATTCTCGATGGTGGATCCCTTTTGCATCGTCTTCCATGGCCCAGAAGGTCGTCCTACAAAGATCTAGCAGAGATGTATCATGTATGTCAGCTTTGTTGCTCATACACTAGCTACAATCATTTTCGATGGCTATGTTGATGGCTCAAGTCCCCAAGATGTTGCCCATCTTCGAAGAAGCAAAGGCATGGTTGGGAGACATGTAGCCTTTGATCCTGGCATGATCCTTTGCGAGAGAAGTAAATGTTCTTGGCCAACTGCAAAAACAAACAGCAAATTTATTCATCTTTTAGCTGAAGCATTCGAGGGAAAATATTTTGTCACTTTCCATGCAAAAGGAGATGCAGACTGTATAATATAATTGTCGCCAAAGCTCTAGCGTCTGCAAAAGAATCGGCAACTGTTGTTGTCGGAGTAGACACTGACTTGCTAGTTCTACTTCTGAACCATGTGGAACCAACAATGCATGATGTGTTCTTTGCAACACGTTCCACAAGAAGACCAAGTTGTGGAACATAAAGGCAGATCTGAAGCTACTTGGAACAACAGTCTGTAATAACATTCTTTTTGCCCATGCATTCTATGGATGCGACACGACATCTCATCCCTTCAACATCTCAAAATCACTCACAGTCAAGAAGCTTGATTCATGAGAGTTCCTGGATGAGGCTAGAGTATTCAATGATAGGATGTCAAGTCATGATGCTGTTGCAGCGGCTGGTGAGAGGGTATTTGTTCACCTGTACAGTGGAAAACGTTGTGATACCTTGACCAAACTGCGGGTTGTCAAATATCAGCAAAACGTGTCAGCAAGCCATACACAAATCCAAGCTAAAGTGCTCCCCTCCAACAGCAGCAACAGCTGAATTCCATGCCTACAGAACATTCTACCAAGTCCAGGAGTGGCTGAGTCTAGACAGAGACCATGGTCTATCACCAGTGGATTGGGGGTGGAAGTTACAGGAGGGCCGGCTACTTCCAATCACAACTTATAAGCCAGCTGCTCCCGATGATATTTTGAATGTTATCCGCTGCTGCTGCAAGAAAGACTGCTCCACTGGCAGATGCAGCTGCGGAAAGCACGGACTTACGTGCACCACAGCTTGTGGAGAATGCCCTGGAGTCAGCTGCACAAACCCTGTGGTTCAGCTGAATGACGAGTCAGATTTTGGGAGCGACTATGGTAGACCACTTTTATATTCTACTGGAAAACTAATCAATTGCATAGTTATTTTAGTTTTTCTTTATTTCGTGCGTCTTCCGTTTAACTAATCTTTTTTCTCTTGTGGATTAGATAGAAGTCGACTTTTACAATTGAGATCAAGATCAAGATTTTTACGATCATCAGAATTTCGCATTTATACCCCTATGTTAATCAAATTTTAATCCACAGTCAGAACTAAAATTGACAAAGAAAGGGTTTAAACAGATTTTCGGACTGTATATGTCAAGAGCTTTCATTTGACATGCAGCATGATATGGTTTTGAATTAAACGTTTATTTTAAGTAATCTCCCTTTGACGTTTTGCAGTGTAAAAAACATAAACACCAAAATTCATGTTTCAGGCCCCCTTTTTTTTACTGGGACTCTTTATAGGTATTTCCGCATTGCTTAAAGAATATTTTTACTGCATAGCATTTTTATAGGATATAGTTGCTTATTTGGCTATTTATTTCATTACTGGGACTAGCCTAAAAGGAAAAGGTAATGTTACGTTGAAACGCCAACGATAATATGTCTGAAACGCGCACGATAGATCTAATCGTTTCGCTTTGCAAAGTATTCAATAATAGAGTGTATTTACCTTTGATTTGGGTTTGCATTGTTGTTAGAAAAATCTTTGTATAACGTTGATAATTTTCGTTAGTCCATATTATTGGAAAATTCTCTAGATCTGCTTGTTTACTATCGATCGAAACTTCGCGATAAATGTAGAAAGCTGAGAAAATTCTTGGACTGAAAAAAAATGTTGTATGACGTAAGACAGTGATGACGAATTTATTTGTGATTGGTTATAATTGCGTCATACTCGATCGTTCCACCGTGTTCTGGAGTAGAGAAAAACTATATATTCGATGCTCTGAGTGTTGTTGAAAAAGTTGAGAGTGAAAAGGCGATTGTATGCAGTTGTTGATGAACGCTGAATAAAGTTTGAAAACTTCATACGTCGACTCCGTGCCTTGTTGTTGGATTAACCCATTTGCTACCACGATCCTATATATGGGATCACGTGAATCCAATGTGCTGTCATCACTATATTTGGGTTTTCCTGTTCACAATTGTTTTGACAGCTGAAGGGAGACTAGCAGAGAAGTTCTAATGTAAATAGGGAGTGACTGGCCTTTAACACTTGACTTTCTGTCACTTTGAAATTGACATCCCCCAGATTTCAACAGCAGCATGGCAACACAGAAAAGGTAAGCTATAATAGCATGTTACCAGTTAGGATTTTTGTAACACCTTATGAAGCAAAGTTACAGTTCTGCCTATTATCTAAAATCAAGTCTCTCAGTTTTTCTGTAAAGCTTTTAGTTTTGAAGTAGCTAAAGGTCAAAGTTCGATTCCAAATATGGGATCGCGGGAGCGAGAGGGTAGGGGTTTTTCACTTGTAGTACTCTAGTGTTCTATGTATGTTATCTCTCATAAACTCATATGTGCGTGGCTCAAAGTTAGCTTTAATGTTATTTACAGGTTCTTACAATACTAGGGAACATAAGCAACATTCTAAAACATTCCCTGCTGTTGTCTTTTTACCAAAATTTACCGTATTATTTGCCCTATGTGTTTTTTCAGGACGTACATGAAGTTTTGTCCATCTTGACCCCGATGTCCACAATGAAGCTATCTCTGCTGCAATGTCTAGAAATCGATTTGATGAGCTCGTGAGATATCTACATCTCAGTGATAATGCCAACCTAGACGCTGTTAACAAGTTCAGCAAAGTCCGAATTCTCGTCAGCTTGCTCAACGAGAAGTTTCTGATGTTCTTCACATTCATGAAGACCCAGAACTTGAGTATCGATGAGTCAATGATCCCATACTTCGGCAAGCATGGAGCTAAACAATTCATCAGAGGCAAGCCTATTCGTTTTGGCTTCAATATGTGGGTCTTGGCTAAACCACTGAGTTATGTGGTCCAGTTTGATCCCTACCAAAGAGCTCGAGGACGACAAACTGAGTATCCTGGACTTGAAATGGAAGGTTCCGTGGTGGTAGACCTCATTTCAGAGCTTCGAGAAGAAGGCAGCGACTCCTACCACCTCACATTTGACAACTTATTTACCTCCCTGGCCCTAGTCGAATGCCTGAACAAGAAGAAGATCGCGTGCACTGGAACACTTCGCTCAAACCGCACTGGAGATTGTCCCCTCAAGACTATGAAGGAGATGGAGAAAACCCCAAGAGGCACCTTTGACTATTCTACTGACATCAAAAATGGAACTGTGGTTGTCAGTTGGAATTACAACAATGTTGTCAATGCCGTCTCCAACTTCGTTGGTGTAAACCTACACAGCCAGCAAAGCGTTGGTCAAGAGCAGATAGGAGACGTGTCAACATTGGTCAGCCTAACATCATAAGGCACTACAACCGCACCATGGCCGGAATAGATCTCATGGATCAGAATTTTGAGCAAATATCGGACGACGATCAGATCAAAGAAGTGGTGGTGACCAATCTTTGCATACTGTGTGGACCTGTGTGTCCAACAAGCCTGGTACCTCCAGAGGCTGTCGAGTGATGTAGTGAACAGGACCAATGACCTCCTGGCCACTCGTTGTTCAATTGTTCGATCACTCCTTGCCGGAACCAGCGCTCCTGCTTCTACTCAAAGACGCCCCAGAGGGTTCTCCAAGCTTGACAAGCGTGTCCCAGACAACATCCGATTGGACCGACTTGACCACCTGGTGCAGCCCTCACCAACCCAGCTCAAGTGTGCCTATTGTGGCATGAAGACGAAGCACATATGCATGAAATGTCGTGTTGATGTACATGACAGATGCTTTGCCATGTTTCATTCTCAATGAAATGACACAATGATGCTGATGACAGGACTGAAATACATTCTGCTCTGATGTTATTACATGTTGTCTCTTCATTCAAACCATTCGTGTTTGGAATAATCTATGTTCCTTTTAGTAAAATTTTTAGATTGCATTTAGTAAATTTTAGTATTTGTTTCAGATTTCTTTGATGACAGCACTTCACCGTGCTGGCACTTTGTGACAGTTTTTTTTTTTTTATAAACTTGTATCACACATGCATATTTTTCTTTGGTAAAATTATCTGTATTTATCTAGGTTGTAGCTGTTCAAGTTGGAATATTTCTTTGAAAATGATTCATTTGAGGCTGCACTGGCTTACCTTTGCACTGGGAGATTTCGGTATTTAGTCTTTGGTAATTTTTAACTTTTTATTATGGCAAAACCTTTCTCTTTCACAGAGGACTTGTGATGTTTGAAACAGATAAAAATAAAGTTCAAATAAACACATCTGTTTGAGTACCTTCTTGATGTGCCCATAAGTGAAAACCCCTACCCTCTCGCTCCCACGACCCCATATTTGGGATCGCCACAAACACTCTCATAAAACCACTTTTTCAACATATTTCCTCAAAATAACTATCAGACATGTTGTTTGCATGCTATATGCTCACATAACTATCATAAAAAAATAAAATTTGGGTGCAAATGGGTTAAACGGGTTGCGTGGATAAACGAATCTGAGTTACACTTTATCAGGAGGATTCAAGCATTGGGGCTGAATCAACTACTGATAGAAAAACACCAACATCAAATGAGTGTAACAGGTAGTCCCATAGCCTTGTGGCCGTAGGGGAGCGTGATGTTGGAGATCACAATTATCTTGGGCCAGCGTAATGAGGGTGATGCCCATCTCTCTCCCTCGCTGCTTTACCTTCCCAACCCTTAAGAGAGTAGGTATTCAGTCACAGTTGAGTCAACTGGGGGCGTTGTTATTTGTCGCTTCACGTTTTGTGTCACCTATCCAAGTGCTACCCCCGTTGGGGTGCCAGGGGTTTCAGTATAAATAGTATCCCCACTTTCTGGAAATTTAGTGCTTTAAATTCCCACTGTCGCTGTCTTTCTCAATTGCTCTTTCTCATTCCTGCTCTGTTCTATCAATCTGCTATACTATCGTCTTCTTCGCTGGAACAGTCTCCTGCCTTTTTTCTTGAAAACTCTTCCGGGACAAGACTCCTTATTTGTGTATGAGGTCTGTTGGATCAGCTTGGGAATATTGGACGCTTTCTGCCAGGTGGTCACTAGGGCTTCCTATTATGTTATTATTTAGCAATGTAGGCATTTTATATGTTTGTGTTTTGTTGATAATTTATAATGATGTTTGTATTCTATTTTGTTTTTGTAAACGGGGGTTCGATAAGTTGGGGTGAAGCCTCAGCCGTCCCCTGCGTGGGATGTCTTTATTGTAAAGTGACTGGCTGGTGGAGAGCTTTCGGTTTAACCACTAGGGGTGTTTCATCAGATCTTTTATGCGGATCAGGGGTTGTCCGGTCCTGATTTGGCTCGGAAGAGTCCGCTGGACCTAAAGCAATAATAATGTAATGTAATGTAATCGAAGTGCTAACAGCACTGGATGAGGTGCTTAAACTTGCGACACAGTAGCGAATGCTCAAACCACTGCGCTATCCGACACCCCTATCTCATGTTATCGCATCATTATCATAAAAGATCCACGTCATCATTAGTATGGAATACAAGGATAAATACTTGTATCTCATTTCATGTCATCGTTATCATCGAGTATCTCATGTTACGACATCACTATCATCCAATATCAACTGTTAATCTCATAATTGTCATCGAACATCTCATGTTGTAACATCATTACCATCTATATATATAAATTGCTTAGCCGGAAGTCCTTCTTCGCCACTACTATAAAGTTTGTCCGGTATGGACGCTGATCTGGCCAGGTGCTGGCCGCTGGGAATCGGCCTGCTGTGTGCTCAAAACCAGCAAAATCGTTATAGCCGACATTTCCTTACCGAATGTTTAACCGTTTCTGAGATAAATAAATAAACAAAATGTCCACAATCTGCAATAGCCTCATTCCGCGCGCTTCCATTAAAAATCAAATTGAGGTTTCAGCATGTTTTCCCATATAGACCAAAAAATTGATTGTTTCTGTACGAAGCATCGATAGCTTAGTTGGTAACGCTTTCGCCTACTGTTTAGGGCGACCCAAGTTTGATTCCGACGCGGGCCATATTTTTTTTTTATGTTTTTTTTTTCCCCACTACAATATGGATATTTTTCTTTTTAATTTAGGCTTTTTACCATTATTATTATTATTATTATTATTATTATTATTATTATTATTATTACTATTATTATTATTATTATTTATAATATTATATCTTATATCAAATTTTCTTTTAAAACCTTGGTGTTTATGATTTCTATTTGTATTATTCTATATTCAATATTATTATTATTATTATTATTATTATTATTATTATTATTATTATTATTATTACCAAGGATCGGGATGGGGTGGTACGTTATTATTATTATTATTATTATTATTATTATTATTATTATTATTATTATTATTATTATTATTATTATTATTATTATTTATAATAATAATAATAATTATTATTATTATAATTATAATATCTTATATCAAATTTTATTTTAAAACCTGGGTGTTTTTTATGATTTCTATTTGTATTATTCACTATTATTATTATTATTATTATTATTATTATTATTATTATTATTATTATTATTATTATTATTATTATTATTATCAAGGATCGGGATGGGGTGGTACGTGTAGGTAAAAGGGGGCTACGGGTAGGTTTAAAGGGGCATGGGTAGGCATAACGGGGATACGGGTATATATAAGGGGGTATGGTGATGGTCGATTCCTTTCATCCATACCTGCGAAACGATCAACGGGGAAGTATCAAGGAGGGTACAGGTAGGTTACAAGGGGGGTACGAAAGGTATCAAGGGGTTATGGAGAGGTATCAAGTGGGTTCGGGGAGGTATCAAGGGGGTATGATGAGGCATCATGGGGGGGGGGGACGGGGAGATATCGGAGGGGGGGGGGTATGGTGAGGTATCAAGGGGGATATGGGGAGGTATCATCGTCCAAATCAAACTCGCAGACAACAGTTGTCTCTCTGTCTACATTTTAAACAGCAACCTGTGTACCCTGGCTTGCCAGGGTACAAAAACCACTAGTCGAATATAACTATCACGCTTTCGTCCAGCCTCATCGCACTCCCTTCTCAAGCTGCGCACGTACGTGCATTTCCAAAGATGCACCGACACCATCACACAACGTACACACACACACACACACACACACACACACACACACACACACAAACACACACACACACACACACAGATTGATTTAAGCCACAGTCAATGTTAGGTTCGTTTTGCTGAGACCTAGTGCATTTAAACAAATTATTTATTTAAATGTTTTTATATAGCGCTTTTCCAGCTCAAGAGTTGCTCAAGGCGTTGGTCGATGCAGGATTTCATTATTGTGAGACCTCTAGCTTTAACACGAGTAATCTTTTTGTAGTTGTACTTGTTCACTAGGAATAAGTTAATTTCGGGCGGAAAATGAGTTGTTTTTTTCTACAGCAACTATTGGTGTTGTTGTGTACCTTCATATCAAATTGCAGCTATTACAGGCAAGGTCAAATGTTAACTTGATTGTGCTGAGGGGAAAGTAACTCTAAAAATGTCTCATCCTTTTGACCTCTATGTGGCCTTCAAACATTCTTCAAAACACACTGAGATCCCTACTGCTGGAAGTAGAGTAATTTATTATAATAAATAATTAGTGTATAAGGGAGACCGGGGCAGGTCGGGCCATGGGGCAGATCGGGCCACCTTGATAATAACCACCTATATCGTGTTAATAATAGTAATAATACTACTAATACTATAACAACAACAACAACAACTACTACTACTACTACTACTACTACTACTACTACTACTACTACTACTACTAAAATAAATAAATAAAAATAAGTAAATACATTGATATAAATAAATTATTAGCCTTATAAGAATATAATAACATAATTGTAATAAGACTATAATCATAAACAGTAACTTACCAAGGCGACGAGACAGAAGGCGATGGTTAGAACGAATGTTGTCTTCATGGCTGCTGGTTCAAGTTCCACTTTTTGTTTTCTTCCCGGAAACGTTTCCGTCGATTCAATCAGGTGGACTGTGAACTTCAAGAATGTCCCAGCCCATTTTATATAGTAGTGGTAGAAAAACTAAGCTATCCAGAGTTAATGTGAACCCCGTTTCTCATAGAAATAAGGCGAAGGTTTTAATATTTTTCGTTGTTTTGAAATGATAATCTGGATAAAGCAAATCTTGTTTGCCTTTTACGTCATGGGGTCCAGACGAAGGTGATTAAAAAAAAAAAACAAAGAAGAAAGTTTGAAATGATGATATTGCAACAGATGATTGGCATAAGAGATAAGTTAATTAGTTTCATGCAAATTTAATGCTGCATGCAGCGCATTGCTGTCACTCCGAAAAATAAAATATTCAGCAATAAGACGGGCCTTTTACGTGTCAACGAAAGGGCCGCGGTCAATGTTGGTTTCGAAGGGACGCGCGCGAGCCTTTCTGTGTTTACAAGCTTGGTAGATCGACCAGCAAGCCAGCAAGCTTCCACAGCGTTGAGGAGGCTGATAATTGAGGTTTATCCACGCTTTTGTATTTCGGCGTTAAAACGTGTATTTGGGACCTTAATAAATAAATAAATAAATAAAGCATGCATGCGTGCATACATTCATACATACTTTAAAGATCCTGAGTGCCAGCGACAGAAATACAGCCAACATGCATACATCCATACATACTTTAAAGATCCTGAGCGCCAGCAACAGAAATACAGCCAACATGCATACATTCATACATACTGTAAAGATCGTGAGTGCCAGCGACAGAAATACAGCCAACATGCATACATTCATACATACTTTAAAGATCCTGAGTGCCAGCGACAGAAATACAGCCAACATACATACATTCATACATACTTTAAAGATCGTGAGTGCCAGCGACAGAAATACAGCCAACATGCATACATTCATACATACTTTAAAGATCGTGAGTGCCAGCGACAGAAATACAGCCAACATGCATACATTCATACATACTTTAAAGATCGTGAGTGCCAGCGACAGAAATACAGCCAACATGCATACATTCATACACACTTTAAAGATCGTGAGTGCCAGCGACAGAAATACAGCCAACATGCATACATTCATACATACTTTAAAGATCGTGAGTGCCAGCGACAGAAATACAGCCAACATACATACATTCATACATACTTTAAAGATCCTGAGTGCCAGCGACAGAAATACAGCCAACATACATACATTCATACATACTTTAAAGATCCTGAGTGCCAGCGACAGAAATACAGCCAACATGCATACATTCAAACATACTTTAAAGATCGTGAGTGCCAGCGACAGAAATACAGCCAACATGCATACATTCATACATACTTTAAAGATCCTGAGTGCCAGTGACAGAAATACAGCCAACATACATACATTCATACATACTTTAAAGATCCTGAGTGCCAGTGACAGAAATACAGCCAACATACATACATTCATACATACTTTAAAGATCGTGAGTGCCAGCGACAGAAATACAGCCAATATGCATAATAATAATAATAATAATTACTGTATTTATAATGCGCTTATCTTATATAATTATAACTCTAAGCGCGCACTCACAACTCACGCACGCATGTGCACGCTTTAGACAATGACACATGTAACAATTACGCAAAAAATACATTCACTCAAATATACTCATACCACAAACAGACCAGACACTATATGTAAGAGACAGCTGGCTATGGGGTGCGTAGTGAGGTCATAGTGTTAGAACTGCTTGAAAAGGTAAGTTTTGAGGGCAGACTGGAAGGAGGTGGGAGAGGGTTTCTGACGGAGAGAGAGTGGAAGAGTATTCCAGATGGATGGGCCGTAGACAGAGAAGGAGCGGGACCCGAACGTGCTGAGTTTGGTGCGAGGAATGCGGAGGCGGAGAGGGTCGGAGGCAGAGCGAAGAGAGCGAGAGGGAATGTATGGGTGAAGTAAGTCAGAGAGATAGAGAGGAGCGGAGTTGTTGAGGGACTTGTAGCAGAGAGACAAGGTCTTGTATTGAATGCGTTGGGAGATGGGAAGCCAGTGTAGGGCTTTGAGCAAGGGAGTGACGTGGTCAGATTTCTTCTTTCTGAGGACGAGGCGGGCAGTATTGTTTTGAACGCGTTGGAGAGGGAGAGTGGTGGAGCGGGGAAGGCCGGAAAGAAGGGAGTTGCAATAGTCGATGCGAGACAGGATGAGGGAGACAGCAAGTTTGGTGGCAGCTTCAGTGGTGAGGTATTTTCTGATCTGACTGATTCGACGGAGGTGGAAGTAGCAGGCCCGGGCGGTTGCAGAGACAAAGCTAGTCATTGAGAGAGAAGAGTCAAGGATAACGCCAAGGTTCTTGGCAGAGTCGGAGAGAGGGATAGAGGTACCGTCAAGCCGAAGATGGAGAGAGGAGGGGAGCTGAGGGAGTTTCTGGCGTGTGCCTACCAGCATGGCTTCCGTTTTGTCGTCGTTCAGTTTAAGTTTGTTCGCTGTCATCCAGTCCTTCACGTCTTCACAGCAGTCGGCCGTGCGAGTCAGGAGTGCCTGAATGTTGTCAGGTTTGTCTTTGTCTTGTAGTTGTGAGTCGTCAGCATAGAAGTGGTGGTTTATGTGATGAGACTGGATGATGTTGGTCAGAGGGGAGGTGTAGAGTGTAAAAAGGACCGGACCCAGGACAGATCCCTGAGGAACTCCGCAGGAGAGCCTAACTGGGTCAGAGGATATGCCATCGATGATAACGGACTGCCGTCTGTCGGAGAGGTAGGAAAGAAACCAGGAGTGAGCGGAGTCAGTGATGCCAAAGGAGTGTTGAAGGCGGTGGAGGAGGATAGAATGGTCAATAGTGTCGAAGGCGGCAGAGAGATCGAGTAGGGTAAGAAGGGAGATGTTGCCTGAGTCAGTTGAGAGAAGAAGATCGTTCAGAATATGTAAAAGGGCTGTTTCAGTGCTGTGGTGCTTGCGATAGGCAGACTGGAAGGGACTGAGGAGATTGTTGATGGTGAGGTGAGCGTTGAGCTGGTTGAGGACAACCTTTTCAAGTAGCTTAGACAGAAAAGAGAGATTGGAGACTGGGCGATAGTTTTTGAGGTCATTTGGGTCAAGGTTGTGTTTTTTGAGGAGAGGGCGAACGATGGCAGACTTGAAGATATCAGGAACGGAGCCAGTTTCTAGAGAGGTGTTGATGATATCGGTGATGAAAGGCAGAAGTTTTGGGAGACCGTCCAAATACAGGGAAGCTGGGAGGGGGTCTAGTTCACAGGTTTTGAGAGACATAGTCTTTATGATTTTGAGAACTTCTGCCTGAGAGAGAGAGCGGAAAAATGAGAGGGGGGTGCCTGTGAAGGGGGAGTCAGGAGGGCAAGGCGGAGATGGTAGAATGTCAAGTGTGTTGCGCAGAGATTGAATTTTGTCAGAGAAATAGGTGGAAAAGGCGGATGGGAGTTCTTCTTTTTTGTGTGTGTTGGGGAGTGGAGATTCTTTAGGTGTGCCTAAGAGTTTGTTCATCGTAGCGTAGAGAGTTTTGGAAGAAGTGGATTCTAGGATTTTGTTTTGGAGGTGTTTGCGTTTGGCATCAGAGATCAGTCTGCAGACTTTGGATCTGATGGTTTGGAAAATCTGTCTGTGAACGGTTAGGCCAGATAAGCGCCAACGGCGCTCAGCTTGCCGACGCTCACGCTTGGCCGTTGCTATCTCATGGGTGAGCCAGGGGGAAGGGAGTCGGTCGGGCCTGGAGCAGGAGGTGACAGAGGCATGGTTGTCAAGAAGTTTACGGAGAGAGGAATCAAAGTGAGATGCAAGATCAGAGGAGGAAGAGTCAGAGAGAAGGTCGACAGCTTCGGCGAAGAAGATCTCACGGTTGACAGGTTTTAGTTTGCGGCGAGAGACAAGGAGTTGTTGTTTGTGAGGGGGAGGTAGATTGAGGAAGACGAGAATAGCGAGGTGGTCGGAGGGGAGTACAGAGGAGATGTCTGAGTCGAGAAAGAGTTTATCGGAGGTGCGAGTGATGATCCAGTCAATGGTGTGGCCAAGACGGTGAGTAGGTTGTGTGATGTGTTGTGTAAGATTGTGGTTTGAAAGTGACCTGCATAGGCGTTTTGTGTCCGGGTGATCAGGTTTGTCAAAGTGAAAGTTGAAATCACCAAGGAGGATGTGTTTGCCGGATCGTGTGCTGTAATGGTCGAGGAGGAGGTCAAATTCAGTAAAGAACATAGAGTTGGTGAGTTTGTTTTGGGAGCTAGGCGGAGGGCGATAGATGCAGGAGAAAATGACTGAGTGGCCGGGGAGTGTTGCTTTGGCCTCGACATATTCAAATGAGGGATGTGTGAAGGGCAGAGATTGAGTGAAAGAGAGGTGAGCAGAAAGGCAGTCCCTGTAAATGATGGCAATGCCGCCTCCCCTGGAAGCGCGCGGAAAGGAGGCAAGTCGGTAGCCACTCGGAGTGGCGCTTGCGATAGTAGGTTCGTCACCCACTGGCCGGAGCCATGTTTCAGTTATCACGACAATATCTAGGTCATTGTCGGAGATGAAATCCGAAATCACGTCGGCCTTGCCATCTTTGCAGATAGACTGAGCATTGAATAGACACAGTTTCAGGTTAGAGGAATGATGGGAAAAAGAGGTGGGAGAAGCAGACGATGACGAACACGCGTGGGGTGGTGGGGGAGTGTGGGGGGATGGAATGGGAGGGGGAGGGATTGGAGAAAAAGAGGAAGAGCAAGGGGAGGAAGGTGAGGGGGTAGAAAGAGGGGATGGAGGGGAAGTGTAGGGGGATTGGGTGGGAGGGGGAGGGATGTAAGAAGGGAGGATGAGAGAGAGAGGGGTGAGGAAGGCAAGGGAGCAGAAAGAGGAAAGGGTAGTAGAAGAAGACGGAGAAAGAGCAGACGCAGAAGAGGACGAAAGTGAAGGAGGGGGGTGCTGGTGTGAAGAGAGGCATGGAGAAGAAAGAAGAGGAAGAAGGGTGGCAAGAAAAGAAGGAAGTGGAGAAAATGAAGAAAAATAGGAAGAAGTGTGGGAGGAGAAGGGTGACAGAACAAGAGCAGGGGGGAGGAGAGAGGTGGAGGGGGGACGGATAAAGAAGAAGGAGTGGGGGTAGGAGTGTGTTTTGATCGGCGTGCACCGCGTCGATGTTTGCCTCCTCGGTTCCCGCGTCTTTTCATCCGTATTGCGCGTGAGTGCCAGCGACAGAAATACAGCCAATATGCATACATTCATACATACTTTAAAGATCGTGAGTGCCAGCGACAGAAATACAGCCAACATACATACATTCATACATACTTTAAAGATCGTGAGTGCCAGCGACAGAAATACAGCCAACATGCATACATTCATACATACTTTAAAAATCGTGAGTGCCAGTGACAGAAATACAGCCAACATACATACATTCATACATACTTTAAAGATCGTGAGTGCCAGCGACAGAAATACAGCCAACATACATACATTCATACATACTTTAAAGATCGTGAGTGCCAGCGACAGAAATACAGCCAACATACATACATTCATACATACTTTAAAGATCCTGAGTGCCAGCGACAGAAATACAGCCATCATGCATACATTCATACATACTTTAAAGATCCTGAGTGCCAGCGACAGAAATACAGCCAACATGCATACATTCATACATACTTTAAAGATCCTGAGTGCCAGCGACAGAAATACAGCCAACATGCATACATTCATACATACTTTAAAGATCCTGAGTGCCAGCGACAGAAATACCGCCAACATACATACATTCATACATACTTTAAAGATCCTGAGTGCCAGTGACAGAAATACAGACAACATACATACATTCATACATACTTTAAAGATCGTGAGTGCCAGCGACAGAAATACAGCCAACATACATACATTCATACATACCTTAAAGATCCTGAGTGCCAGCGACAGAAATACAGCCAACATACATACATTCATACATACTTTAAAGATCGTGAGTGCCAGCGACAGAAATACAGCCAACATACATACATTCATACATACTTTAAAGATCGTGAGTGCCAGTGACAGAAATACAGCCAACATACATACATTCATACATACTTTAAAGATCCTGAGTGCCAGCGACAGAAATACAGCCAACATACATACATTCATACATACTTTAAAGATCCTGAGTGCCAGCGACAGAAATACAGCCAACATACATACATTCATACATACTTTAAAGATCGTGAGTGCCAGCGACAGAAATACAGCCAACATACATACATCCATACATACTTTAAAGATCCTGAGTGCCAGCGACAGAAATACAGCCAACATACATACATTCATACATACTTTAAAGATCCTGAGTGCCAGCGACAGAAATACAGCCAACATACATACATTCATACATACTTTAAAGATCGTGAGTGCCAGCGACAGAAATACAGCCAACATACATACATTCATACATACTTTAAAGATCGTGAGTGCCAGCGACAGAAATACAGCCAACATACATACATCCATACATACTTTAAAGATCGTGAGTGCCAGCGACAGAAATACAGCCAACATACATACATTCATACATACTTTAAAGATCCTGAGTGCCAGCGACAGAAATACAGCCAACAAGCACTGGGTCTGTTCTCCCCATACTCGCCCAGGATTGTGCTCAGCTGACTGGGCGTCAGACTATGCGCCCAAAGGCTGCAAGTGGGCGCCTCGGGTATTGACCAGCTCCTTGAGCAGCTCTTGAACTGAAAAACGAGTAAATAAATTTAAAAAACAAACAAACAGACAGACAGACAGACAGAGAGACAGGCATGCAAAGTCCATCAAAGTGATGTTGCCATTATACCAATAAAATTATAATTACGCATTAAAAAAATAGCATTAATTATGCATAATTATATAGTAATACAGGATCGGTTTAGTCGGCATCATTTTGTAGATCAGGAATCCAAATGTTATTTTCGAAAATAATAATTCATAAAAACTCACTTATTTCAACGAGAGAGACAGGTTACTGAGATAAAAGACGAATTCGGGGTGTAGTCTGCAAATGTGTCAAATTAGAACTGACATGGGACAGTGATTATATTGATAACAAGATGGGAAGACATTCAAATGTATTTCCTGTGCACAAATACCCACACAATTTGCATACATTTGTGTTGAAACTGTGATTTGGTCTCTCTCTATGACACACACACACACACACACACACACACACACACACACACACACACACACACACACACACACACACACACATTATGAATGCCACTCTTTGACCTACTCACTGCCCACCCCAACTGTCACTACCAGCCCTACCCCTTCCGACCTTCCTCCAAATCAAAATTGTATTTACAGGGTATTAGGTGAGGGAGAAAGCGGTGGAGAGAAAGGGAAACTGACCCCATTCTTTCTACAGCCCTGCATTTTGTTGTTGTTGTTGGTGGTGATGGTGGTGTCACTGATGATTTACAATGTCAACAAGGAGTATAGATAGATAGATTGAAAAGGAAACTCACATGGAATTGGAAAGAATTTGTTTTATTGTTGTTGTCCTCACTAATGATGTAAAATGGTCACGAAGATGATCAGTAGGCCATCGAGAGATTGAAAGAGAAACTCGTAGTGAAGGAAGGTGTGGAGGAAATTGCTTTGTTGTTGTCGTCACTGATGATGTCAAACGGTCACGAAGATGATCGATAGGTCAACATAAAATAGGAAAGGAAAATTCATAGTTAAAAGAAAGTTTTGAGGAACTTGTTTTATTGTTGTCGTCACTGATGATGTAAAATGGCCACAAACTTGATTGATAAACAAAAGATTGAAGAGAAACTCGTAGAGAAGGACCTTAAGGTTTGAGAAAATTGTTTTGCTGTTGTTTTTGTCATAGATGATTTAAAATAGTCACGATGATTGTCGCAAAAGTATGCGTCTCTTCTATCAGCAACGGTGCATCGTTTGTTTTGTTTTTCTTGATGTTCTTAATAACAATGTTTTAGGTACCTTTAAATTGCCAGTCTCAATAGAATTCCAAGGTCTGTATTTTGACGTCGGCGTATCGTAAAGTTTGCCGATGACACCACCGTTGAGGGCATCATATCCAATGGAGATGAGTCAGCCTACAGGCAGGAAGTCGACCTGCTGGTGTCATGGTGCAATTACAACAGTCTCGAGTTGAACGCCTCCAAGACCAAAGAGATGGTGATCGACTTTCGTCGGAACGCCACTCCCATTGACCCCCTCTTCATCAACGGCCAGCCCATCGAGACAGTTGAGTCATTCAAGTTTCTGGGCTCACTCATTTCCTGCGACCTCACCTGGGATCTCAATACCGACTCCATCATCAAGCGAGCACAGCAGAGGAGGATGTACTTTCTCAGTGTGACGACACGAGTTTCAGATAGCAGGGAGAATTATACTTTGTACGAAGTTGCACTTCTCTGTTATGTAGTGTACATAGAATAGCTTGACCGGTTTCCTTATTGCGTACGAAAGAGTGCAGTATCGTAAAGTCCGTGCGTAACGTAGAAGACAGGGGTAGGCTAAATACAGAACAGGGCTATGCATAATAGAAATATGTATACTGACGAGAGCTCGACGGTTTGCTTGTGGCCGGGTGCATTTGGTAGGGCAGAGTGGTTTGAGATGCTTTTGCGAAGAGGTCGATTCTAACCAGGCAGCAACCCTGTGACAGAGGTCATAGTAGTATAGGTTTCTGTGTGGAAGGGTGTGATATTATTTATACAAGCCACCCAAGGTCTTACGCTCTCGTCGGGGTAAGGATGCTTAGAATTGGAAAGAGGAGGAATATTAACTGCCATTTATAAGTGAATGTAGAGTTGTTTTCCTAAGGTGTGTGTGGTTCTCTATTGAACACCCACCGAGACTTAGCTTCTGTTGCAGAACTAAGGTGACCTCGTCCTCATTTATAAGTGTTATTTTTGAAGTGAGAATAACCAGCAATAGCCAGAGACAAAGTAACTCTCAAAGACTAACCATATGTATTGTGTCAGTATTGTATTGTGTTGTGGTGTTGGGAAGAAGGTGTATTACAAGCCGGGGCCTATAAGGTGAGTAAACCCTGTGATCCAATTTCTTAGTGGCCGCACTCTGAGACTGCGTACGCGTATGAATGGTGATGAATGTGGGGGAAGGGGATGTATTTTAGGATGCGTAATGATTTTTATTGATTCTATATGATTTTCTTATGATTTTCTTATTGTGTATATGATAGAGAAATGTCGTTGCTGCTGTTGTTGTAAAAGTGGGTCAAAGGCGATGATGGGGAATGTAGAGAGGGAGATAGAGAGAGAGAGAGGGTGGGGGTGTATGTATGGAGAGAGCGATATAATGTACTATGCTGAAGAAAGATGAAGTGATGATTATGAAGAAAGCATGTTTACAGTATAGTACGTCAAGACAGTATGAATGAAGGGACATAATCGTGATGTGTTATAACAGTTGGGAGTGATGATGATGATGAAGGGAGATGGAATAAATCAGGACTGTGTAATGGAAGTGTGGTTGCAATAATTATGTATATTTATATAAATGTCTGTGTTGTAGAAGATATGAATTATTAAGCATTAAAGGTTGATTTATATTATTGAAATGTATGCATAGCATTTTGTATTATTATCATTGTATGCATAAACAGGTCAAGATGGCGGACGGAGGACGGCGTGTTATATTATATAGTGCTTATGTTTGTAGGCAGACTGTTAAGACTGTGTATCTGCTTACAGGTTTGGGCTGTTGATGTTGTACCTGATGTTCTGTTGACGTTACTGATGCTCTGATGTCTGATGTTGTTGACGGTACCTGTTATCGTCCGTGTTTACGCTGATTAATTTCTGGCCAGCCTGGGTTGTGACGTTGCCTCTACAGCAGGGGAGTGAGGTGGTGGTCTCTGCCACTGCTGCGTGTTTTGCCTCTGTGTCGAGGCATTATTATTACAGGAATTACACACACCTAATTCACGCACACACAGACTTGCACTGCGCCACACCTAAAAACATATTTCATTTAGTTGTAGAGAATCATCCACTATATTGTGAAAGAGACTGTTTAGCTCACTCTGAGCTCTTGACAAAACATTTGAACAGTGCTTCAGTACTACAGCTTCACCTGGACAATAGTTCGAAGATTAAAGATTCATAACACCATCATTTCTTATTTGAAGATTTATATTTTGGATTGATTTACTGATTGTGATTTTGTTGTACACATTTTTTGTAAAGAAACTGTTGCTGTTTAGTTCTGTTTGGGGTTAAACAAGGGGAGGTAATTGTTAGTTAATATTGGGACGGGGGTCTTGATAGGGGTGGAGGGTGGTTAGTTTCCCATTTGTCCTATGCGTGTATGTTAATTGTTGAATAAAAGAGTGTGATTGTATTCTGGCACTTTGTGTTAGTTTATTTTGTTTGAGTTTTTATTCCTTTCACTCACTTTATGTGCTGACGTCACGGAACCCGCTCGGGGGCCGTGACATTTTGGTGTCAGAAGTGGGATATACTCATTTTATTTTGTTAGGGTAGTGCCAGATGTGTATGTTGTGTGCTTGAGTTGTTGTGTGAAAGGGTACGCAGCGGGCGGTTGGCGGGAGTGTGGGTGTGTTGCACTAGGGATCACACTCGGAGTGCAAGCATTAATGGGGAATTGGGTTGCAGGGTTCACTTGCTCGCCTTTAGGGGTACGACGGTGAACGATTCCTCGGCTCCTGTGACTGTTGTGTTGCGTATTCGTTCTGTTAGGTGTGTGTATCAGTTAAGTGTTATTTGTTTTGTGTGATACTAACATTTGTACTTCCCTTCTTTTCCACATGGCTACGCGGGATGCTCGAGCTGCGAAGCGCCGAGAGGCGAGAGATCACACCGGGAGGGGGTTGGACAGCCAACACTCGGACGATGAGGGCTCAGTGACAGGGTTGCTGGATGAGGCTTCCGCAGTGAGTACTCAGATGACTATGCCTAAAATGTATGCCAAATCGCCCGGTGCACAGAGCAAGGTCGAGGTCCAGCTCAGCGATAGTGAGAGGCTTAGGCAGGTTGGGGAAAGTTTGGGCTTCCGAGACGGAGCGTTAGCGCACTATGTAGTTAGTGAGTTGAGAAGGGAACGGGAGGAAGAGAGGAGGGAGGACGAGCGGAGAGAGAAGGAGGAAGAGAAGAGGGAGAGAATGAGAAAGGAGGCAGCAGAGAGGTTAGTTAGGGAGGAAGAAAAGAAAGAAAGAGAAGAGGCGAAGAGGGAAGAAAGGGAGGCCAGGGAAGAAGAGAAGAGAGAGGCAAAGCGACAGAGGGAAGAGGACCGTCGTCAGCTGGAGCTTAAGTTAGAAGCTGAGAGGGAAGACCGGCGTCGGTTGGAACAGAGGTTAGAAGATGAGAAGCGGGAAGAGAGAGAAGCTAAGGAAGAGGAAAGGAGAATGTTCGAGATGAGGCTGGACGAAGAACGCAGAGCCAGAGATGAAGACCGAGCTGATCAGAGGGAGAATAGGGCTAGAGACAGAGGGGCAAATTACTCGGTTAAGCTGAAACCCTTAGAAGAGAGGGAGGATGTGGAGGCCTACCTCCAGATGTTCGAACGAGTGGCCGAGGTTCAGGGTTGGAGGAGGGAGGTATGGGCGGTTAGGCTAGCGCCTTTGTTGCAAGGGGAAGCCCGGGATACCTACCTTCGACTAACGCCTGAGCAAGCCCAGGACTTCGACACCGTGCGAAACGCTCTGTTGAAACGCTTTAGGAAGGATGCCGACTACTATCGCAGGCAATTCCGAGAGGCCAAGAAAGAAGCTGCAGAAACGTTTCCTCAGCTAGTAGTGAGACTAGGGTCGTTGGTGAAGAAATGGTTTTCACTCGCAGGCAAGGACATCACCGATGTAGAGCAGGTTCTGGACACCTTCATTGGAGAGCAGCTTTTCTCCATAATGACCACAGAGTTGGAGATCTATGTGAGGGAGAATCTGCCTACAACTAGCCATGCCGCAGCAGAGTTAGCACAGCGTGTGGTAGACGCCAAGCGGGCAGCGTCAGCACCGGCACCCGTACTACCCAGTCAGAGACGTAGTTTTCCCAGACGACCGGAGGCTCCTCAGCAACCTAGCAACCGGGGAAGTCAGGGTCAGAAGGTAGGGAGGACGGAAGGGGGTAGTGGGGTACGTCGTTGCTACCGATGTGGGTCGGAAAAGCACGTGGTCAAGGACTGCAAGGTCAAACCTCAGACAGTAGGCCAGGTTACAGTGGGACGGACTATTTCCACGGAGACCGCACCTCGGGCTAGCGTGTGCGCAATCAAACCTTATGATCCATGGGGCCAAGGTAGGGCGAATGGGCGGGACGTTCGAGTACTGAGAGATACGGGGGCGGAGATAGGGGCAGTCGCGGGCAGGTTAGTCAAACCAGCGGATTTGACGGGCCGGACTGTCGAGATTTGCTTGGCGAATCGATCGATCGTGGGTCTGTTACCTACAGCTTGGGTGGAGTTGGATTGTGCGCTGGTCAGGGGAAGGGTGGAGTTGGTGGTTTTCGAGGACGGGCCCGATATCATCCTGGGTAACTGGGTGACGTTTGATAGCGGGGAAAAGAGTCCTGTTTCCTTGTTCTGGGGTGAGTGCGCGATGGCTGCAGCAGTGCAGACTCGGGCGCAGGTGAAGGCCGAAAAGAAGAGGGAGGTACCATTAGCAGTAGTTGAACCATCCCAGATCTGTGTTAGTACCCCAGAACTGATGAAGATGCAAGAGACCAACGAGACGCTCGCGAAAGCGAGAACGTTGGCACAGAGTGGTGGGGCGATAGCGTCAGGTAGGGCGTCGGCAGAGTTTCGCAAGAAGAAGGGGGGTGCTGTACCGGGTACATACGAAGAGAGGTAGCCAGGTAACGCAACTGGTAGTCCCGAAACAGTTGAGAGGGGGGATCCTTCAGTTGGCTCACGATCCACCCATGGCTGGGCATTTGGGAGGGAAACGTACCAGGGAGCGGATCTGGGGAACATTCTATTGGCCAGGGATGTGTGCCGAAGTACGGAGGTATTGCGCCAGTTGTCCAGAATGTCAGAAGGTAGTACCGAGGGGACGGGTGAGAAAGGTGCCACTACAGCAACTTCCGCTGGTGGACGAGCCATTTCAGAGGGTGGCCGTAGACATTGTGGGACCCATCAAACCCAAGTCAGATCGGGGTAACATGTATATCCTAGTGGTGTAGACTATGCCACACGCTACCCCGAGGCTGTACCGCTCAAGACATAGAGGCAGAGAGGGTGGCAGAAGCGCTGTGGGAGATTTGGTCAAGGGTGGGCGTTCCTAGGGAGGTTTTGACAGACCAAGGGACGCAATTCATGTCTGAAGTCATGCGGGAGATGAACAGACTACTGTCAATCCACGGGAAAGCCACCACGCCGTATCATCCACAGTGCAACGGACTGGTTGAGCGATTCAACGGGACGCTAGTGTCCATGCTAAAGAAGTTAGCAACAGAACAACCTACAGCGTGGGACCGCTACATTCCAGCGCTACTATTTGCATATCGAGAGGTAGCACAAGAGTCCACAGGTTTCTCTCCTTTCGAGCTTCTGTAATGGAAAGACCGTGCGAGGACCGATGGCTGTGTTGCGAGACCTCTGGACCAAGGAGATACAGGAGGAAGAAGTAAAACTGAGTAGCCAGTACGTGGTAGACTTGCGTAACCGCATTGAAGAGACGTGCAAGCTGGCGCAAGAAAACCTCAGGACCGCGTCAGCCAAGCAGAAGCGGCACTTCGACAAGAAAGCGAAACGGCGTTTGTTCAACGCGGGAGATCAAGTGTTGCTGCTGTTGCCAGAAAAGCACAACAAGTTGCAACTAGCATGGCGAGGACCATACGAGGTGATCGAACGCGTGGGAGAGTGCGATTACCGGATCAGGATGCGTGGAAAAAGTAAACTGTACCACGCCAATCTCTTGAAGAAATTCCATACCAGGGCGACGGTGGCCACGATCGTCGTGGACGACGAAGGGGTAGGGGAGGAGGAAACTATGCCAGTGTTTGGGGATATTCCCGTGATCACCTTGACAGCATCGGAGGCACCCCGTGACGTGAAGAGGAAAAGAATCCGTAATGCATCACGATCTACGATCAGCAGGGGCGACGATCACATCAGGGGAGATAAAAACAGGCTGATGAAGTGGGCGATTCGTTTGCATCCATCGTTCAGGGTTGTGGAGCATACCACATGGAAAGACGATAGACCAGCAGCTTTTCTCAGTAGGAGTATTCGGTAGGTAGAGTGAGGGTAGAGAAATTCGCGTCGTAGTTAAGGTTCTTCAAGGTGTTAAGAACTGGGAGGGGGTTGTGTGACGACACGAGTTTCAGATAGCAGGGAGAATTATACTTTGTACGAAGTTGCACTTCTCTGTTATGTAGTGTACATAGAATAGCTTGACCGGTTTCCTTATTGCGTACGAAAGAGTGCAGAATCGTAAAGTCCGTGCGTAACGTAGAAGACAGGGGTAGGCTAAATACAGAACAGGGCTATGCATAATAGAAATATGTATACTGACGAGAGCTCGACGGTTTGCTTGTGGCCGGGTGCATTTGGTAGGGCAGAGTGGTTTGAGATGCTTTTGCGAAGAGGTCAATTCTAACCAGGCAGCAACCCTGTGACAGAGGTCATAGAAATATAGGTTTCTGTGTGGAAGGGTGTGATATTGTTTATACAAGCCACCCAAGGTCTTACGCCCTCGTCGGGGTAAGGATGCTTAGAATTGGAAAGAGGAGGAATATTAACTGCCATTTATAAGTGAATGTAGAGTTGTTTTCCTAAGGTGTGTGTGGTTCTCTATTGAACCCCCACCGAGACTTAGCTTCTGTTGCAGAACTAAGGTGACCTCGTCCTCATTTATAAGTGTTATTTTTGAAGTGAGAATAACCAGCAATAGCCAGAGACAAAGTAACTCTCAAAGACTAACCATATGTATTGTGTCAGTATTGTATTGTGTTGTGGTGTTGGGAAGAAGGTGTATCAAAAGCCGGGGCCTATAAGGTGAGTAAACCCTGTGATCCAATTTCTTAGTGGCCGCACTCTGAGACTGCGTACGCATATGAATGGTGATGAATGTGGGGGAAGGGGATGTATTTTAGGATGCGTAATGATTTTTATTGATTCTATATGATTTTCTTATGATTTTCTTATTGGGTATATGATAGAGAAATGTCGTTGCTGCTGTTGTTGTAAAAGTGGGTCAAAGGCGACAATGGGGAATGTAGAGAGGGAGAGAGAGAGAGAGAGAGGGTGGGGGTGTATGTATGGAGAGAGCGATATAATGTACTATGCTGAAGAAAGATGAAGTGATGATTATGAAGAAAGCATGTTTACAGTATAGTACGTCAAGACAGTATGAATGAAGGGAGATAATCGTGATGTGTTATAACAGTTGGGAGTGATGATGATGATGAAGGGAGATGGAATGAATCAGGACTGTGTGATGGAAGTGTGGTTGCAATAATTATGTATATTTATATAAATGTCTGTGTTATAGAAGATATGAATTATTAAGCATCAAAGGTTGATTTATATTATTGAAATGTATGCATAGCATTTTGTATTATTATCATTGTATGCATAAACAGGTCAAGATGGCGGACGGAGGACGGCGTGTTATATTATATAGTGCTTGTGTTTGTAGGCAGACTGTTAAGACTGTGTATCTGCTTACAGGTTTGGGCTGTTGATGTTGTACCTGATGTTCTGTTGACGTTACTGATGCTCTGATGTCTGATGTTGTTGACGGTACCTGTTATCGTCCGTGTTTACGCTGATTAATTTCTGGCCAGCCTGGGTTGTGACGTTGCCTCTACAGCAGGGGAGTGAGGTGGTGGTCTCTGCCACTGCTGCGTGTTTTGCCTCCGTGTTGAGGCATTATTATTACAGGAATTACACACACCTAATTCATGCACACACAGACTTGCACTGCGCCACACCTAAAAACATATTTCATTTAGTTGTAGAGAATCATCCACTATATTGTGAAAGAGACTGTTTAGCTCACTCTGAGCTCTTGACAAAACATTTGAACAGTGCTTCAGTACTACAGCTTCACCTGGACAATAGTTCGAAGATTAAAGATTCATAACACCATCATTTCTTATTTGAAGATTTATATTTTGGATTGATTTACTGATTGTGATTTTGTTGTACACATTTTTTGTAAAGAAACTGTTGCTGTTTAGTTCTGTTTGGGGTTAAACAAGGGGAGGTAATTGTTAGTTAATATTGGGACGGGGGTCTTGATAGGGGTGGAGGGTGGTTAGTTTCCCATTTGTCCTGTGCGTGTATGTTAATTGTTGAATAATAGAGTGTGATTGTATTCTGGCACTTTGTGTTAGTTTATTTTGTTTGAGTTTTTATTCCTTTCACTCGCTTTATGTGCTGACGTCACGGAACCCGCTCGGGGGCCGTGACAATCAGGCAGCTCAAAAAATTTGGCCTGAGGAAGGAAATCCTCACCCAGTTCTACCGCTCTGTGGTAGAAAGCGTTCTAACATTTTCCATCTGTGTGTGGTATGGGGGTGCATCCCAACAACAGAAAGAAAAACTAGACCATATTGTCTCCGCTGCCAGCAAGATCATTGACACCGACCTCCCCTCTCTGGCCTCCATCTATACCAAACGCCTGATGAGCAGAGCCAGAAAGATAGTGGATGATGCCTCCCACCCCGGATACCCCCTCTTCGAGCTGCTTCCGTCTGGCAAAAGGCTCAGAACTATGAAGACCCGTACCTGCCGCTTCAAGAACAGTTTCTTTCCACAAGCAGTGACAAACCTCAACTCCTTGTCTGGCACCCGATGATCCCGGACTATCTCAGTGACTTATGCATGAGAAAAAGAGATAGAGAGAGAGAGAGAGATAAAGAGAGAGAGAGAGAGAGAGAGAGAGAGAGAGAGAGAGAGAGAGGGGGGGGGGAGAAGTGAGTGAAAAAAAGACAGAAAGAAAGAGAGGAAGAGAGAGAGAGAGAGAGAGAGAGAGAGAGAGAGTGAGAAGAGGAAGTGATAGAGAGAGAATTTATAGAGGTATGTAGAGTGCTTGTGTAAGATAAGAGAAGAGAATTGAGAGAGCGAGAGATGTGTGTGGATGTGTGTGTCTATTTGATTTGATCATTCTGTTTCTACTAATTTCCAGTCAGTATTATTCCTAGTCTTGTATGAGTGTTGTCACGAATTGGCTAGTTTAAACTCTGCCTATCGACTATTTAGCATTGTGTAGCCTTTGTAACAGTAGAGAGTTAGTACAGTACACAGTAGCAATTAAATTACAGCACACTGCGAGCCTGAGCCACACACACAGCGCAGTGACGTCAGCACTTGAGTTTTGAATATGAACATTTTACCCAATGAGAGCTTACGCAAAGCGGTTCGAGCCAGTTTGACTGGGTCCGAGCCTAACACATTTTTGGTCAGTTGGGAGTAATACACCGAAGTGTTAACAGCTAGAAAGCTGGCAGAGAAATCTCTCTACACTTAGACCAGGAAGCAGGACTTAGGAATCGTAGAATTCTATCAAGTCACACGGGCCTGAACTTGTCAAACAGGTAAATGAACACCCTTCTGTTTCATCGTGATATATGTGTAGTATTGTTGAAATTATGTTTGAAGAATTTGCTATGCATAAATGTGAATTGTTAATCCGAATTTGCGTGACCATGTGGAAGAGCCTACCACGAGGCGAAACACGACCGGTTACGCCGCCATGTTGCATACCATACGGAACCACTGTTGTTTAACTTATATGTATGTTTGCAGACCAGTGGCTGTACCACTGAATGTTTATAATATTATTAATTCTGTATGTGTATAGTTAGCCACGTTTGATATTTATGTATGTATAGGAATTTAGAGTGAGATTCCAGTGGAACCCGGAAGTAGCAGAATGTTCGTCGCTTATGTATAGAGATGTGGAGCTATCACTGAGGGCTACTTGGCTTTCAGTGAGACGCTCTGCACAAACCGATTATTCAGGGTTGTGCAGAATTTCGTCTCTTATATTACAGACGGGCAGGCGAGCTATCCAGAGCTATCCCGAGCTATCCTGTGAACCCCACTCCACAGAAACAAGTTGGTTGAGGAACCTCTACCGCACAAGTCGGAACGAGCGACCCGGTAAAACTCCCTGTCAGACCCCACAGCGTGGCCAGGGAACCCAACTACACAACGACACAGGTGGACCAGAAGCTACCTCACAGAAGGACTTCGACCGCACCACCCGCCAGTTAAGTGTGTTATCCCAAGTGCACTTAAACTGATCAGAACAGGACCACAGTAGTCCAACTATTCAGAAACTCTAAAACGGACCACAGTAGTCCAAATCTACATGAGATATACTAGCGAGTGCCCGATGAAGATAGAACAGCTGCATAGACTATCAGCGATCGAACTATTAGCATTGAAAGAGACTTTTTAAGTTAGATTAGTACTTAGAGAACCTTGTATAGAGTAGAAGAAATAAATGTGTGATTTTAACTGTTATCAAAAGGCTGGACTACATATGATTCATAGCCGTGTGAAAGCTAGTGTGACAGTATTCTTTTACCTTTTTTCTATCTATTTCTGTACCCCAACCTTAACACAGAACGAGCTAAACAAATAAATTTATTAAAGTAATTCTTAGGGTGACTTACTAGCAGTTCCCACCGAATAAACGTGAGGGTCCATAATTCCATTGTGCAGAGCCCATAAACCCCACGTGACACTTTAATTGGCGAGCCTAGCCAGGATCTGTGTATAATAGGAATTGGGTATAAACGGATCTAAGTACAATAAAATTAGATAACAGTAGGAGTAGTAGAATAACTTAGAATAGTGGTAACATTGACTCAGTTTGGGTGCACTATTCTTTAGTTAAAAACTTTTTTGCTTCAATTATTTTTGTGTCTGTATGTTGCATTGTTCTTTTGCAGGTTTTGCTTAAGTAACTGTTGTATGCCATTTGACTCTTGTTTTATTCTATTATTGATTACGAATTTGATTGTCTTTGCATTGTTTTTATTGACTTGCAATATTGCTAGTGTTTTGGTATTCCACGTGATTCAGAGGGTGTTCATAGACACGTTTGGCAATGTCGGACCCAGTGGCCTTGAGATTGCGTTTCAAGGAATTGGGAGAAGCTTTACACTTAGCAGGGGCGGACCTAATTGCGTATATAAATGCAGAGGTAGAGAAACAGGAGGCTAAGGCAGAGAGAGCAGCAGAAAGGGAGGCGAAGAAACTAGCCTTAGAAGCAGAGCAGAAGAAACTAGCATTAGAAGCAGAACAGAAGAAACTCGAAGCAGATCAGAGAAAAGCAGAATTAGAAGCAGAGCAAAAGAAATTAGAAGCAGAGCAGAAGAAACTAGAATTAGAAGGAGAACAGAAGAAGGCAGCATTAGCAGCAGAGAGAGAAGCAGAAGTTAGGAGATGGGAGTATGAGAGGGCAGAAAAAGAAAAAGAGAGGGCAGAGAAAGAAAAAGAGAGGGAAGAAAAGGAAAAAGAAAGACAGCATGAGTTAGAGCTAAGAAGATTGGGATCAGGAGCTTCAAGTTCTTCCTCAACCCCTTCCCACTCAGATCAGCTAGAGGTAGCATCCAACCCTGTACAAGGAATGTCATTTCCACTGGGAACATTCAATGAGAGAGAAGAAGGTCTAGATCTCTATCTGACTAGGTTTGAGCGCCTAGCAACAGAGTATAAACTAGATCCCACTCATTGGTCGTTCAAGCTTAGTCAAGGACTTAGAGGAAAGGCTTATGACATCTACAGTAAGCTACCGACTGACAGAGTGACTGACTATCACAAAGTAAAAGAGGCACTCCTAACGGGATTCGAACTGACAGGAGAATGCTACCGGCAAAAGTTCCGCACCAATCGGAGAGTGAAAGGAGAGAGCTATGCGCAGTTCGCGGATCGGTTGTCCACAACGCTGGATAAGTGGATTAGCCAGTCAGCCACGGCTAAGACGTATGATGGACTGACAGAACTGTTAGTATGGGAACAGCTACGGGAAACCATGACCCCCGAGCTGAGAACCTTCTCAGTAGAGCAGGGCGCGGAAAGACTAGAAGATCTGGTCAAGGTCGCAGATAGGTACGTGGCCGCACACGGAGAAGCCAAGAGCTTCAGGCGAGACCTAAAGCCTAACGGGAAAGAGGCACAGAAACGAAGCCCTAACCGAGAAGAGCGCACCGCGAATAAGCCGAATAACCCCAGACCTGGGCAAAATAAAGGACCCAACACGGAATTCGGGAAAAGAGGTCCCGCAGAACAGAGACGGTATTGTTCGTTCTGCAACAGAAACAATCACTCCACCGCAGAATGTTTCAAGTTGGCCGCACAACGTAGGGAAGAGCGCGAAAGCCGGCCAGCGCACAGAGTTCTAACTCAAAGTAGCGGTAATAAGCCACACACGATCGGAGATCACCCATCGGTGACAGACACGGTCAAGGTCAACGGAAAAGAAGCGAACTGTCTGTATGACACAGGTCTATCATACGACGCGATAGTCAGCGAGTCTCTTGTATCGCGCGCGGACTTGACAGACAAGACAGTCGACTTACAAGGAGCAGACTTGACGAAACCGACGACTACTTGCCCAATAGCTTGGATCGAAGTAGAGAGTAGGTACGTCACAGGACGAATCCAAGCAGCTGTTTTACAGAAACCCCTGTATGATCTAGTGCTAGGTTGTAGGTATGTGTTCTTAGGCACGCCCCCAAAAACTGTAGAGATAGCTGCAGTGCAAACCAGGGCCCAAGCTAAAACCCAACCACCCCAGCCCGAGTTCGCTCCGAATCCAGGACTCGAAGAGATCAAAACAGCACAGAAAGAAGACACCTCGATAGCGAAGTGCTTCCAGAAGCTACCCAAGGCGCACACACCCCCGCACAAGGGAGACTTCTACATGGAACAGGGAGTTCTACATCGACAAGGAGATGGAGATCACACCCAACTAGTACTACCAGCCACCCTTCGAGCCCAAGTACTAGAATTAGGCCACAGCATGCCACTCAGCGGACACATGGGAATTGGAGCCACAGTGCAGAGAATCAGCGCACACTACTATTGGCCAGGAATCACGGAGGATGTCAAGCGCTACGTGAAATCTTGCCACCAATGTCAACGATATTCCCCGCGACATCACACCGTACCAGTTACCTTAGGACCATCAGTAGTAGTCGGCGTGCCATTCCAGCAAGTCTCAGTAGACATAGTAGGACCACTGCCCATGACCAAGAAGCGGAACAGATTTCTACTCACACTCGTCGACGCATGTACGATGTGGTGCGAAGCAGTCCCGTTGCCAGCGATCGACACCAAGAAGATTGCAGATGCACTCATCGCCATCTTTACCAGAGTCGGATTCCCGGACAGCATTAGAACGGACAACGGATCTCAGTTCACCGGCCGCCTGATGCAAGACGTGTTCGAGTTGATACAAGTCCATCACATTCGCACACCACCATACCACCCCGCCAGCAACGGACAAGTAGAAAGACTGAATGGAACCCTTCTCACCATACTCAGGAAAGTCGCCGACGACAATCCAGAAGCGTGGGACACCTACGTGAATGCGGCACTGTTCGCATACCGAGAAACGCCCCATGCAGCCACAGGCTACACCCCGTCAACATTGCTATTCGGCAGACCTCTAGCAGGACCGCTAGAAGCCCTACGCAGAAGTTGGACGGAAGCCAAGATAGACGACACACCCAGAGGTGCCACCAAGTACGTCGCAGACCTGCAGGAAACCCTCAAAGCAACGTGGAAGAAAGCTGGTGAAGCACGGAAGAAGGCAAGAGCCCGTCAGGCGAAGTACTACAACCGCCACGCGAAGGACAGAGAACTGCAAGTCGGCGATCAAGTGCTACTCTTACTTCCAAGTGGAACCAACAAGCTGGACATCGCTTGGAGAGGACCGTACCGGGTGACTGCCAAGAAATCCAAGACAGTCTACCAAGTAGAGGTGAACGGGAGAGCCCGATACCACCACATCAATCTCCTCAAGAAATACACGGACCGACCAGCGACCCCCAGCACTCACAACTTGTTAGCCATCGCCATCGCGGAAGAAGGAGAAAGCATGGAGACCAATGCAGTAGAGTATCCCCTGCACTCCAAAGAAACCTACAAAGACGTGATACTCAACGGAGACCTAGCCGCTAAACAGCGACAGCAAGTACTACAGGTCATTCGACAACATCAGACTGTGCTCACAGACCGACCAGGGAGGACAGACCTCGTCGAAGTAACCCTAACGGTGACCGACCCAACACCCGTCCGCCAGAAGCTCTACCCGATGCCACTGTCGCAGCAGCGAGCCATCAAGGAAGAGATAGACACCTTACTGGCAGCCGGAATCATCTCAGAGTCTACTTCACCCTACAGCGCAGGCACGGTATTGTTGCGAAAACCCAACGGAGAGCATCGACTGTGCATCGACTTCAGACTCCTGAATGCGGTAACGCAGTTCCAGCCAGAGCCACTCCCGGACCAGACAGACCTATTTGCCAAGCTACAGCGAGCGAAGTACTTCTCACGCATCGACCTCAGCAAAGGATACTACCAGATACCAGTGCAACCGCAAGTCCGAAAGTACCTAGCGTTTAGCACTATGGAAGGACACTTCGAGTTCAATGTACTTCCATTCGGACTCCACAACGCACCCAGCATCTTCAGCGCCATGATGCGAAAACTCCTGGCACCCCTGAGCAGCGAGCACCTACATTCGTTTATGGACGACATCCTCATCGCAACACCCACGTGGGAGGAACATGTCACGCTCCTACAACAACTACTCGCCCGCCTCAGAGACACGGGATTGACGGCAAGACCCACCAAATGTCAGATTGGATTCACAGAACTAGAATTTCTGGGACACACCATCAGTCAAGGGAGCCTGCGACCGGTAGAAAAGACAGTGAAACGCCTACTCGACGCTCCTAGGCCCAAGACAAAGAAGGAAGTGCAGTCATTTCTAGGACTCTGCGGCTTCTACCAGAAGTTCATCCCCAACTACAACAGCATCGCCGTACCTCTGACAAATGGAACCCGGAAAATCGCCCCGGACAAAGTCGTATGGACAGCGGAATGCGAGACAGCATTCCAAACACTCAAGGACAGAATGACATCGGCGCCAGTACTCCACCTACCCGATTTGACTCAGCCATTCGTTCTTCGCACCGACGCAAGCGACTTAGGACTCGGAGCAGTACTGCTACAGCGCGACCCCAAGAATGCAGAGACGCTATTCCCTGTCGCCTACGCCAGCAGAAAATTGAGACCCGCCGAGACCCACTACGCCACGTCGGAGAAAGAATGCCTTGGACTAGTCTGGGCCATACAGAAGTTTCAACTCTACCTGTATGGGACCCATTTCACAGTTCAGGTGGACCACCAACCACTATCGTTCCTGGCAGCCTCCAAGTCTTTGAACTCTCGCCTGATGCGATGGGCACTCACCCTTCAGGCGTACTCATTCCAAATCGAGTACATCCCCGGCAAAGAAAACCACGGAGCCGACTACCTCAGTCGCCATCTCGTGGAGGACACAGCAGCTGTCGCCCACCCAACACAACTAAGGGCCACAGCACCAGAATTCGTCCCCGCCCAGTAATACCCTGTCACTAGTGTCCATAGCTACCTGGCACAGCATTGCAGCTCAGGTAGAGCAACTTACTTAGTTTGTAAATAGGACCCTAGGATAGTGCAGTGTTAAACTAGGCTCTGTAGTAGAAAAAGGTCGAATCCAGTAGTCATCGCCTTTTTTCAGTTGAGGGAGCCTGTCACGAATTGGCTAGTTTAAACTCTGCCTATCGACTATTTAGCATTGTGTAGCCTTTGTAACAGTAGAGAGTTAGTACAGTACACAGTAGCAATTAAATTACAGCACACTGCGAGCCTGAGCCACACACACAGCGCAGTGACGTCAGCACTTGAGTTTTGAATATGAACATTTTACCCAATGAGAGCTTACGCAAAGCGGTTCGAGCCAGTTTGACTGGGTCCGAGCCTAACACATTTTTGGTCAGTTGGGAGTAATACACCGAAGTGTTAACAGCTAGAAAGCTGGCAGAGAAATCTCTCTACACTTAGACCAGGAAGCAGGACTTAGGAATCGTAGAATTCTATCAAGTCACACGGGCCTGAACTTGTCAAACAGGTAAATGAACACCCTTCTGTTTCATCGTGATATATGTGTAGTATTGTTGAAATTATGTTTGAAGAATTTGCTATGCATAAATGTGAATTGTTAATCCGAATTTGCGTGACCATGTGGAAGAGCCTACCACGAGGCGAAACACGACCGGTTACGCCGCCATGTTGCATACCATACGGAACCACTGTTGTTTAACTTATATGTATGTTTGCAGACCAGTGGCTGTACCACTGAATGTTTATAATATTATTAATTCTGTATGTGTATAGTTAGCCACGTTTGATATTTATGTATGTATAGGAATTTAGAGTGAGATTCCAGTGGAACCCGGAAGTAGCAGAATGTTCGTCGCTTATGTATAGAGATGTGGAGCTATCACTGAGGGCTACTTGGCTTTCAGTGAGACGCTCTGCACAAACCGATTATTCAGGGTTGTGCAGAATTTCGTCTCTTATATTACAGACGGGCAGGCGAGCTATCCAGAGCTATCCCGAGCTATCCCGAGCTATCCTGTGAACCCCACTCCACAGAAACAAGTTGGTTGAGGAACCTCTACCGCACAAGTCGGAACGAGCGACCCGGTAAAACTCCCTGTCAGACCCCACAGCGTGGCCAGGGAACCCAACTACACAACGACACAGGTGGACCAGAAGCTACCTCACAGAAGGACTTCGACCGCACCACCCGCCAGTTAAGTGTGTTATCCCAAGTGCACTTAAACTGATCAGAACAGGACCACAGTAGTCCAACTATTCAGAAACTCTAAAACGGACCACAGTAGTCCAAATCTACATGAGATATACTAGCGAGTGCCCGATGAAGATAGAACAGCTGCATAGACTATCAGCGATCGAACTATTAGCATTGAAAGAGACTTTTTAAGTTAGATTAGTACTTAGAGAACCTTGTATAGAGTAGAAGAAATAAATGTGTGATTTTAACTGTTATCAAAAGGCTGGACTACATATGATTCATAGCCGTGTGAAAGCTAGTGTGACAGTATTCTTTTACCTTTTTTCTATCTATTTCTGTACCCCAACCTTAACACAGAACGAGCTAAACAAATAAATTTATTAAAGTAATTCTTAGGGTGACTTACTAGCAGTTCCCACCGAATAAACGTGAGGGTCCATAATTCCATTGTGCAGAGCCCATAAACCCCACGTGACAAGTGTGTCAGCAAGTGGATGGTTGCGCGTAGGTGTGGTTGGCTTTGTTATTGTGTTTTGTATAAATATGTGTGCCAACATCAAAGTGTATTCCTCGTGCTTGTCACTTGGCGAAATAAAGTTCTGTTATCTGTTATCTGTTATCTGTTATCTGTTATCATACGTCACAGACCAATTGCGTCATAGTGAGAGGGAAAAAAACCAACAAAACCATTCTTCACTGGCGAGAGGAGGACATTGTAACTTCTCAGACACCCAACACGACATAAGGAATGCAAGGCAAACCAGTCGAAAAGATCGATCAAGGAGGATACCAAGGTACCTTAGGTGCACTGCGAGTCAGCAGAAACGTACGCCTGGTGGAGTGACCATCAGTTTCACTAACTCGGAGGTCCAGTGACCAAGGTCGTCAACTGGTCGTTACGTTGGGGGAGGCCATTTGTTTTCACGACCCGTTGGGTTCAATTTTTGATGCGCCATCGTGGGTACGTGTTCAGCTAGGCTATACTAGGCTAACAGATGCCAGATATATAGCTATATAGGTAAACATAAACAATAATAATATTCATGCGCCATCGTGGGTAGATTTACGTGTTCAGCTAGGCTATGGTATGCTAACAGATGCCAGATAGATAGCTTTATAGGTAAACATAAACAATAATAATATTCATACGCCATCGTGGGTACGTGTTCAGCTAGGCTATACTAGGCTAACAGATGCCAGATAGATAGCTATATAGGTAAACATAAACAATAATAATATTCATGCGCCATCGTGGGTACGTGTTCAGCTAGGCTATACTAGGCTAACAGATGCCAGATATATAGCTATATAGGTAAACATAAACAATAATAATATTCATGCGCCATCGTGGGTACGTGTTCAGCTAGGCTATACTAGGCTAACAGATGCCAGATAGATAGCTATATAGGTAAACATAAACAATAATAATATTCATGCGCCATCGTGGGTACGTGTTCAGCTAGGCTATGGTAGGCTAACAGATGCCAGATAGATAGCTATATAGGTAAACATAAACAATAATAATATTCATGCGCCATCGTGGGTACGTGTTCAGCTAGGCTATACTAGGCTAACAGATGCCAGATAGATAGCTATGTAGGTAAACATAAACAATAATAATATTCATACGCCATCGTGGGTACGTGTTCAGCTAGGCTATGCTAGGCTAACAGATGCCAGATAGATAGCTATATAGGTAAACATAAACAATAATAATATTCATGCGCCATCGTGGGTACGTGTTCAGCTAGGCTATACTAGGCTAACAGATGCCAGATAGATAGCTATATAGGTAAACATAAACAATAATAATATTCATGCGCCATCGTGGGTACGTGTTCAGCTAGGCTATACTAGGCTAACATATGCCAGATAGATAGCTATATAGGTAAACATAAACAATAATAACAATGTGTTTTATTCCATGTTAGTTGGTTTATTTCCGTATAAAATAAGTGTAACGTTTCCAATCATTGTTTCTATATTTCTAGCCTCAGCGCATTCTAGCCCGATTCTTAGATCTTTTAGACTTCATCTCACAGCGTTGATAGATATATGTTTATGTTCAGATGTAGATCTCTTGCAGAGGATCCGGTTTGTAGAGCACTTGGCAGAAGTGTTTGTTTATGTGATTATATGTAAGGCATGAAAGTGGAAGCATGAAAGAAGGATCATCAGTCATCTCATCTATCATTCATTATGAACTATCATGTGTTATAATTATACAACATTTTTAATGCTTCGACGAACGAAGAACATTACACTATATTTGTGGTTCGTTATAGAAAATTCATATCTGGGACATTAGGTCACCACCTGGTCGTTTCAGGCGCAACAAGTGCAGGCCGGGAGTTGTGTGAAAGTCGTCGGGAGACAACAACATCAAGGTGTCCATAACATCACGGCAAAACCAACGACAAGGGAGCAATAAAAGAGAACTTTGAACAACATCAACGTCACCATCATCATTGGAAACGAGAACTATCCTATCCTCATATCCTGTCCCGTAACCCGAAGGTCGTAGGGGCACCACAGATGATCGTTTAACCAGCATACTCCATCTTTCTCTGTCCTCAGCAGCCCTGATGGCTTCGCTCAGTGTCAAACCAGTCCATTCTCGAATGTTGTCCTCCCACCTCTTTTTCGGTCTCCCTTTTCTTCTACCTCCTTGCACTGTGCCTTGCAGAATAGTCTTTGCAAGGCCTGATGATCTGGTGACGTGGCCATACCACCGAAGTTTCCGTTTCTTCACCACTGTTAGCAGGTCATCATGTTGTCCAATAGCTTGTGTGATGGTCTGTCGGACTTCGTCGTTGGTGATGTGTTGGGTATAGGAAATGCCCAGAAGTCTTCTGTAGCACCTCATCTCCATGCTTTGTATTCTTCGTTGGAGATCTGCTGTGAGGGTCCATGCTTCGCAAGCATATAGGAAGATGGAGATGACAAGGGAGCGCAGCAGTCTTACTTTGGAATGTAGACTGATGGTCCTGTCTTTCCAAATGGGCTTCAACCTTGTCAGGGCAGCAGTTGTTTGTGCGATCCTGGAGAGGACTTCCTGTCGGGACCCATTGTCTGATACAATGGCTCCTAAATATTTGAAGCTATGCACTGTGTCGAGGGATTGGCCTTGGACTTTGATGTCCGTATTGATGCCATTGGTGTTGTTGGTCATCATTTTGGTCTTCTCTGCACTTATTTCCATTCCATAGGCTTTGGAGGTGGTGTCAAGCCTCTGTACCAGCTGTTCAAGTTCTTGTTCCTCTCCAGCCAATCCATCAATGTCAATGGAAACGAGAACACTCACATGTATACTCCAGTCTCGATACTTAAGATAAGTAGTGTTGTTTTTATTTCATCATGTACAGCAGCGGGAACAACCCTGGATTATCAGTCCGGACACAAATCAATCATATTTGACTATATCATCGTTCTCATCATTCATAAACATCATCATTGAGTGAATAAGTTGATTTATATCACCATCATATTCAGAGTGTACGCATTTATGGTGCAAATGCGCGCGTGTTTCTCATCTTTGATGCTGTGACTCTGTCCTCAATTGCACACACCGCCTATTTATTAAGAACTTGGAGGCAACCGCGGCAGGTGGTGCGGCATCCTCCGGAAATCATTGCGTATTTTGGGGTAAGGGCCGCACAAGGATCCTTCCGTGCGTTGACAATGATGATCGATAGATCAACGCGAGATTGAAAGGAAACACGTATTGACAGAAAGTTTTGAGGAAACTTTAATACTGCTGAAGTAGTATAGTAATACTAAATAATCCCCAAGTAGTTTTTGTTCATATAAACTTGCCAGAAAGTAACAAATAAAATAAATGTTGGTGGAGACTATGGACTGCTAGAAAGCTTCGAAGTATTATGTTGATAAGAACTTGTATTCAAGACTGTAGAAATTAGATTATTTCAATATTTTTGCCTTGGGGAAAGAAAGTGTCCAGTTTTAATTTGCGTACCATTTGCTGGTACATTAGCTTTGCAAAAATTGTGAGAGAAAATATAACGGAAATCCTTTATGATGTTGTTGTTTTTTAAAGAAGTATATGTGTTGATATTTTTAAAACTTATTATTTACCTAGTTTTTGTTGGGACTGCATTACGTTTGCAAGGCTTTTACCAGATATGTATCGGTGGGTTTGCATGACTGTTTTGTTTGTTTGTTTGGTGGAGGTGATACAGTGGTTTGGTTATGGAGGGTGGTAGTCAGGCTAAGGCATTTGCAAGTCTGTTATCAAATCAATCTATTGTGTAACCACGTAGATTATATATATGGATGTGCTGGCGTATTACTCTGAGCTAGCTGCCTTGTTTTGCATTTGGGTAGCATGAGATACAATTCTATTGTTTGGTTTGCAGAGAAACTGTAGTAGTAGTGTGATTCTCACCTTGTACATGTAAATCCAATAAATAATAGCGTAATGCTGGATGATGATGATGATGATGATGATGATAATAATGATGATGATGATGACAACGTAGTCTTGTATAGTGCAGGTATTCACGGATAAAACCTTCTTAAATTTCTCAAGCGCATAACATGCCCCAATCCACCCCAAGTTGTGAACGGGTGTTCCGGACCTATTTAGAACTAAGTAAGGTAAAACGCAAGCAAGAGGTAGATGAGATGGGCTAGGCACTGTCCTCATTAATCTGGTCTAGAGAAAAGAGGTCCCAAACGTCTTCTCTACCAAACAACCAAAAGGATACAGGAACAACTTTACCTGGCACTGTGGTCTAATGGTAGTGCTTCGGCTTGCGTATCGGATGGTCCCGGGTTCGAGCCCTGCCCGGGCCATTGTGTTGTGTCCCTGGGAAAGACACTTTACTCCTGTTTTCCTACTCCTTCAGATGAGAGTATAAACCGAGGTCTAGTCTGTGTCGCATACATTCCATCATAACGGACTTTAAAGATCCTGACGCTCATGTCCTAGACGGGTGAGTGCCGGTGACAAGAACACACCCAGCATGCACCTAGGTCCTTCTCCCCCATCCCTGGCTGCTCAGGATAGTGCTCAGTTGTCCGGGCGTCAGACCATGCGCCCAAAGGCTGCGGGTGGGCGTCTCGGGCGGCTTGAGTTAGATCCTGTATCGGCCAGCGCCTTGAGCAGCTCTTGAGCTGGAAAAGCGCTATATAAGAACGATTAAATAAATAAATAAACCTGTCTTGTTTGATTTGCAAAGAAACTGCCGAAACAAAATGTTTTTGATCTCGTAAGTCCTATTATTTACAATAAGATACGTAATGAAATAATTCTGGAATTATAAGAGCCTTTTTTTTTTCAAATGAAATTATTTATTTGATGTTTCTAAAATCAGTAATTCGACCTAGGTGATTGTGGCACTTCCTCCCCCTTCCGCTCCCCGTGGGGGTGCCGGGGTTTTTAGTATAAATAGTATCCCTGCTTTCTGGAAATTTAGTGCTTTAAATTCCCACTGTCGCTGCCTTTCTCTTTTGTTCTTTCTCATTCCTACTCTGTTCTATCAATCTACTATACTATCTTCTTCTTCGCTAGACCAGTCCCTTACTCTTTTTCTTGAAAACTCTTCCGGGACAAAACACCTCATTTGTGTGTGAGGTCTGTTGGATAAGCTTGGGAATATTGGACGCTTTCTGCCATGGGGTCACTGGGGCTTCCTACGATGTTATTATTTGGCAATGTAGGCAATTTATATGCATGTGTTTTGTTGATATTTTAAAATGATGTTTGTATTCTATTTTGTTTTTATAAACGAGTGTTCGATAAATTAGAGAATAGCCTCAGCGTCCCCTGGAATGTCTTTATTGTAAAGTGACTGGCTGGTGGAGTGCCTTCAATGTTACCACTAGGGATGTTTCGGCAGATCTTTCAAAATAACCACTTTTTATCCTGCCCACTAGGGGATTCGAACCTGGGTCATCGATGTGCCAGGCGAATTCATTAGCTGAGAGGCGAACGTAATCGTCAGCTAGTCTCAGCGATATGCATTATGAATTCAGCAACTATGATATAATGCATTATGTACAGAGAAAGAGCTGGTAATTAAACAACCGGACGTCCCTGCACATGCGTCGGACTCCCTCAGAAAAGCCACGGATTCAGTTGATTGGAGGATAGGCCCTATCTGCTGCTTCTGTCTCTGACAAACCTCACTCCCACACTGCATTGTACTTTCAGTGTCACGTTCCTTCATGGCGTATTAACTGGCAAAAGAGAGGAGAGAGAGAGAGAGAGAGAGAGAGAGAGAGAGAGAGAGAGAGAGAGAGAGAGAGAGAGAGAGAGAGAGAGAGAGAGAGAGAGAGAGAGCTGATTCAGTTGACCGGAGGAAAGAGAGGAGAGTGGTATGACTGGAAATAAGATGAGTGCAAGGAAAATAGTGAGAGAGAGAGAGAGACAGAGAGTGAGGGACAGAAAGAGCTGGCGATGTGGATGAGTAGGGAAAAACAGATCGAGAAAGCCAGATGAGAGAGAAAGATAGAGAGCAAACAAACATGGACTAGTTAAATGGAGACAACTACATGTTAGGGCGATGGTAGTTACATTTTATTAACAAATCCAAAATCTAATTCCTATTTTTTTTAAACAATGAGGGGAAAAGTAAAAGAATGAACAAATGAATTGATCAATAATCAAGTGCCCAGCGTCTTCCAAATCATGTCATTGTTTCGTGGTAAACACTCAACAAAAAAACTAAAATAAAATTAGGGGGTGGGGGAGAAGTTTTGGAAATGGACTATACGTGTTACAAAAAATATACTGCTTTTAGAAATGGACTGTTAAAAAAGACAACACAGCAACAACAACAACAACAACAACAACACAATCGAGTTTGTCGCTTTTAAAATGGTTCGGGAAATGGACTAATCTATGAGTTTAGCACCCTCGCCGACGCCATGTCGATTGATCTGAGCAATTACGCTGAGCCTTCTTGGGCTTCATCCATGCCAATTCCAGTTTCATCCATCATTCCTCCCTAGAATCCTGAAACAACAGCAGAAAAGTGTACAACGTCACTGGAATGAGAAACAACTTCACCTTCATCCGTTCTTCCCCCTTCTCTCTCTCCTTCCTCCTCTTCCACCTCCTGTCCCCCTCCATCCCCCGTACCCCCAACAAAACAAAATAATAACTGGTGACATAAAAGTACGACGGTGACAATGAGGACGATGACGACGACTATGATGATGATGTTGATGATGGTGATGTTGATGATGATGATGATAATGATGATGACTGTGCTAATGGAGGTGGTAGTGTTCAGTGTGCTGCTAAAGCTACTGCTACTGCTGATTATTATTATTATTATTATTATTATTATTATTATTATTATTATTATTATTATTATTATTATTATTATTATTATTATTATTTATTTATTTATTTATTTATTTATTTATTTATTTATTTACTTATTAATAAGGCGCTTTCCCTCGCAGAGATCTCTTCCGCTCTGGTAATGACACTATGAAACTAAAACCTCAAGCATTTACAAACAAATCTTGTGGTGAGAGATCAATCATTTTATTTTCAAGGACCATTAATATGGAATAGCCTCCCAGCCGATGTACGCCATGCGACATCCTATAACTCTTTTAAGAAAAAGTTGAAGACGATGATGGTGATTCCATTACTGTTGTTGCTGCTGCTGATGACGATGGTGACAATAAAACTGCTTCTGCTGCCGCTGAGGATTACGATAATGATGATGAATATATGACGCTAATACTACAGCTGCTGTTGCTGAGAATAAAACTATACTATACGCTGTTGACTGGTGCTATTGCTACTACGACTACAACTACTACTGCTGCTGTTGCTGAGAATAAAACTATACTATACGCTGTTGATTGGTGCTATTGCTACTACGACTACAACTACTACTACAACAACAACTACTACTGCTGCTGCTGTTGCTGAGAATAAAACTACACAATACGCTGTTGATTGGTGCTATTGCTACTACGACTACAACTACTACTACAACAACAACTACTACTGCTGCTGCTGTTGCTGAGAATAAAACTACACTATACGCTGTTGATTGGTGCTATTGCTACTACGACTACAACTACTACTACAACAATTACTACTATTACTGCTGCTGCTGCTTCTACTACTACTAAGACTGCTGCTTCTGATGATACTACTATTATTACTACTACTACTACTAATACTACCACTGCTGCTGTTGATGATAATGATGATGATGATGATGATGATGATGATGGTCCTACTACTGCTGCTGCTGCTGATGATGACGATGATGATGATGACGACGACGACAGGAGACGATAACTATACCGTACCAGAATAGGTGGCGACGTACGCAGGTCTAGCGATGCAGCGTCTGACGTATATGCCCTGACCAAAGATCTGTCGACGTCCCATGCCACCAGGGTAACCACCGACGTTGGTGTAGGTCTCGTACACTGGGCAGCAGGCGATGAGGCCCAAAGGGTTACACTGGTAATCATTGTTGCATGAGCTGGGCACGAAGAGTCCGAGGTACAAGCCTGCAATTTACATGTTTAAGTAATCGTGTTTTCTTTTGTTTTCTTAAATTAGAACTAGAAGTACCTTTGTGTGGGTGTGTGTGTGGGTGTGTGTGTGGGCGTGTGTGTGTGTTTTATTAAATCAGAATCAGAGGCGCCAAGCCTGCAACGCGTTTAGTAATCGTGTTATATTTGTTTTCTTAAATCAGAATCAAAGGTACCAAGCCTGCAACGCGTTTAATAATTGTTGTGCTTTTGTTTGTTTGTTTGTTTTGTTGTTGTTTTGTGTTTTCTTTAATCTTAATCAGAGGCACCAAACCTGCAACGCGTTTAGTAACCGTGTTTTCTTGGTTTTCTTGAATCCGAATCAAAGGTACAAGCCTGCAGCGCGTTTAATAATCGTGTGGGTTTTTTTGTTATTGTTTTTTTTTTTTCAGTAAGAATCTGAGGTACGCCCACCGCCGTAGCTCAAGTGGTTCGCCTGGCACCCCGATGACCCAGGTTCGAATCCCGTGGTGGGCGAAATAAAAAGTGGCCATTTTTCACTGTCCAT